>VZSV01000203.1:280210-291488 GCA_013398735.1 Nothocercus julius | reverse complement strand
CCGGCGCCGGCGGGACGACGGAGCCAGCCGGGGAGGCACAAAATCCCCGTGGAAGTGGCCCCAATCCCACAGGCAGCGCAGGCCGCCCGCTCTGCCCCGGCTGGGAGCTCTCTGAGCGGCGCAGGTGCCCCAGACCGCCCGGGGGCACGGACCCGGTCGCTGCTCCTGCGCTGCCCGCGGGTAGAAACATGAGCAGCTTTGTCCTCGAGCCGTCTCTGGGCTCCCGGGACCCACACGTGGCACCGCACGGAGCTGCGGCCGCTGGCTGCTGCCCCTTACGCTCCCAGCCTGGTCCTTCCTCGTACTCCATAGTCAGGAGAGGGGAAAAGCCCCTAGCAGGGGTAGATTGTGGTGCATAGGGTGCATTTTAACGGACACGGACCTGCGCCAAGCTGATGGTTGGACTCAATGGTCTTGAAAGTCTTTTCCAACCATAATGATTCTGTGATTTTGGCCCCCGTGGCGCAGCCTGGGGTACAGATCCCCTTTCCCCCTCAGAGCCCCTTCAAGCTGTTTCATTTGCAACCATTTATTAAAAGCTCGTGTTAGTGCGAGTGCTGGCTGCCCTGCCAGGGCGTCATGGGGCTCTGCTGCAGGGCTCTTCATTCCTCAAAAACGCCCACATCTGGCCCATCTGCCACCCCTCCTCCGTGGGAGGTGGCCACTGCGTCACCCCATCCTGGCCCCTTTTCCCACGCCCGTGCGGGGGGACTTGTTGCACCTGGGGATGAGGTGACTCTGGAAACACACGTAGGTGCCAGGAGGAGTTGGCAGCTGGTCCCCAAGCGCAGGGACACGGCACCCACTGCCCGGCGCTCCGTCACCCGCGCCGGACTCGCCACGCGCTGCCATCAGCCTCTCCCTCCATCTCCGGGATCACCTCTGGGACCATCTCTCCCATGCGGGATTTGGCTTTTCCCAGACCTGGGCACAAGGGTGAGGCCTCAGCGCCTCTCCTGCCTGCTGGGACGCGCACGGCACAGGGCTGGCGCCACGGCCCGCGTGACGCCGCCCGCTGCGGATGCCTGGCCGGTGGAACAGCAGATCCCCCAAAGCTGCCGGGTGTAACAACACTCTCTTCCCTGCTCCCTTTTCATCTCAGCGGTGGCCTTACGGAGCTGCGAGACCTGTCGGGGCTTCCTTGAGCACCCGACCACCTCATCCAAAGGTGCAGGGGAAGCAGCGCGCCAACCCCGGGTGTGGGAGCGACTTCTCTGCAGCGCAGGGTCCGGAGCTGCAGCCACTGGAGCAGCCCGGGTGCTCTGGTTAGTGTGGACCCTCCAAGCAGGGTCCTGAGGTACCCCTGCTCACTCTCCACTGCCCTTCTTCCTCACTGTCCAGCTCCTCGGGGCTGCGCATTCCCTGGAGCCTGCAGGACAGGGGCTATTCCTCCTTGTCCTGCTGCACCTCCCGCATGGACTTGAAGAAGTCGCTGCGCAGCAGGCGGTAGAGCAGGATGACGTTCATGGGCGTCATGATGGCCATGCCCACCGCGCTCACGGCGTACGTTGCCAGGGGCACGTTCTGCCGGTTGAGGAAGAGCCACCGCGTCATCCAGGCGAGCGTGGCGATGCGGAACACCACGTAGGTGCCCAGGTTGACGACGCTGTTGAGGCGGTAGCAGGTGGTGTGCTCCAGGTTGGCCATGAGCAGAATCTGCCGCAGGTGGAGGAAGATGGAGTTAATCTCCACCAGCAGGGCCACGAGGGCAAACCCCACGTACTGGTGGAGCAGCACCGCGATGCCAAAGCAGACGATGACCTGAGGAAGAGAGGAGAGGCTGAGCTGGGGAGCTGATGTCCCTCGGGAGAGGGTAGGGGCTGCAGGAACAGCAGCTCTCGTGCGCCCCAAGCCGGAGCCCTCCGTGCTTGGCTGCGGCATGGAGCGGAGGTGCAAACTGCTGTCACGCCAGTGCCAAACCGCTGGTCATCCCCCACTTCCAACTCTGCAGCATCTCAGCCTCCAGCATGAGAACAAGTCACCTTTTCTTTTTTATTATTATTATTTTGGTGGGAGGAAGGGGCAAATGGAAGGAGGAAGTGGAGACACTTCTACAAACTCCATGCTGGAAAAGGAGATGGGAACAGCTAGACCTAACCCTGCTCTTTTGGCCTGGGAAACTGCTGCTTGTGGGGCAGGAGGTTTCTCCTGCCACTGAGAGAGGAGACGCACGGCCCGGGGCTGTGGCTGCCGCTAGCTCTGTGACTGTCCCCAGAGCAGCCACATGGAGGGGACAAAGAGGTTTTGGTGCCCCGGTGAGCCCCAGGGCTGCTTTGCTGCATACTCAGACCTTCCTCCACTTCCCACCAGCAACGCTGCTCTCCATACGGGCTCTATAATGAGATTTCCCATTCCCTCCTAGCTAGGTCACTGCTTTGGTGCTGCCCATGGGTCCCTGGCTCTGCCCGCTCTCCTGCCCCAGGCTGCCTGGCCCTGCAGCATCCGCACTGCAATGCGGGAAACCTTCGGTCCTGCCGAACCCGGCACCTCTTGACAGCCCCAACGTGGTGGGGCAAGTGCTGGGGGTCTGTGCCCACCACACCGACAGCCCCATGATGAAAGGGGCAGCCCTCAGAGCCGCTGTTCCCCCAGAGCATCCGCTGGACTCACCACGGAGTGATGGAAAAGCAGCTCCCAGGACTGCCGGAGTTTCTGATTGCACAGCATGTCCACAAAGTCCTCAAGGAAGTAACCTGGGAAGAGAGGACCGTGAGCTGGGGGCTCAGTCCGGGAGCCTCTGCAGTGCAGGACCCTTGGGGACAGCAGTGGCTGCAGCTCCACCGTGCAGATGGGGCCAGGGCTCCCAAGAGGCACCACAAACACTGACCAGGAGGAGGGGGTGGCTGCGCGTTTTGCCCTCCTGCAATCGCGCTGTAGGACTCGCTGCTCTCCGGGGTGCTGCTCCCGGCAGAGGGGGACACAAGGGCACCCAGCACTGGGACCCTCACCCCGTGAAGGCACCTTAGACACCCAGCCCTCCCTGCTGAGCCGCAGCGATGCCGGGACACCCGTTAGTGCTGCCCATGGGGCTGCCAACAGCTCTGCAAGGGGCCAAGGGGGGAACAAGCTTTGTCAGCCGGAGGACTTGGAGCCCCATGCCAGCGGGTTGGGCTGGGCACAGGGTTCCGCAGGATGTCCGAGCTGCCTGTTTTGGGGAAAGGACCTGTGTGGATCCAATGCCATAGACCCTGCTGGGACGCCCCCGGGCTGTCCCTGGAGGAGCGTGCGGGCAGCCCAGCGCCCGGTACCTCCTGGCCGTGGGCGCCGTGGGGCAGAAGGGAGCCACTGTCCTTGCCGAGAATAGGGTGATTGTCTGGGGCGACCGAGACGTCGCCACCGGGGACGTGGCGCAGGGGGCCCGTACCGGGCACCAACAGTCCCTAGGGATCCCTGGGGCGCAGAGCCCGCTCCCCTCACCTACGGACACGGCCACCAGGCTGTGCGCCCCAGGCGGGTGCGTGTCGGCCACGTCCTCCGGCAGCTCCGGGTACAGGCAGAACCTGGGGGAGAAGTGTCATGAGCACCGGGCAGTCACCCTGGTCCCCGCCTAGTTCCCGCGATGCCTCCTGATGCCTCTGGTCCCCCCAGAGCCTCCCTGTCCCCCATTACCCCCGGTGGCCGCGATCTCCCCGGTGCCTCTGTGTCCCTTCATCCCCCATCAGCGCCCGAGGGCACCCAGGGGCCTCTTGCTCCCGTGGATTCTGCCCCCCCGCCCATGTCACAGCACCCCCGGCTGCTTCCCTGCCCGGCTCCTTCCCGGTGCTCCTCGGTGTCCCCCCCTTCCCTCCCGGTCCCCCGAGGAGCCGCCGCGTCCCCCGCGCCGCTCACCCGGCCAGGGCGCCGCCGCCGCTGAGCACGCTGTGCGCCAGCGACGTCCAGATGTTGCGCCACTTCCAGCGGTTGCGCCGCGCCGAGGGCGGCGGCGGCACGAGCCGCTCCAGCGCCCGGTTCAGCAGGCGGAAAGCGGCGAAGGAGGCGGCGACGAGCAGCAGCCCCGGGCCCAGAGCCATGGGCGCCCCCGCCGCGCTGCCCTGGGCACCGGCCCCGCCTCGCCCCGGGCACCGGTACCGCCCCAGACACTGGTACCGCCCCGAGCATCATCCCGACCACCAGTACCGCCCCGGGCACCGGTACCGCCTCAGACACTGCTACCGCCCCGGGCATCGCCATGAGCAGCGGTACCGCCCCGGGCACCGGTACCACCTCAGACACTGGTACCACCCCGGGCATCGCCATGAGCAGCAGTGCAGCGGTACCGCCCCGAGCATCGTCCGGTCGTCCCAGGCAGTGGCACCACCTCAAGCATCATCCCGACCACCAGCACCGCCCCAGACACTGGTACTGCCCGGAGCATCGTCCCGACTACCGGCACCGCCCCGGCCGCCTGTACTGCCCCAAGCATCATCCCGGGCTGTGACACCACCTCAAGCATCATCCCGACCACTGGTACCGCCCCGGGCACCGGTACCACCCCAAGCAACCGCTCTGCCCATTGGAACGGTCCCCAGGCAGTGGCACCAGCACCACCCTGGGCACCAGCACCGACCCAGGCGTCACCCCAGGCACCAGGCAGCAACACAAGGCAGTAGCATCACCCCAAACACTCCCGGTCCCCACGGGCCCACCTCGGTACCACGGTCCCCACCCCAGACTCTCGGCTCAGAGAAGGTGGGGAGGTGGCTCCAGGGAAGCCACCCCTGCCAGGGGACACTGGGTCCTACTTTGTGAGTCACTTAAACCTGCCCACAGTTCTGCCCACGTGCGCTCAGCTCCTTCAGCCCATCCCTCACCCCTGGTAGCTGCTCCTTTCCCTTACCTCCATCCTAATCAAGGGAGCTAATTACAAGGTGAGAGTGTTTTGCTGTTAATTATCCCATTAAGTGCTTTGGTTTCACCAAAGCTCGGTCACGTAAACACGAAAGCCCACGTACGTGCATGGCCATGAGACATCCTGGGATTTGCTTTCCCTCGTGGCACAGCATCGCTGCGCAAAACTGCGGCAGCAGAAAGTGCCGAGGGGGCTGCGGGACACACGGACACAGAAAGGGAAAAATGGGGGTCAATGGGATTTGTGTCATTCTTCCCTTGGCCTCTGCACATCCCACACAAGGACTGGGCTAAGAGATCCCACCTGGAGCAAGGGACATCTCCATGTCCTGCTCGTGTCCCTCCTTTACCTTGGCAGCCCCAGGCTGAACCGTCCCTGAGAGGAAACTCCAGGGTCAGGGACAGCCCCGTCAGGGACCTGTGGCAATGCAGCACTGTCTACCCGCCGCTTCTTGTGCTCCCTTCTCTAATCCTGATTTCACACGTATTTTTTTTTTCTCTGCGTCCCATAATTTGATGATTCTCCTGGTCCTGTTTGATGGAGCCACCAGAAGCCTGGATGTCACCCGGTCCCTGTGTCTGCTTTGCAGACAGCGTGAGTCATCGTGTACACACCAATTAATGTCAAAGCCTGCCTCTCCTTTGAGGGATTAATTTGGGATGAAATCCTCTAAAAAGAAGCGTCTGGAGCTGGAAATCGCAGGTGCTGCCCTGGCAGGGTGATGGACACTGCAACGTCAGCAAGTGGTAGTTGTGGGAAGAGGCAGATTTGCTGGGGAGGAGGCTGCTTGAATCAGATCCTAACAAGGCAGGGGGGAGATATTCCCAACAGATAGCGAAGTGTCTGCTCGTGCTTCAGGAAAGCGCTTAAAAGCCGGAAAATACGATGAAATTTTGCAGTGGTCAGGGCAAGGAGACACTGGTTGGGTTAATCAGGGAACCAATTGCTTGGAGGATTATAAATAATCCAATGTATTAGGGTTGAAGGATCCCATGGGCTAATCTGATACCGAGAAGGCTGAGGAGGCCAGGGCCCCTTTTCCTCGCAGTGAGGGTGTCCCGTGGCTTCTCCGTCAGCACCGACATTCCTCTGTTATCAACATCTGGCCAGACGGGGTCTGCGGACAGGATTTTCTTACCTGCCGCCTGCCCCGCGAGGGATTTAGGCTGTGATGGAGCCTGTGGCTCTGGGGCTCTGCCCCCGCTCCCGCAGCCCCCGCAGGGGCGGCGCTTCTGGCATCACTAAAAGTGTCGCTGCCGGTGGGTCCGTTTGGCCCCCAGCTCGTCTCCCTGCAGCAGTGCCCGTCGTGGGGCAGCACCGTCCTCGCGGTCCTGTTTGCCGCTTTGCCCTCCTCCGCAGCGTGGGATGAGCCGGGGATGTTCTCCGGCGTGCAGGCTCCCAAGTCCATGGACTAACCTGTCCGGTGCCGGCAGGCCAGGGGAAAATCCTTGGCCATTCCGGGACAAGCCACGGCCCTCCTGGCCCGCAGGAAACTTTCCGGAGAAGCCGGGATGTGGAGCTCTCCAGCACCGCTGCCACAAGAGGTCCCTGCTCCCCCGCCGGAGAGCCGGGCGGACCAGGGCCCTGCTCCAAAAGGGGTTCCGCATCTGCACCTTATTTGGAGATATTCCTCCTTTTCCCCCCAGTTTCGAGAAGTTTCCCAGGAGCCCCCGAAGGCCGTTGCCTCTGGTCGCAGGGCGGCAGCTGAGCCCCGTGGAGCCCCCAGCCCGGTGCCTGAGCTCCCAGCTGTCCTTCCAGACATCCAGCAAGGACATTCCTAGGCCCATCTCGTAATGCTGTGTGGAACAGAGCTAATCCCAAAGTGCAGCCTGCACGAGGTGACAGCCAAGGTGTAAATCGAGGATGCAGCAATTTTACAAATCACCAGACACCTTCTCTTTCTTATCTTGCTGCTGGGGTTTCTCTGCAGCAGGTTATGCCACATCTGGCACGGATGAGGCATCGCCCGTGGGGCAGACGCAGCAGTTCAGTGATAATTCCCAGTCTCTCCCAGACAAACCGGGCCCTCTCCCAGATGCTCCCCGTGCTCGCGGACGGGATTTTGGTGCTTGTGGGGCGCTCCATGATGGGATGGGCTCTCATAGCCCCTGTCCCTCTCGACGACAGTCATAGGAAATCAAATAATATAGGGAAGTTTAACTCTCCACGTTCACGTTTTGATCCAGAAAGTCCCCACATCTATGGGAAAATCTATGGTGTGAAATGCACCTGCACGTGGTCCACCCGGTCCCTCCGCTCCCTGCCAAGGGAAACTCCTCTGTTCCTCCCCACAGCATTTTGAGCATCCACTAACCCTTCGGGAGACTGTTCCTTGGATACCAGCGTGTCTCCCACTGTGCTCCCCGCTGCCTGTCCCGCTGTCCTGCGCTGGCCCCGTCCCCTCCGCTGCCCGCAGCGCAGGAATAACCAGCTCCGCCAAGCCCGGAGCCGCCCGTGCGGAGCCGCCCGGGCCCACATGCCCAGCCAGCCCGTGGCGGGAGCTGCTCTCCGCTGGGTCCAAGCAGACCAGGCACCCGGAGACGCTTGTTATTCTCTTCCCTTTCCCCATACTGGATGGCTCTTTGCTCAGGATTTGGAGAAACTTGCAATAAGAGCAGAGCTACGAGCACAGGGGGGGACCTCTACCCATGGCCGCGGGGGGGACCTTTCCCGGGGCTCTGCCCCGCTGCAGAGCCCTGGTGATGTCCCACACGCGGTGACGCGGCTCGCAGCATCCTCAATTCCTTGGATTTCTCCCACAGGCTTAGAAATTGTCATGCCCCAAATTTGTCTGCTGTACGGATTTCCTTACCCGGTGCCGTGTTCCTCCTGGGATGGGAGAGATAGGGAAATGTGGGGTCGATTGCCCATCCAGTTGAGTATCCCACCTCTTACTATGGCCAGACAGGAACACTTTGGAAAAACACGTGAAACCCCCTGTGCAATTATCCTTACCCTATAAGGAAACCCATTTTCCTTCTCCATCTTCCTCCCCTGTGGGATAAACATTATCCTGTCCAGTTTACTGCTCTGAAGCTTAAGGAATTCCTGATGGATATCCAAGTGCTTCCCACGCAGGCAGGGGGTACTTACACCACCACCAGTTTTTGCAATGAGAATTTTGCAGGGACCCTGCAAGGTGGGCGCATGCCGGGAGCAGCCAGGCCCCCGCGCTCTGCTGCGCCCCCAGCGACTCCTGCGCCAGGAGAAGCGCAGGAGCTGGCAGCAGCCTCGCTGCTCTATTCCCCTCTGGATTCTCTCGGTATTAATACCTCAAACCGAGCTGCTCTCAGAGCAACGTCCCATTAATCATTCGAGCTCTGCTGCAGTTTGCCCTCGCTTCCTCTTCCTGCGCCCGCATGTTCTTCCATTCGACTCTGCAGGTCACGCTCGGCTCAGATCTGCAGGTCTTCGAAAAGACAGCGACCTGTTCAAGCTAGGGGCAAAGCAGAGGACGGACAACTCTATATCTACAACGCCACAGCTCCGTTATAGCATGAGAAAACACGCTGCGCTGGCTGCCGGTAACAGGGACCTGGAGGGAGGAGCGCAGCCTCCAGTAAATCCTTGCCTACAAACCCGAATTTTCTGGAGCGCAGGCAGCGCTGGAGCGACACGGGGGGCAGGTCCCTCGAGAGCCGGCGTGTGCTCCCCCGTGCGCTGGGGCTCGAGGGCACCACGGCCCCTCTCCTCCTTCCTAACATCAAGCCTGCTCTGCTTGGCAAAGGTCTGAACCCCTCTGCACAGCAAGCGCTGCGTTACCTAATGCGCTTCCAAAGCACAGTCCAGAAAATCGGCCTCCAGCACCATCCCGTGCCCTGAATCCCTAGGTGCAATCCTAGGTGCTGCCTGCCCGATGAGCAACAGCCGTGCTCAAGCCTTTACCCAGTCAACGCCTTTTTTTTAACATTCCTGGCAGAGGAGTCTTAGCTGCTGCCGTCTTTATTCCCATCGCGGGGTGGGATTTGGTTTCTCTTTCCTCCCTTTGCGCTGTTCATCCTCCCCATTGCAGAGCCGCGGCTGCAGCCAGCGTCCCAAATAAGCAAAAGTCACTGCCGCTCGGCACCGAGGCAAGCGCCGCCCGGCTCGTCCCTGAGCCCAGCACCAGCCTTTGTGCCTGCCGCTCGGCGGGAGCGCCGCAGCTCTCGCCCGGCAGCATTTTCCAGCAAACAGCATTTTTTCCTTCTTTTTTTTCCCCTCCTGACAAATTCTGCTGAGTCAGAGGAAGCCTCGGGAGCGCTGCCGTCTCCACGTGGGAACTCGCTGCCGCGGAATAATTACGGAGTTTAAACAGAGCCGCTCGGCGGCCAAATTGCTCCACGCTCCGGCTCCCGGCCAGGAGCCCCAGAGCTGCTCCTCGGCACCGAGAGAGGAGAAAAGGCTTCGCACCTGTGCCCACGCCGGGCACGCAGCGCCGCGCGGTCCTGGCCCCGGCGCCGCCGGAACGCGCGCCGAGCGCCCGCCCGCCGCGTGGCGCCGATCAGGACCGGCCAGCTCTGCCCGGCGCTTGCTGGGCATCCCCGTGCACGTCCTCTGCTCACGGCCACCCGCGTCCTGCGCCCACCGCGAGAGGCGGCTGCAGGGGTTGCACTTGCTGGCGTCCCCGCGTGCTGCGTTTCCGACGGAGTTGCCCTCCGGAAAGATGCTCCCTGCAAGAGAGATGGGAGAAACACGCCGAGAAACCCTTCTCCCCTAACTTTTGAGGTCTATTTTAAGGGCTTTTTTTCCAGATGCTGGCTGAGAAATAGAGACAAAAACTGGAGTAGACACAAACAGCGTAGGCGTTACTCCTGTTTCTGCAGCTCCCACTCGGCTGCAAAAATAGCACCACGGCCAAGGGGAAGGAGCACGTTGCTTTTTGCAAGGCTTAGCAGCGCCTTTGCTGAGCAAACAGCGCAGGGACGCCGGGATCCGGCTGTTGCTAACCCCAATTTGTGCGCACAGAAGCAGAGTTTGCATAGAAACCGCTTGCAGAGAGGCCGAGCGCTCACAACTCGTTAAAATCCCCCAGAGACAGAGAGACCGCAGGCCAGAACAGTGGAGTTCAACGGCATTAAGTGACACAGGGATGCACGGAGAGGAGGAAGGGCACCCCAAAGCGCTGCGGAGACCCGGCGCGCGCACGCGGGGGACGAAACCCGGCCCTTTGCGGCCGCGCGGCGCCCACGCGCTCGGCGTCGCCGTTCCCGAGCCTCCGCGGCGCTTTCGCAAGCGGCTCCGCAAAGCGGGGCGAAGCCGGCGCAGCGACGCGGCGAGCGATTGCCCAGAGCAGATAAGCGGCGGCGCGGGGCGGCTCTGCCCACCCGCGTGCGGCTCCTGCCCGGGCGTTGCCCGACTTCCCGGGAGCATCCGCCCGCGCGCAGGCAGAAAAGGGGCGGCCGGGCTCGCTCCGGCGGCAGGGCCGCGCGGACGGCGGCGGGAGCGGAGCCCGGNCGCGCGGACGGCGGCGGGAGCGGAGCCCGGAGCGAGCGGCGCTTCCCTGGGGAATCGGCCAGCGCCGGCAGCGCTGCCGTTCGCTTCGTGCCACGGCAGCGCCAACGCTCAGCTCAACCTTTTCTGCCCTTTTATTTATCTTTTTCCCCTCCAAGGCAGCCAGGAAAGGTGGCGCCGCCCTTAGCGATCCCTAAGGAGCTGCCCGCGAGGGTGCCAAGGAGGGCTTTGCCTCGTTTCCAGGCGGGCAGCCGCCCCTCTGCTCGGCCCCAGGCATGGACGGCGAGGACATGGTCACCGCCGAGGTGTGCGACGAGGCCGACGTCAGGGACGGCGAGTGAGTGGCCCCAGCCCACGCCGAGGCCTGGGTGACGAGGGAGGCCGGGGGGCATCACCCGGCGCCGCCCCCGCGCTGCCACCTCCCCGTCCCCCTCTGCCGCAGGCTGCGGGAGGTCTTGGTGGCCGGTTACCCGGTGCTGCTCGTGAGGAGCCGGACGCGGTTCAGCGCGCTGGGGAGCAGGTGCCCCCACTACGGTGCCCCGCTCAGCAAAGGTAACGGCCGCCGCCGCCGCGGCGGAAATGACCCCCAGCAGGAGGGTTCGCGCTCTTGGCATCGCTCGTGGCTTTCCTGCTTCTCATCGCAGGCGTCTTGAGGGGCAACAGGCTGCGCTGCCCCTGGCACGGCTCCTGCTTCGACATCCAAACGGGAGATATCGAGGAGTATCCCGCCCTCGACTGCCTTCCCCGCTTCCAGGTGCTGATCCTGGCTCCTCCAAGCTCCCTCCTGTTGCTCCTCCGAGCTGCACTCCCTCGCGCAGCCTCTTCCCCGCGGGTCTCCAGCCTCCCTCGCGCAGCCTCTTCCCGGCAGGGGGTCTCCAGCCTCCCTCGCGCAGCCTCTTCCTGGCAGGGGGTCTCCAGCCTCCCTCGCGCAGCCTCTTCCCAGGGAGTTTCTAGCTGGTTGTCCCGGACCCCTCTCCCCGCAGGCTCCGTCCCGCAGGGCCGCTCGCTGTCGGCAGGACC
>VZSV01000203.1:250594-266041 GCA_013398735.1 Nothocercus julius | reverse complement strand
CGCACGCGCCGCCCGCCGTGCCCGCGCTCGACGCGCTCAGGGCCGCCCTGCAGAGAGCCTACGGCTGCCCCGTGCTGCAGGTGGGCAGGGGCGCGCTCAGCGCCTCGCCCGCCAAGGACGCGCCCGCCAGGGCCCCCTGCCCCAACGTGCTTCAAGCCGAAGCGCTGCTGGAGTCCGCCGACATGCTCTACGTCATCTTCCCGTACGTGCAGTACTGCTTGCACGACGTGGTGACCTTCAGCCCGGCCAAGCTCACCAACAGCCACGCCAAAATCCTCTTCCTCCTCTTCCACGTGCTGCAGGCCATGAGGGCCTGTCACCAGGCGGGCCTGCCTTGCGGCGCCTTCTCCCTTCGCGACGTCGTGGTGGACGAGAAGCTGTGCAGCCGGCTCCGAGTGAACTTCAGTGAGTACGAGAGGCCAAAGAAGGAAAAGGAGCATCTGGAAAGTGGATCTGAGCGAACAAGTGAGGAAAGCGGCGCTGGCGCGCGGGCCGAGGAGCCTGGCTGCACAGCCTGCCAGAAGGACCTCCGGGACCTGGTGTTGCAGTGGGTACACGGGCGAGTTAGCAACTTTGACTACCTTATGCGTCTAAACACTTTGGCAGGGAGGAGAATGGGAGACCCCAATTACCACCCAGTTCTTCCGTGGGTGGTGGACTTCACCACCAAAAATGGCAAGTTCAGGGACCTGAGGAAATCCAAGTTCCGTCTCAACAAGGGAGACAAGCAACTGGACTTCACCTATGAGATGACCAAGCAGGCGTTTGTTGCTGGTGGAACAAGTGGGGAGCAGCTTCACGTCCCCCATCACATCTCTGACGTCCTTTCCGATATCACCTACTATGTTTACACAGCTCGGAGAACACCCAAGGCAGTGCTGTGCTGCCATGTGAGGTCCCAGTGGGAGCCCAATGAGTATCCAGCCAGCATGGAGCGCATGCAGAGCTGGACTCCGGACGAGTGCATCCCTGAGTTTTACACAGACCCCTCCATCTTCCGATCGATCCATCCCGACATGCCTGACCTGGATGTGCCATCCTGGTGCAGCTCCTATGAGGAGTTCATTGAAGTCCACCGCATGCTGCTTGAGAGCCGGGAAGTCTCTCAGGATCTCCACCACTGGATTGACCTCACTTTTGGGTACAAGCTGCTGGGGAAGGATGCTGTCAAGGAGAAGAACGTTTGCCTCCACCTGGTAGACAACCACACACATCTGACCACGTACGGGGTCGTGCAGCTCTTCGACCAGCCGCATCCCAGGCGCATGGTGGGACCTGACTACACACCGGCTGAAGCTCCAACCATCGCTCGGCCTCTTCTCCAGAATATCCGGGAGACTGTGTTTGTGGAGGATGTCCAGGGCCAGGTGACTGATGCAGTTAATGGGCTAGTGCTGGAGGCTACCCCTACTGAAACCAGCTGGTCTGGGGAGAAACCTGTCACTGGGGAGGACGATTTAGAGCAAGGCATGGAAGCCCTGGATTCGATTTCTGCTCCTAGCAGGGCTGCTGATCAGCCTGGTACCACTTTGCCTTCAGCACAGCCCTCCAGTCTCCCCGCATACACCGCAGACGGCAAAACCTCAGGTGTCCGACCTCTCCGTCGGAGCAAGGCAGGTGCTTTGGATCAGGCTGACAGGGACAGCATGAAGATCACACTTCCTGAAGGCTTCAATCCACTCCAGGCCCTGGAAGAACTGGAGAAATTGGACAATTTCTTGGTTAAAGGCTTAAGCAGCGAGATGCAGTTGATGGAGCAGCCATGCGAAGAGCAACCTTTGGGTCTCTCGGACCTCTTCCAAAGGGATATGCAAGCTTTGGGCGTCCTGATAGCTGAGATAATATTTGCACCAAGGATTCGCCCTTCAAAGCCCGACGCATCCCTGTTGGAGCGGTTCCTGATGGTGCGTAATCTGTGCCGCTACCATCCCAAGGAGATCCCAGCCCCGCTCCAGCATGTGCTGCAAGTCCTGCTGCAGCTCAGCGTGCCTGTGGAGAAGCTTCTGAAAACCAGGGCGGGCAAGGGCACCGTGTGGTTGTTCGAATACAGTCCCATTTCCCAGGGTCTCCCCCCACCTTGTCCCACACAGCTCCTCAGCCCCTTCAGCTCCATCATTCCCTTCCCCACGTATTTCCCAACTCTGCACAAATTCATTTGCACCTACCAGGCAAAGAAGGTAGAGGATGAAGGTCAGGGCCGGGAACTCGTTTTCCAGCTGTGGCAGCAGCTAGAGGGTATCCTTTCTGAAATCACTCCGGAGGGTTTGGAGATTCTTCTGCCTTTCATATTATCCCTGATGTCCGAGGAGAATACTGCTGTCTATGCAGCATGGTATCTCTTTGAACCTATAGCTAAATCCCTGGGTCCTAAAAATGCCAATAAATACCTGCTCAAGCCACTGATCGGGGCATACGAAACCCCCTGCTATCGCCACGGCAGGTTCTACCTGTACACAGACTGCTTTGTCGCCCAGTTAATAGTGCGCCTGGGGCTGCAGTCCTTCCTCTTGAACCTGCTGCCCCACATCCTGCAGATTCTCGTTGGCATTGAGAGCTCGCGGGAGGAGAGCAAATCCTTCCTTGGCACGGCTGAAGACGACGAAAGCGGAGGGGACAGTCCGGTGTCGTGCGTGTTTGGGGAGGAGATCAAAATGGATGTGGATCGTGGCTCTGCCGCGCTCGACCTCCTCGACTACACCTCCGGCGTCAGCTTCCACGACCAGGCCTACCTGCCGGAGGGCGAGGACTTCCAGAGCGGCCTCTACGTTGGGGAGTCGCTGCAGCCCCAGGAGCAGGAATCGCTCAGCCTTGGGCGGCTGAGTGACAAAAGCAGCGCCAGCGAAGTGTCCCTGGGGGAGGACAGGCCTGCGGATGGCGATTCCCAGAAGGACAAGAGCAGCTTGAAGTCTGTGGACAGCAGCCAGGATCTGAAACAGAGCGAGGACTCGGAGGAGGAGGAGGGGGATGAGCATGAAGAAGAGGAGCACGATGACACTGCAGTTGATATAGAGCTGACTCTGGCCGTGGATGCTGCTGCCTCCGTGGATGCTGCTGCCTCTGTGGATGTCGCTCTGGCTGATGAGAGCAGCGAGCCAGAGGATGGAGAGGGAGAGGAGCTGCCGGACCACTCTGATGACAAAGAGCAGACGATACTCCTGGGTAAGGCCCTGCTTGTGTGCAGCCTTTCTGCTGCACCTAGCAAAGCAGAGTGTGGGATAAAGGGAGACACAGACCCGTCCAGTAAAAGAGGACCCAGATTGAGGGGTATCTCTAGTCCCAGCTCAGGCACCCTAATAAAACCAGTGCAAAAGATGTGCACGGAAGCGTGGGGACACCCTGCCGTGTTTGCAGGGCGGTTGCTGTAGGAGGTGTCGGGTGGAAGGACAGTTCTGCGCCGTTTGCTGATAAAGCAGCGCGGGGAGCGAGCTGCTGGGCAGGCCGGGGCTGGGGAGCAGCCGGCGATAGCTAATCTGCAGCGTGCCAGGCCCTGGCCTCGCGACTGTTTGTGTTTTGCAGACACGACCTGTAAGATGCTGAGGTGGCTCTCGGCCAAGCTGGGCCCCACTGTAACGTCGCGGTTCATCGCCAGGAACCTGCTCCGTCTCCTTACGTCCTGCTACATGGGTAACGTTGCCTCGCCGAGCCTGGAGTTCGTGCCCTGCTCTCTGCCCGTGTCTGCAGGGAGCACCCGGGCCTCGGGGCTTGGTGCCCTCTCCTGCTTCGGCTCCTGATTATTTTCTCTCGGCAGGTCCCACCAGGCAGCAGTTTGTACCAAGCACTGATGAGAATGGGCCCCTGAGTGCAGGAAATATCTACCAAAAACGGCCAGTGCTGGGAGACCAGGTGTCCAAGCCAGTGCTGGCCTGTCTTGTGCACGTGGCTTACCTGTACGGAGAGCCTGTCCTCACCTACCAGTACTTGCCCTACATCAGCTACCTGGTTAGTATGGCTTTTTCTCCTCTTCTTGTGTGTGTTGCCATAAGAGCTGCATGCAGGGCAGAGCTGTGGGCACACAAGGAAGCAAGAGGATGCACAGAAAATGGGGGCCAGCCTTATCAGGAGCTTCCTTCCTAAAAGCTGGTGCTCAGTTGAGCTTTCCCTGGGCCAATGTGGGCTGAGCAGCTCTTGCTGCTGGAGGATGCTGGAGCATTGGCTGAGAAGAACCGCACTGATGCAGCCAGAAGAGGCACTTTCAGCTCCGACTGCAGGCTCCCGACTGCTTCCAGCAAAATCCATGGCTGGAAACGTGGGCTTTGCCGCTTAGCAAACCGAGGCCACCGTGGATCTGCATCTGACCGCTGGTTGCCACAAGGCCCTCCGTCCCCATTTCCTTGTGAGACCCTTTGCTGGCGTCTACAACCCCCACCAAAACATTCGTCTCTTTTGCTTTGCCAGAACAGGGCTGGCAGCAAGGTGGGATTGTGATAATCAGCAGTTAGGGCAGCTTGGCTGCCGTGGGATTGCTGGAGCCAGGGTTTTTAGAGGTCTGTATAGGTAGATAGGGGACAGCTCGGGAGAGGTTAAAGGAGGTTTTTCAACTGAATTAAAAAAAAAATACTGGCAAGACTTGCAGACTTTTCATCTTGAAATTCTTAGCTGAATAGCAAGAAGGAAATGTGTAATACAGCTGGTAGAAAAACAAATCTATTTTCATCAAAAAAAAAGAGAATGTTTTAAACAGGCTTATTTTTCATGCTACAATTTTTCTTTTCAGTGGTTTTTAACATTTTGGCTACTGGTTCTTGTTTAAATGGAAAACTTTAATAGCTTTTTGATAATGTAAACTTGGAGGCAAAGAGGCCATGGCTATTCATTTAAAGAAAAAAAACATTGTCAGTTTTTCCAGTGTTGAAGGGAAGATTTTTCAGGGGAAAAAATCCCATTTTTCAGCAAAATCATTCTCCACCCTGTTGCAATCATAGCTCCAGCCGTTCTGTTTTTCTTTCTTTCTTTCTTTCTTTCTTTCTTTCTTTCTTTCTTTCTTTCTTTCTTTCTTTCTTTCTTTCTTTCTTTCTTTCTTTCTTTCTTTCTTTNTTTCTTTCTTTCTTTCTTTCTTTCTTTCTTTCTTTCTTTCTTTCTTTCTTTCTTTCTTTCTTTCTTTCTTTCTTTCTTTCTTTCTTTCTTTCTTTTTTTTTTTAACTGCAGTTATTGCACAGGGGCGAGGAGGGGGGATTAATATTTCTGTGAACAGCATTTAGCAACCTGATATTACAGCAGTGAAACTTGGGGATCACAAAAAGGATGACAAAAAGTCAGTCATTCTTGCAGAATTTGGCAGAGTGGATATTTTGTGAGCTTCTGTGATGAGCTGGAAGATGGCGGGTGTACAAGAAATATAGCAGAAACTGGGAATTGTTTGCTGTTTTTGTTACTGGCTCTTTTCTTTGGTGTTCGGCTTGCCTAGGAGCATTAGCTGGGAGAAAGGACGATCTAGAAAGATAGCATTTCGTGTTGCTGCTGGCATTCTTAGCTGTTTGGTCTTTCTGACACCAGCATTGGTACTCTGTCAGCAAAAAACGCACTCCCCTCCTTGTGATGTTATCCGCAGTCGGATTTCTAGAAATCAGCAGCAAGTTTGCCTGTATTTTGTGCCTTGGAAATTCCATGCAGATTATTCCACTGTCTGCGCATCCAGGCTTAACAGGGCACGACATGAAAACACTGATTCGTGGTATTGTCACTTGGGTGGAACAGTGTTCCCCTCCTGCTGTGTTGGCAGATGATGATTTGTGGTGTCCAAGCAGGTGATCCCTTGGGATCTGCATCACCTCCGAATTCCCAACTGTGGGAGCAGGCAGGTGCTCTCCGGAGGATGCGGGAGAGTTTGGGCATGTTGTGCCCCGCTCCCTAAGCTCCTCTCTCGAATCAACATATCCCTGACAGACCGTGTCTTTGGGCTCATCCCCTTGAGTTGCTGCTGACTCTGTGCTCAGGGCCCCCTCCTGCAGGCTGTGGCCAGCACAGCCGTGCCCGGTTCGGAGCCCCGATGATCCTGGGATCACCCTGGATGTGTCCTGCAGAGGAGACAGTGGCCTGAGCACAGAGAGCGCCCTGGCACAGGAGGACTTCTCCCTGCGCAGGTGGCTCCCAGCGGCGGCTCCGGCGGCGGCCGGCTCAACAGTCGGAAGGAGGCCGGGCTCCTGGCCGCCGTCATACTGACGCGGAAGATCGTGGTCTGTCTCTCAGACACGACGCTCATGGACATTCTGCCCAAGATCAGCCAGGAGGTGCTGCTGCCCGTGCTGGGCTCCCTCACTTCGCCCACTGTGGGGTAAGTGCCGCCGTTTGCCGTGCTTGGTGTCTTCAGCCAGAATGGGCACACCTCCAAATCTGGGATTTGGGAATAGCTCAGTGAGGGCCTTAGGAATCCGAGGATTGTGGAGCTTTTCCTACCCTGACGGGCACATCCTTGTGCGGGTGCATGGCACGTACATAGAGCTTGTACCAGCCAAGACCTGCTGAAAACGCTGCTGCCCTGAAAACACACAGAGGGCAGGAAGCATCAAATAGAGGGGAAAGGGCTACGTGTGGGAATGATAACAGATGTCCTCTTCAGTTTCCCCAGTGGTGCCCAGGCCCGTATTGTCCTGTGTGTTAAGACAATCAGTCTAATTGCCTTGATCTGCCTGCGGATTGGGCAGGAGATGGTGCAGCAGCATCTGAGTGACACTGTGAGAAACTTCTTTGGGGCCTTCTCGCTGCTGCAGGAGCTGCACGACCAGGTCAGTGCCGTGCGAGAGATGCTCCCGCTGTCCTGCAGCACACAGCCGCAGGAATGCGGCGGGCATTCCTGCAGGCACGTGGTGGGCATTCCACGTCCAGCCCAGGCTGTTTGTGTAACCTCTGACACGGTGCGAGTGCCTCATCTTGGGAATCTCCCTGTTTTCTCTAGGGATTGACGGCAGAGTCGCTGAGCAGCTGTGAGGCACCTATGATGGAGGTGCCTCTTGCGAACGGGAAGCTGCTGGCCCTGGATCCAGCGGTGCTGATGGAGTTAGAGAAGGTGTTTAGTCCTGAGATGGCCTACATCACCTACATCCCCTTCTCCTGCTTGCTAGGTACTGCTTGCGTACTTCCCTTTCCTGAGCTTCGCAGAGCTCCACGCACACGAGCCTAGTTCGAACTCGCAGGCAGCACCGCTCTGCAGTCAGAGGGCTGCCGGGTGAAGTCTGCAGCTTCTCGCTGTGGCTCGGCCCGCTTGCTGGGTCAAGGAGCCCACGGGGCCTTCAGGCTGGTTTGGCTGTGAGCGGTGCAGCAGTCCTGGGGGGTGTTGTGTTCACAGCCCTGTGATGGTAGGGGAGGAAGGTGGGGAAATTCCTTCTCTTGGAGCCACGTTGTGTCTTTTCAGGCGATGTTATCAGGACGGTTGTGCCCAACCACTCGCTGGTTGAGAAGTTGGCCAGCCTCTACCTGGAGAACGTGAACCCCAAGAGTTTGCAGATGGTTAGCCTGGAACAACCACAGAGCGTGGCAAGCTCAGAGCAAGATACGCGCAAGGCAGAGCCCTTCTCCAGCCACCACGAGGACAGTCACTCCGGTACTTTTGGGAGCGTCCTGGTAGGGAATCGCATCCAGGTTCCTGTGGACACACAGCGCGAGGGTCTTGGCTTCCTTCGCCTCAGCGCTGTCGCTGATGGCTTCATTCCTAGCTCATCCAATGAAGAAGATACCCTGAAGCACGACCTTCCTCGCAGCACCCACATGTTGTGCGGGAACTGGCTGGCCTACTGGCAGTATGAGATTGGGGTGAGCCAACACGACCCCCGCTTCCACTTCCACCAGATCAAGCTACAGAGTTTCTCAGGACATTCTGGGGCCATCAAGTGTGTGGCACCGCTCAGCAGCGAGGACTTCTTTCTCAGTGGCAGCAAGGACAAAACTGTCCGCCTCTGGCCCTTGTACAATTACGGGGATGGAACGAGTGAAGTGCCGCCACGGTTCACGTACTCCGAGCACAAGAAGTCTGTTTTCTATGTGAGCCAGCTGGAGGCATCGCAGCACGTGGTGAGCTGTGATGGGACCGTGCACATCTGGGACCAGTTCACAGGTAATAAGGGTGATGGCCAGATGAGTGTCACCCCAGTCCTTTTGAGAGGTGGAAGGTCCATAGTGAGTCCTGGTGGCTCCTGCTAAAAAGCAGAATAGGGACTAGAGATTTTCTCTGTGCTTTCTCCGTGCATCTATTGCTGTAACTTCACCATTTTTCACAGGGAAACTTCTCCGCACTTTTGATGAGTTAGACAGCAAAGTTCCCATCACAGCTGTGACTGCTATGCCACCTCCCTATCACAGCATCTCCGTGGCCAGCGCAGACTCAGTGCTGCGTTTCATTGATCACAGGAAACCAGGACTTCAGGTAAGGACCCCATGAACCACCCTCCTTCAGGCTGCCCCAGGGCACCTGCGTACTTAGTGACATGACACCGCTGCTCTGAAGGCAGGAGCGCTGGCTCCATGAATGCCAGCTGGGCTGCAGGGCTTAGTGTCCCCTCACTGCCAGACTCCTTAGCCCTTTTGTCCCCTGGTAGCTGGACTCTCTCTTGCAGCACGAATTTCGCCTGGCCAGCAGTGTGAGCGCTGGGCTCATCCGCTGCTTGGCCGTCAGTCCTAACGGGCGCAGCGTCATGGCCGGCTTCTCCTCGGGGTTCATCGTGCTGCTGGACACCAGGACGGGGCTCATCATGCGCGGCTGGCCTGCCCATGAGGGAGACATCCTGCAGATCAAGGTAGGAGGTTCAGCTGGGATCAGGCTTGCGCCGCTGAAGGTAACAGCGGTTGAGGATTGAGTGCAAGGCATCGGCGTTGGGCGCTGCTTCACGACACTCACCAGGGCGCTGAGCTGTGGTGCCTCCTTCCAAAACCTGCTGCTTGGCAGGGCTTATCTGCTCCATGCTCTGGGCTTTCTGCCACCCCTTGCTGTGTCCCTAAGAAGGTGCCTAGGCCCTCCAGCCCTTTAGTTACTGTGTGCATGGGTGTTCTTGGTCCAGCCTGAGCAGCTCTCTCAGGTTTCGGGCCCTGCTGAACAGGTCTGTGTGCCCTGCAGCAGGGGCAAGGGAGGAGTCCTGTGTCCTGTGAAGAGGCAAACGTGGTGCTTTCTCCTCAGGGCTGCCATCCGCCCTTGCAGAGTCTCGCTCTAATGAATAACTCTTGTCCATATTTACCCATCCTCAGGGAGCATCATTGGGACTGCAGTGTCCTTGACCCAGTGTGGGTTAAACAAAGTTCACTGCTGTGGGTTGTTTACCCTCTCACTAGCTCTGCTAATTGGCAGCTCCAGCCTTCTGCTGCCCTCAGCAGAGTGTTTCCTACTGTGAAAGGGGCCCCCAATTCCATGGCCATGAGAAGGAAGATAATTTGGCAGGTGGTTTAATGAAGAGGGAGGCCATGTGACAATCTCTTTACCCACCACAGTAATAGCAGCTGATGAATTAATGATGTTGTGAACCAGGATGCTGTTGAGAAGAGACACAGCCCTTCTTTTGGACAGTGGCAGAGGAGGATGGAGCTACCACAGAGCCCCGTAGCCAACAGTGTTTACCTAGATGCTTTGTTAATCCTGCCCAATACCACCAGCTGCTTGGAAATGGCTGGCACTGTCCATAGGGATTACACTGGGACTACTGGACTGCTGGCTGCTTCTTGCTAATCTCATTTGCAGTTTTTACTGCAGCAATGTTGGTTCACTGGCCCTTCCTCTCACGCAGGCTGCAGAGGGCAACGTGCTCATCAGCTCCTCCTCGGATCATTCCCTGACTGTCTGGAAAGAACTGGAGCAGAAGCCTTTGCACCACTACAAATCTGCCTCCGAACCCATCCATGCGTTTGACCTCTACGGCAACGAAGTGGTGACCGGCACCGTGGCCAACAAGATCGGTGTCTACTCCATGCTGCAGTCGTCAGCTCTGCCCGTCAGCACGACCAAGCTGAGCTCGGAAAACTTCCGCGGCACCCTGACCAGCCTGGCCGTGCTGCCCACCAAATGCCACCTCCTGCTGGGCTCCGACAACGGGGTCATTCGCCTCCTTGCGTAGCCACTCGCTGCCCGGCGGCTCATGGCTCCAGAGGGAGAGTTGGGAGCTGGCAGCTTTGCTTGCAGAGGAGGCAGAGTTAGACGTTTCCGAACGCAGGATGCCGGAGGGAGGTGTGCTTGTCGGTGAGCGCTCGGTAAAGCATCTCTAACCTCTTTCTGTGTCTTTAAAAGAAAAAAGCCATAGTTAAGGGACCTCTGCTGGGAGAAACGTTGGGCGTTGTAGGTCACTGTGACCCCTGCAGAGAGGTCTGGAGCTTTCCGTACCATGTGTGCCTGACTCCTCAGGGGACTGTGAGCTGCTCTCCAGAGAAATATGGACCATGGCTATCTCTCCCCCTCTATCAGTAAGGGGTAGCCCTGATAAGAATACAACAGCATAGCTAGTACCATCTGCACTTATCCTTCACTTTCCACTCCTGAACCACTGAACAGTCTTATTAGAATAGCTTAACATGGGCCTGGGAGCCACCTTTGGAGCTGCATGGTGCTGGGCATCTCCTCCTTGCGTGGCCGGTGGGGTCAAGGCCCCGGAGGATGAACTGTGTTAACTTCAGGTTCTGCAGCCCCAGCTAGATCCTGTATGGGAGGAGAAGAGGTTAATTAAAGCACTTCCTGTCACCTTATTGGTTGCAGGGCAAGGACAGGAATGGAGGACAGCCAAGGCACGAACCCCGTCTGCTGCACTGGTTTGTTTAGGGATGAACTGCTGCAGAAGGATAGTTTGGGATGGGAACATGACTCTCTAGGGATGATAGAACTAGATGAGGATTTTGAGGACTTCCATGAGGATTTTGGCTCCTGGAGCAGTGAGGTAGGGATGACCTGTTCTTGTTGGTTCTTGCCCCAGGAGCGCTGCATCCCATTCGTATCGATGGGGTGAGGAATGCTCTGTGCGGGGCAACAAGGCTGCACTTTCTAATCCTCTCTGCTCCCCTTTGAGCTGATGAGACTTGTAGCGAAGCAGGAGGACAGGACAGCAAAAAGGTGCTCAATTCTGCCCCCAAACTGCCTGTAGAAGTGAAAACCCAGGGGGCACAATCCAGCATGGCCTCCCTTTCCTGACCTTCCCCACCGGGATGCACCTGTCTCTTCTCTGCTCTCATCCTTGGTCCGGCAGCAGGAGCAGTTGCCTCCCCTGTGCTGCAGCCTCCTTCCCATCCATCCTCCAGCCTGGTCCGAGCTCGTGGCTGGAGACTGGGAAGCCTCTGTCCCTGGCAGAGGAGGAGCCTGCGGTTGTCCTGGGAGGGGAAAGGGCCTCGTGGAGCTGTTAGTTCATCCGCAGAGGGAAGGCTGCCCTCTGCTCCGGCGGGGCTGGGGGGGAAAGCAGCTGGCCCTCGCTATCCTTCCCTTCCAAGGGAGCTCCCGGGCCCGTGTTGTCTATTAACCCTTTGCAATAGATGTAAATATTTACTTCTAATAAACTCTTTGAAAGAGATGCAGAGAAGTCTGTGTGGGGAGGCTCTGTGCCAGGCTGGCTGGGCTGGAAGGGCCCGAGCGTGGAGCAGGGCAGCACAGCAGGCCGGCCGTGTCTGCGGTGGCTCTCCTGGCTCCGTGTTCCCGGGAAAGCTGCAGGAGGGATGCGGTGAAGATGCTCTGGATGTAAGAAGGTAGGACTCTCCTAAACGGGGACATGGGGCTTCCCCATGTGGTGTGTTCATAAGTAGCCTGTGGCTGCAGACCTCAGCCCGGTCTCTTCTCCCATCCTTCCCGGTTCTTGCAGGGAATTTGGGAACTACGAACTTTCATAAGGAAGCCTGGGCGACCTGGACGATTTCGTAAGGAAGCTTGCAATCCCGTTAGCATCCTCGGCAGCCGCTTAGCGGCTCCTGCCATGCTGAGGAGGTGGCAAAGCCGCCTCTCGGGCTGGGGAGCGTCGCTCTTCCCTCCGCACGAAGCTGCACGGGGCCTGCCCAGAGCTGCCAGGGCTCTGCCCGCCGGGGCTGCGTCTCCCGGCGCCGGTTCCTTCATCCTGCATCCGTGCGCGTCGAGGGGCCAGCACCAGGGCCGGCCCCCCAGCAGGGCTCCGGCGCCCGGGGTGGTACCAGCCGCTCTCGACTCAGCCCAGCCTGAGCGCCGCAGGGCTGGGGCCTCCGCCGTCCGTTCAAAACCAGCGCCCCGTGTTGGCTGCAGCTGGGAGATAAAACAGCAGGCAGAGAAAATTCCCCAAACAGCCCTATGGCAGTGAACGCCAAGCCGTGTTTTTTCTTTGGAGGCTGTGGTAAAAGAGGGCATTCCTATCACAGCATAAGGAAAGCAGAGCTGCTGCTTGGGCACCACGGATTTCACAGGTTATTTCTGCTCTTGGGCGTTTCAGAGCTTGTCACTTCAGTGTCACCCTTGTCCACAGGGTGCTGCAGCCTAAACTGTCTCCCCATCTCCACATACACCACAAATTCACTCTTATCCCCCCAACAAATGTTTAACCGGATGCTCTGAGTCAATATTTGCTTGCAAATTCCCAAATAAGGGGTGGTGCCGAAGGTCGTGGCCGGCGGACAGGAGGGGTGGGCTGGACAAGAGGCCGCTCCGTGCAGAGCTAAAGCAAGACCCAGCTCAGACACAGGCTGCGGTAAGGGGGACCGCGCTGGGATGGGGTGGAAAGGGGGGCTCCCTTGGGAGCAAGGAAAGAGCCTCTGGGAGGAGGGTGAATCTGGCACAGAGTTAAAGGTTGGGGACGACTGGGGAGGAAAGGGGCATTCGGGGTTGTTTGTAGCAGCAAGATGTGGGGTGAGGGAGGAGGGGGAATGAAGCAGCTTCAAGTTTGGGGAACCCAACAGGGTGCTGAGCAGCTGCTCTTGGTCAAAGCAAGGGGAGCTCAGAGGGCGGAAAGCAGCCCCAGGGACTGGGCGTCACGGAGGCCATGCTGAGGCCTGGGCTTGGATTTGGCAAGAAGAACGTTAAGAAGAACATAGGTTATTTCTGCTTCACCAGGAAAAGTGGCTGGGTGAAGCGGTGGCCGGGAAAGGGGTGGGGTTTCACCTGGAAAAGGGTCCTTCCCAGAACAGAGCGCAGGGGAGACGCTGGGTTTCCCAGTAAAGGGGGAAGCGGAGTGCTGGGAAGGGGAGGACGTATTCCCAGACTCTGTATTCCCGGATTCATTGCTGGGGAACTCTGACCGGGCATTTCCCACCTGCCCAGCCCCTCGCAGGCGGCGCTCGCTGGTGTCTGCAGCCCCTCGAGACAGGTCCGTGTCCCTCGTCCTGCGGCGCCGCTAGAGCGGCTGCTGCTTCTCCCACCTCTAGCAGGGCTGCCCCTTCCCCAGGGGTCTGCATGGGAAAAGAGCAGTGGCTCGTGCTTTATCCTAGAGATATAGGGTGCTTAGGATAAGGGAAATACCCTTTGCAATCCGCATGAAAACAGATGATGGGGTCAGCACGGGGTTCCAAGCAGAGCGAATCCAGGAGCGCTTCGTGTAGCAGCTGGGTGCGGACGCAGCTCTGTCCCAGCCCCTGTTCCTCTCCGGTTTCGCTGTCCCGGCGTTGCAGCCAGGTGTCCCGTGTTGTTTCTTTGCATCATTGTTCACCTGCGTCCTCTCCACCAGCGCCAACCTGTTTGGCCAGGCTGATCCTTTTCTCCCCGTAGCCCCAAGAGGCTCAGCCCGCCGCAGGAGCCGCTTCTCTCCCCGCCGCTCCTTCTCTCCCACGAACATGGTGCTGCTCGGGGCTCTGCTGCTGCTCTGCCTGCCCGCTCTGCACAGCCACCTCCGGGTAAGTCACGTCCCGCGCCGGAGCAGCCCCCGCTGCGAGTCTTTCGCTTCCCATCTAAAAATAACTGGGGGTATTCCCATTATTCACGTTGGTTTCTGTAGCAAACCTCTGGAAACTTGGCTCCAACTTCTGACCTTCAGGGGTTAATAGGACATTGTTTAATTACAACATTTTTTTTTTCTCATTTTTTAAATCTGGATCCCCTTCAACTCGGACATTGCAAAGCTGCACTGCTGGCCCGCTAGGGGATACATTATTCTGTACACTTATGACCTGGCCCCTCTTTAAATAAATACAGCATCTGCAGGCTCTGCAGGCTCCTGATTATTTCTGCCTCCCCTCAGGGGACCCCACTGCCCCACCACTGCATCCTAAAGCCCTGTCCACGCTCTTGTTATCGCTACAGCTGTGGTGGTGCCAATGTCCGCACCCACGGAAATGTGTTAGGAGTGGGGAAAAGAAAACCAACTTATAGAAATTCAGAAGAAACTATTTGGGACTTTTTCCTTCTAGTTTCCTTTGGCACATGCCCTTGAACAGAAGCATCTCTCCTTAGACAGAGCCATGGAGTTCAAGGTAAGCGATGACTGGTTCCCATGCAGGGGCACCGGAGTTACGCTGTGGCATTGGCAGTGGTTTTGACTTTGTCCTGAGCTAGGACGAGTCCAGGCAGGGCAATTTAGCAGTGCCAGGGGAATAAGAAAATCCACCGTTGTTCAGCTTCCTGTGCAAGCTGTGCGTGACTTCAGTGAAAGCATTAGCGAAGCCCGCGCCGGCCTCCTGCTTCTCCAAGCTATCCTTGTTCCTTCCCAGGACCTGAAAGGGGCTGGTGCTGCTCAGCTGGAGATCAACACGGCAGATACCCCCGGTGCTCTGCCCGAAGCGGCTCCAACCCCGCTGCACACTGAGGTGAGAGATTCGACCTCCGACACCTGGCAGGACATCTATGGACCCACGTCACCGTTCACCACCACAACCCCAGGCAGCGCAGGTGCCGGAGGCCTGGGGGAAGTTAGCTCTTCTGAAGAGGAAGATGAGGGTGAAGACAAAACCTGTGACAAGACCTGGAAGAAAAGCCACAGACTAGCAAAAGGGTTGATGAAATTCAGCTTTGATCTCCTCAGAGAGGTCCAGCTGGAGTCCAGCGGCGACAACGTGATCCTGTCTCCCCTCAGCATCGCCCTCACCTTGTCTCACCTGGCACTAGGTAATTTACTAGCAACAAAAGCAGCAGCTCCTGCTGCTTCTTTCCTGGAAGTACTAGGAGCTAATGTGCAGAATGCCGAGATTAAAACAGCAGCATCTTTCCCTTAATTTTACTCCTGTAGCTTTAATTAAGTTCTCTTACAATTGCAGCTGCTCTCAGCATCCCGTGTTGAGGCTCCTGTTCTCAGATTTCCACAGCCTCTTTTGTAGGGCACGGCGCGTCTCTTAAGCGAGGCAGCCAGAACAACGGCCCCTGCTCTGCAGCAGCTCGGTATGAACTAACAGGAACCCGACTCCACTTTTCAGGAGCAGCAAACCAGACAGAGCAGCGCTTGCTGGAGGCCATGCACCTGGCGGCGGTGCCCTGTGTGCATCACGCTCTGAGCAACGTGCGCGGGAGGCTGGCGGAGGCCCTGCTCGGCACCGCCGCGCGCGTCTACCTGCGCAGAGGTGAGCGCTGCCCGCCCCGCGCACGTTTTGTGCTTCTCCTGGCCTGAGCCAGGA
>VZSV01000203.1:230664-250424 GCA_013398735.1 Nothocercus julius | reverse complement strand
ATGTGGGATTCTTCCCCCTTACCAGGATTTGAGGTTAAAGAGAAGTTCCTGGAGGATTCAGAGAGATTCTACGGGGCCAAGCCGGTGACCCTGTCTGGGAACAGCGAGCACGACCTCGTGGCCATAAACAAGTGGGTAGAGGTGGCAACTAACGGGCAAATACCCACCTTCCTACGCCAGCTCCCTGAGGACACAGTGATGCTCTTGCTCAGTGCTATCCACTTCCATGGTGAGCGCCACAGGACTTACATTTCAAGCCTGACCGTGCTGAGGAATAGTTAGAAATCTATTAGCTCGGCACAGACACCCAAGCTGAATGGTGTCTTCTGTGAATCTGCTTGTTCTTTCCCTCCACATCTACTGTTCCTCTTGCTTGGGTTTCTTTATACTCATGATTCCCAACCGTTTCACGTGTGCTAAAAATGTTGCTTAACAGCAGAGCCAGAATGTAGCAGGTGCATGCGGAAGAATTTTTGCCTCATACTCACAGAGACTTAATTCCTGGGTAAATCTGCAAACGTTCTGCTTGCTCTTGGAGCGCTATTTCACAGTGCTTAGCACAAAGGCAACACTCTTCGGTTTTCAAAGCACTTCACAAACATCCATTACTTTATCTTCATAGCCTTCGGTAATCTCCCACGCTAAAGCACAAGGATTAATCCTGGTTCGCTTTGTTATTTCCATAGTCCCTCTCTAGAAGATAAGGGCTTCCTGCTGTTAGTTTTTCTTTCTAGCCTTGGTACTAACTTCTCTTTTGCTATAATTTCTACTTGTCTCATCACTATCTGCCTTCTCTGAGAACTCACGATAAGAGCAGTGTTGTCTAGGCCGTTTCTGTTTTCCAGTCTGAATTTAACTTTGTGGTACTTTCAACTTTTACGTTGACAGGGTTTTGGAGGAATAAGTTTGATGCCAGCCTCACTGGGCCAGACATATTCCACCTCGATAACGATTTCATGGTCCCAGTTGAGATGATGAAAGCCCAGAAATACTCCTTGAGCTGGTTTACACTGGAGCCCTTGGACATTCAGGTAAGGCTCTATTAGGAGCGTTCCTCCTCATATTTCGTTTCATCAAGTACAACTATAGCCTCCTCAAATGAATTTTCACAGGGATACAACACATAAGAAGTTAATATGCATTCTTTGTCCTTGTTTTTAGCAAGAAAGTTAAATCTTTGCTCTCAGCTTTGTGAAAATCAAGAAGGGATATAAACTAAGTGGGAAAATCATGGAGTTTTAAAGTTCAATTAAAAATAAATGAGGAATATGAAAGCTAATTCCCACAAACAATGTGCAGTTGATTTTCCTTCAGAATATGGCTAGTGAAAGAGTAGGTACAGTGTCTATACACACTTCTTTTCCCTATGTGGTTCACGATACTAAACACCAAAATTGGACAAAATTTTTGCTGCAATTCCAGCAAAAATTTCTTTCCCTGGAGAAATCAGACACCTCCTTCCGACTAGATTTTTTTCCTCCTATGGCTAGACTAGCTGTAATCAAAATAGAAAAAAAAACTAGCATCACTTTTTGGACTCTGTCCTGCCTCTTCTATAAATTATTCTGATTGGTTTTATTTCCAGGTGGCCAAGTTTCCCTTCAAGGGTAACATGAGTTTCCTGGCCATTGTACCAAACCAGTTTAGTTGGAATGTTTCTCATGTGCTGGAGAACTTCCCTTATGAACAACTACGCAGCCTCTTCCCCAAAGAGGTACCCACCACAGTGAAGATACCCAAATTAAAGGTGGACTATCAGCTGGAACTCAACAAGGTTCTCAGTCAAATAGGTAAGAGTTCTCTCTAGACTTGTGCAAAATAAGTGGATCTGATCCATCTAGAAAGATCATCTGTTCACTAACACTCAAAACTGTGATCCTTGTTTTTAAAGCTGTGTCTCACAGCTTGTTCCAGATAGCATCCAGAACCTTTCAGCTCTTATTCCTCTCCTCCTTACTCTTTGCTTACCTAGCACCAAAAGTTCTGCTCCAACAAGATGATGGTCTATTGAAGGAAGAATTCACACTTCCTCATGAGCTTTGAGTTCTTTCTGTTGCCCTATTTCATTGAGTCTCCCTTTTATTTCTAGCCAAGGCACTCAGAGGTTTCACGCAGTGAAGGGCTGGAGAACCTGGCTACACTGCAGCTTTAATTTCTGTTGCCCATGTGTTCTCCAGTCCTCAGTGTTGGACAACACATGCAGCAATGGGTTAGGGAATTGCTTCCTCCAGGTACCTTTGAGGAGTGGTGGTAGCACCCAACAGGAAGAGCTAACTTTGCCTGATTTCTCCGTAGGCCTCCAGGAGTTGTTCACAAACCCAGATCTCCAGAAGATCACAGAGGAACCTCTCTTTGTATCCAGCATACAGCACCAGTCTACATTGGAGCTTAAAGAAGATGGGGTAGAAGCATCGGCTACTACTGGCATCATGTTGTCACGGTCACTCTCTGCCTTCAGCCTTGACCGACCCTTTCTCTTCATTATCTTTGACGAAGAAACAGGCATCCCACTTTTTATAGGCAGCATCCAGAACCCTAACCCCAACGCTGCTCCCCAGGTGAAAGAGCCACAGGACTCGCATAATGCCACAGATGTCACTGAGTATCCTATGCCCAAATAAGAGAGCAGCAGAGCCTAGGAGTTCTGGGACTGCTACCAACCCAACCCCTTGGACCAGCTAAGAGAGGCGTCCTGTTGCTGGAGACTTCCCTTTAAGGCCATAGAAGGTCTTGCTGTTTCCTTTACAGATCCCTAAAGACCAATTCCGGGATATCCCACTCCAGCCTTGACAAGCTTCTCCCAGCTGGGTTCCCTCTGCTGACCCTGAAAAGCATGCCTGGATTTCCCTTCCAGGGCTCTCAGTCCTGAAGGGAGGCTTCCTTGTTCCCAGACTCTTATTAGCACCCTTATTAGACTCTTTCACAGTCTCCCATAGCCTGGAATCTTCATTAGTATCTGGCAGCTTGGACAACAGCCAGAGATATTAATACTGCCCTTCCCTCCGTGCTTCCTGTGAACATGCCTTCCTCGGAGTGTTCCTCTGAAAACCGTGTCACTTTGTACCCACATAGAAAATGATCTCGGAATGAACTGGACCAGTTGTTTGCCCAGGGATGAGTCACAGACACTTTCAGGCACAGGCTCTTTCCAAATATTCCTATCTCCCACTCCTTGGCTATTGGGATCTGTTGTGGGAAGGTCTCCAGTAAGGGAAACTCCTTTGCATCCCTATCTCTAGTCCTTTTCCTGAGAAACTCTAGGGTCTTGGGTAATGTTAGATTTTTCAAGGCATATTTTATAAAGTATTTTTTAGTAATTTTTATGTTGGCAAAATAATAAAGAGTGAAGCAGAACACGTTTGTTCTAGGCGTTGCATTGAAAGACCCAGCAGTGAAAGGAAACAGGCAACCAGCTTGACTGGTTGCAAAGATTAAGGAGAAAAAAAAGTCTAGACCTGAAACATGCAAAGACAGGAGGGGCTCTGGAGGAGGATCAGCTCTTCGCTGACCATGGAGGACAACAGAGGATGTGCAATGAGAGGGATTATCAGTAAAGACTCTCTGAAGACCGAGTCCAGACAGCTTCGGCCATCTGGGCTGAAGAATGGGGAGGAAACCCTTCAAAGAGGGCTTTGGGAAAAGGGCATAATTCTTTAAAGTAAGAAATGAGCTCCATGGAAGAGGGACTGGGAAGGTATTTGGCCTACAAACATTAATGCATTAGTATACAAGGATGTGACAATCCTAAATCTTTTTTGTGGGCAAAAATGGGGTCTTGCTGTCATGCACTAGCTGATTCAAAGGTGCTCATCTGGCATCTGCTATCAACGGCCTGTCTTCCTACTGGGATGCTCCAGGTGTGCAGCACAATCTTATGGACAGCAGTGATGCTGCCAAAGGAGGCATGGGTAGGCTGGGCTGCCTGTAGCTGGACGTCACTACTTTTGCATTCTGGTAACTTTTGCATTCTGGTAAATGGCAATTTCTGGTAACAGCTTCAGTTTCGTATGGCGGGGGGGATCCTCATTCTGATGTGCACATCTGGAATAAACTACTGTGAATGACTCTGGGCAACCCTCCATCTCACCAAGCGATCTGTGCAACTGAAAACATCAGTCTAACTCACCATAGCCTGCCGTGCTGCAGCTATTTCTGCATAAAACAAGTGCTGTCCATAGCATATTCTGCTTCAGAACTTGCTGCTTCTGCGGGGGGGAAAAAAAAGAATCAGTGCTCTATTTTTGTGAAATAACAGTGACAGAGCCCCAGGGCCGTCCTGGCAGTGTTTTCCTCGTTTGGGAAGCCAGCCTTCCCGCACAGGCAGGCGCAGCAGGCAGAGCTTCTGGGAGCCTCCGTGCCTGCAGAGTCTGCACCATCTGCTGGAACACCAGGACTGACTCACTAACCACGAATTTCGGGGGCAAAGGAGACTTTGGGGAAGAAAAGGTCCCTGCTCAAGCCTGCAATTACACATTTCTTGCAGTCTAAAAGGGGAAAATGGCTAAAGATAATACCTACCCCTGTGACCAATGCCACAAACATGTACCCTTCAAAAAGAGGGTCTAATTACAGGGCCGCGTAATTTAACAAGTAAATCCACAAGAACATAAAACTACTACGAGGGCACAGCTCTAGCCCACAGGGAACGTTTCAGCTGCTTTATTTATACAGATTCATTCCTAACATTCAGAAATACCATGCCATGCTTTAGGTAAGTCCTACTTTGGCTACTGCAGCCTAAGTTCTAATCTTCCCAAATTCCACTTTGTTGAACCGCATCCTGTCCCAAATTTGAAGCACAAATCTTCCATTTCTGCTCCTGTCCTTCAGGTCCCTCTCCTCTAGGAAGTCTTTTTTTTTTTTTTTTTCCCCTTCATTCTCAGTTCCCTTAACAGCTTGGTTCTTATTTCCTATCTTCCTTTTCTGCCATCCTTCCTCCTCTCCTCCTCCTAGTTATTCTTGTCAAAATATTAATTTCATATTATTCAGTACACAGCAGCCCTCCATGACTTTGTCTTGCTAAACAAATTATCAGTTACACCAACCTTAAGACTCTTTTCGCTCCACTGACTCTCCAAAGAAGCAGTTTGTAAAATGCAAAGTAATATTAATATCTCTGCTCAGGCATTTTCACTTTGCCTTGCTCAGCCTTCATTTTGATTCAGCTCCGTTCTGAACAGACGTGACAGGGGGCCTTGCTCTGTAACTTAATCCGTATCATTGGGTGAAAATATCAAATATTTCTCAATATCTTTAGTATCAGAAATATTTTGTCTTACTAAAGCAAATTCATAACAATGTCATCCAGAACTTCCATAGCAAAAAGCCAAGCACTGTTCAGACAGCATATGGCCTGCTATCCTGAACCTAAACCAAAACAACAGTATCCATAAAATGCTGGTGTTGATTTAAAAGAAGTGATTTAAAGCTTTACATCTAAGTATAACATATAGCATGCTGTTTGAGGAACAGGAACAAAACTTGCTTTACACAATAATAAAGGTCTATACAGCTTTCACTAAGACTTAAATAGCTTAAAACTAAAGCTTTATTTAAACTGAGCGGGTTTCAGGTTTCATTTGAAGATACAGATAAGATGTAGAAGCCCCTCCAAAGGCCTTTCCATAAAGGGCACATTAATTCCAAAAATAACATCAAAAAGAGAAGCGAACCATCAGAAGATGGCACTGCCACAGCTAACACTCCTGCTCTCGGGCACACGGTGGAGGACTAACAAGTACCAACATCCTTCTGCTGATGATTTCTCACGAAACAAGCTGAGAAACAGTTGAGAGCAGAGCTGTTACTCTTCTTATTGAGAAAGCATCACCTTCAGAGCACTGACAGATCGGAAAGCAGCCTCACTGGCTGCTTTTCCTGCTTGCAAAGGCAGCAGCTCATGGTTCTCCAAAGCCAGCTTTTCCTCCTAGCTGAGGGACCACAGAAGTTAAGTGAGAGCATGCAGGAATTGCTCTTCCTAACCTCCTTCCTTCATCCCTTTTGCTAAGGCCACTTACATTAAGCACTCTTGGCACTGGCTAGAATCACTTCTGAACAGCTGCCCCTTAACTGCAGCTGAACCCTGTTTTCCATTTAGAAGTCACTCAGTAAAATCTTAAAATGCAGTCGTATAAATAGCACTGTTAATAACACGTCTGTGACAGAAGCCATTCCCTCCTGGGGCAAACCCTGGGCAAAACTGGAGGGATCCAAGGCTTGCTCAGACACAGCAGGGAGCAGCAGACCGACCGCTTGGCTCCCAGTCCTGAGTTTTAACTGCTCCCCTGCCCTGATTGCACCAAGCGTGTTGGTTTTGGAAACTAGGGTTAAAAAAACTAGTAGCAATTTAGTGAGTGCAGCGCCGAAAATGGGAGCAGAGCACTTTAAGAGAGCCCTGGGAAGCTGTAACCTGAAGCCGGCGAAGGCTGGGCTGGGGCAGGCAGCAAAAAGCAGATGTGGCTGCACCAAAGCCGTACTTGTCCCCGCGCTGTCCCCACGTCGCCCTGGTGCAAAGCCGCGCGCTCCTGGCCAGGAGGAGCCCAAGGTAAGGACGGTCCAGGCTGCTTCCACGCTGCTTTCGGAGAGCCCGCAGAGAGGGGAGCGCCAGGAGGGTGCAGGGATGAGGCTGGGGACCTGGCACCTGGGGAAGGGGGAGAACGGGTCTAACGCAGGTGACGAGGGGCAAGACTGGAAGCACAGGAAGGATCTGTCCGAGGGCTGGGAGCCCCCTTGTTGCTCGCAGGGGAGAAGCGTGTTTGGGAGCTGCAGCAGTGTTTTGCCCTCCTAGCAGCTGTGAGACGGTTTTCTCTTTGCAACGGTAACACTTTTGGTCAAGACTGACTCTAATGCCCTAGATCTAGCAGCTACAAGATGCTTCAGAACGAGCTGGCACTGCAGGATGGAGCAAGCAGAGAGAGCAAGTCTCAAATCGTGGGTGATGTTTAATAGGACCTCCAGAATAAAAAGCATTTATAAATTATTTGAGACTTTTAGCACTACTAATGGAAAGCAAAGTATTTCACCTTGTACCTGCAGGGCTTACAAACAGACAACTCCCAGGCAGAAGGTTTCTTCTCAGCTCATTTCTCTAAGCTATATTCCTGACTGTAACCTCACACGCTGCAGGCTACTGCTCCATTCTTTTTAAAGGCTGCTACAGATTTTAATATCATGCCTGAAACCATCCCACCTCTACTCCAACCAGATTCTTTGCTCTCTGCAGTTTTGGCTGTGTGCTCAGAGAAGTGCAAATAGAATCCAGATGTTCAGGCCCATTCAAATGCAAAAGGCTTTGTCTTTCTAAAATGGAAATTGCTTTTTGGCAAAGTCTGAGAAATATGAAGCTGGTGACAGTACTGGCAAAAACAATACAAATCTGGGAATCCAATCTCCGCTTATACTCCCAGGAGCTCAGGGTATTGGAAGCAGAGGTTGTGTCCAACTCTTTTATTTATTTATTTATTTTTTAAGAGGAAAGGCTACACTCAATGGAAAACTTTATCTCCAAACTAGACTGGGCCCATCCTCTTCCACTCAGCATGCTTGGTGCAGGCACCCTCAAAGCCCTATCAAAGATCTCCTTCACTTAGGCTCTTGCAGGGCTTCTGTCATTTCTGCTTCAGCATGTTGGCTATTTGTTTTAAAATTATGCAATGAGGTACGCTCAGTCTCTACATTGCATCCGTATCATCATACACGTCAGTGTGTTCCTGCACAGTAAAACCTCTTGACATGCCTCTCCTCTACAAAAGCACATCTACTCAGAAACAAGGGTAGCAGGAGGTTGCTAAAATCTCCACTTTGATACCTTTTTCCTCTAAAGCAGGCCTACCTCCAAAAGAAAATGGTCTCCATAGAAAAACAAGCAGCAAACTCCCTTTCACTGAAGTAAAACTTTACCCTGATCAGGCTGGTTCTAGAGCTGTGGCCCTTGTGGCCACGTGGCTTTATTTCTACTAACAGGGATGTTTTCTTTACAGCTGCAGCTAATCTGAAACACATGTTTTTTTCTCCTGCTTCACTGGATGCCTGAATCACAGGGGTTAGTTAAATACAAACCTCTTCCTTTAATTTCTGGGAATCTATAAACATTGCTCCAGGCCAGGCTCGGTGGTGGCTGTTCTCAGGGGCATGACACTTCTGCAGCAGCTCTCATTTACCCAGGGTGAAACTCTGGGCTACACACTGCCCTTTGCACCAGACAAATCAGTCTGGAAGGGCCACATATGCCAATACAGGAGGGATTAGAACTGGATTTTACAGAAGACAAGGCTTATTAGCTTTGAGGAGCTTGGTACTTTCCTCCCTTGTCCCCCTTAGAGATGCTGAACAAGCCAAGCTCTGCCTTTCACCTCTTCTCTAGATCTGACCCAAGGTAAGGGATTACCTCCAGACCCTTTCCTCACCCTGTTTTTAGAGAACTCTTCTACTGTCACTTTTCTAAGATGCAAAAGAATCATACAGATTGTATGGCCTTCCATACATGCAGACAAAAAAAAACATGGCAAAGTACAGCCTGAAGCAGGTAGCCAGTTACCTTTGTCTTCTGCCCCATTGAACATTCTGGATTTGCTACCATCCATAAATACTGAAATTTTGAATTTTAAGGTAAAACTCAAAACATCAACAGCAGATTGGGCCATGCAACTGCTTTCGTGCCCAGACACACCCAGGCATCTGTGCTTGCCCCCTTCTCAAAGGCATCAGAGCCAGGCTGTTGAATACATCAATTTATAGAAGAAGAACAAAACCCAGCTGAGATCAGGTGCATCTTTCAGACAATTACCATAATCAGGAGGGGCAAGCAGCAGCATCCGTCATTGCAGTTCCTATCAAAACTAACTGCAGCAAGCAGTAGTTGCAGAGATATTTTCATTTCAGTTATTCAAACTCACTCTTGTCATGTTGCTCTCCAGGTTCAGGCATGCAGATTCCAGTGATTCTCCTCTTCCTGGGTCTCCTAATTGTCCCAAGTAGATCCCAGAACTCAGTTGCTGGGCAGGTGAGTAGGATGTAACAGCAGAGAGCAAGGAAAGATCCTTGGAGCAGGTAAATTAATTTTATAAGTCTTTTGAAAATATTAAGAACTACCCTCCCTAAGTTAGCAGGGTTTTATTTAGCAACATAATAAGAGTAACTCCTGCTTCACCTAGATAAAACCCACAGGAATGCGTTTTTATGAGGGGATGATCGTGAAGCAGAAACAGTGGATTCCAATCCAAACACTGCTTTCAGCTTTACTGGAACATTTTTAAAGTGAAGCTGCTATTCTTACTGTCTGCTATCAGTAAGATCATAAGAGAACATCTGTAGATTGGTTGCCTTTGAGATGTTCATCGTATCTGTGCCTGCCTCTGTAAAGAGAGAGACTAAGCCAAGCGCTTCCCTACCTGCCAGGGCTCTGCCCCTGCCGATGGAGGCAACGCCGAAGTCGAAGAGGAAGATCCCTTCTACAAGAGCCCCGTGAACAAGCTGGCAGCTGCAGTCTCCAACTTCGGCTATGACTTGTACCGGCAGCAGTCGAGCAGAACGGCCACTGCCAACGTGCTGCTGTCCCCGTTCAGCCTGGCCACCGCGCTCTCTGGCCTCTCCCTCGGTGAGTCCCTGCCCCTCTCCTCACGCGCTGCTGGGTTTCCAAGGCCTTCGCTCACATTATCCTGGTTGTTGGCAGGCGCTGGAGAGCGAACAGAGGACGTGATTTCCCGTGCTCTCTTCTACGATCTACTCAACAAAGCTGAAGTCCACAACACGTACAAGGACCTGCTGACCAGTGTCAGTGCACCAGAGAAGGGCCTCAGAAGCGCCTCCCGTATCATCCTGGAAAAAAGTAAATGTCCTTCCTCCCCTCTATCAAAATCTACCTCAATAACTAGCAGTAGGTAGAACACAGTCAAAAGAAAGCACAGTTAACAGCTCAGGCTCTGACATCCTGCTGAGCCTGGAACCAGGCAGCACTTGGAATGCAGTTGCTGCTCCAGATAAAGCCTGGAAAGTTTGCGTGCATATAAATAAATAAAAAGATCAGGCTTATATGCCAAAAGACACTGGAGACAGCAACTAGCATTGCAGAAGGCCTCAAGAAAGCTTGCTGTGAGGATTTTACTTGTGCTGTAGGGTTTCCTGGCAGGTGTTGCTAACTCCTAGGAATCACAAACTGCATTTTGTAATTGTGATAGTGTCCAGCTGTATTCCTTTGTTGAAATTCTTGCAAGAGTGTTCAGAATGACTGTTTTGGGGATGCACTGAGTATCTGAGAAAGCAAAGAGCTGTATTTTGAGTAGTTAACTTGCTGGTTTCAAGAAGCTGAGTGAGCTGCACTCACACAGAGAGCCAAAGGAGGAGGAAAGACTGCTGTAGAAATAGCTGTATCCCCGCCTTCTGCTCCTATCTCCCATCTTCACTTTTCAGGAGACGGTTTCTCCATATACCAACATCACTGACTGTAGAATGTGCATCCATTGCCTCCGTGCATTTTCAGTCACTCTTCTTCAAAGCAAGTGTCTATACACACAGCCATAGATCTGGTTTATGAGAGAGCTGCTGCAAGGCCTGTGATTACAAGCCCTGGCCTTCAGTTCTTTTGATATGAGAGCTGGCTGCAATATTGGTATTTTTGTTCCCCAGAGCTGCGGATGAAGCCTGGTTTTCACAGCCAACTGGAGAAGTCCTACAAGATGCGGCTGAGGACGCTCAGTGGCAATTCCCAGTTAGATCTCCAAGAGATCAACAACTGGGTGCGGCAGCAGACAAAGGGAAGGATTATGCGGTTTATGAAAGAAATGCCCTCAGATGTCAGTATTCTCCTTGCTGGGGCTGCTTACTTCAAAGGTAAGAACATTGCGTACTTCATGATGGGCAAGGTCCATTAAGCATGTGTTAGAAGGGATGTGATTTCACTGCCAACAAAACGGTGCCAAAAAGACAAAGTATCAGAAGAATGTGTTGGAATGCATGTATGAAATATTTGCTCAATAAACTACAGGAAATGCAGGCTATCTGAACACGTAATAGTTCTCTAAAGAAGGCGTTATTGCTGTCAGAAAGGCCAGTTGAGCTGTTTGCAGTAAAAGCCCAAGCTTGTAAAGCTCAATGGCAAGAGAGATAATACTACCACTTAAGGAAGGCACAGCTGTAAAGACTGCACTGTACTGCTGCAGAGGGCATGGAGGGCTATACTAGAGAGCTGTTCTGGAACATGCTGTAATCTAGTTTTTACAAAAGTGGGTGTCCTGGAGAATTATCACTTAGAGACAGCAAGCAAAACACAAAGGGTGGGGAGAGAAGCGCTTCATGTGCATTGACACAATTGTTACCCTTTAAAATAGTTTTGTAATTACATAAACAGACATCAGCTTCCCAAATGCTACTCCACCCATATGCTGGCTTGATATTTTTATTTCCCCCTTAGCCAATTCTCAGATGGAAGAGAGAGGCCTAAGAGTGGCAACAGATCAATAGGTCCAATCAGTTTATTTCCATCTCTATCATCATTCAGTTATGCCTCGGCTCTTAAAGCACAAATATTGCATACATAAAGCACAATATTACTCAACCACAGACACATCCCTGGTTTTGCATGCTATTATTCCAGAAGATCCTGTTTGTTTGTTTTTTTAATAGGGATATGGGGAACAAAGTTTGACACCAAGAAGACTGCTCTGAAGGACTTCCATCTGGATGAGGACAGAACCGTGAAGGTGTCCATGATGTCAGACCCCAAAGCCATCCTGCGATATGGTTTTGACTCAGAACTCAACTGCAAGGTCAGAGAGCAAATATTGCGTAAGATCTCCTAACCTACTGGGGAATAGGCTTAGCTACACTTAATCTGTTAACCTACTCCAGAAAAAAAAGCCCTGCTCTTCCCGTCAGACTACCTTTATGATCCCTGACTTTGAAAGGCAGCATCTGATTCGTCTCAGAATATTCTGCCTTTCCAGTGACCATTTGACAGAGTCCTACTCACTTGCACTGGTCTAACTAAAGCTGGGCAAGAAAGGTAGGGCACACTTCCCAAAACTTTTCAATTTCTACCTTTTTCAACAAATCTTTCACTGTATAAGGTGTTCCAGCTGAGAATCTCCCAAAGCAATACTACAGCTCACTATAGGATTCAACCGGTGAGGGAGAGCTCTTGGCATGTAATAGCAGAGAGGGTGCAGCACTGCTTGATGAAAGCCTGGCCATCAGCAGGGTCAGGAAACATAATGTGCAATAAAAACCAACACAGGAGAAGACAAGATATATAGCTGGAAGGGCTGAGCAGGCAGTCAAGATTCAGTCTTGTGCTGGGAGGGTAAAAACTGTTTACTACAGGTATGATCCTTCCTTATCTCTGACTGGCCTTCCAGATTGCCCAGCTGCCGCTGACAGGGGGAGTCAGTGCCATGTTCTTCCTCCCTACGAAGGTGACTCAGAATATGACTCTGATTGAGGAGAGTCTCACTTCTGAGTTTGTCCACGATGTAGACAAGGAGCTGAAAACAGTCCATGCTGTGCTAAGCTTGCCCAAACTACGGATGAACTATGAAGAAGCACTTGGCAACACTCTAAAGGAAACAAGTATGTACATCAACTCCCTCTACAGACTGCCAGGGCTCAGAGCAGTAGGAAGGTTGCTTCCTCATCTCAGAAAGACATGAAGTTGGTGGATTATTGGTTAGCTCAGTTCTGCTGTCAGTATATAGAGACTTCGCTAGCAACTAAACCTCCTTCATACAAGTCCCCTTAACTTTTTTATCAGATCTTTCCTCAGAGTTTATACAATCTTTCTGAGATTAAGGGAGAGAAGCTCATATAAACAGATATAAGCTGCTTCTCACTGTTACCACCAATAAGCTTTGAGCAGCACTGCGTCCTCCTGCATCATGGCAGTACAACTCCCTCAACCCACATCTATGTTTTTAGCTAATGGAATTCTCTTTCTTCCCTGCAGGGCTCCAGTCACTTTTCACAACACCTGACTTCACCAAGATTTCTGCCAAGCCAATTAAGCTATCTCATGTGCAACACAAAGCAATTCTGGAGCTTAGCGAGGATGGGGCAAGTTCAACACCAAACCCTGGGGCGAATGCTGCTCGTCTGACCTTCCCCATAGAGTATCATGTGGACAGACCTTTTATTCTTGTGCTGCGAGATGATACCACTGGAACCCTACTCTTTATTGGCAAGATTCTGGACCCCAGGAGCATTTAGACCCCTTCACAGTAGTCTTCAATGGTGGGGCCCAAGCGAAAAGGGTGGTATTGGAGGGATACTGGCTCCCTGCTCTGCTGCACAAAGACACAACTTGCAAATCTTATGCCTTCATGCTGCAATAAAAGAGCTTTTGCCATTAATTTCAGTGAGTCCTAGTACTCTCCCTTGAAACACTGCCCTCTGTCATGTGCCTTTATACACCCATTTTCTACAGACTGAGCCATAGCTGTTTATGCAAACTTCAGCCTGGCCTATACTGCATTTTCCCCTCTCCTGCCCTTCCAAGCCAAAGCCAATTCTGTTTATACTAAATTCCTCCTCACTCACAGGTCTGCTCTGGTAGCCTTTCAACTTCTGCAGTATCTCCTTCGCTCAGCTTGTAAGTTTATATTTCCCAGCCTGCTCCCTTGTCCATTCCAATCTTCGTGCTGGCAAGAATGCAAGTGCTGACTGGTAGGCAAATGTTTCGGAGTGTTAGAATAAAGAGCACCACACTCTGGAAAACTTCTTGTTCAAGACCAGCAGGCTACCACACCTGGAAGATTCACACCTCTAAAAACACACATGCACACTCACAGACATCTCAAATATTTCCTTCTAGCGTGCACACAGAAATTCTATACAACAGCATCTATTTCCACTCTACTACACACAGACTCCTCACATTCGAGCTGGAATTTGAATTTTATTTACAACAGCCTCACTAAAGACCATTTCAGAGTTCATTCAAGTTGTTTTTACGCACAATTTTCTAGCTTGTACTACATGACTGCCTTACCGCATGAAGCTTAGCTCTGATGAAAGACAAGCATCGCAGCTGTCTTTGATAAGGAAATTAAGTCCTCTGAAGGATGCTTCTGGGAAGCTCTAGCAGGCAGGTCTTCATCTCTTTTAGTTCTTGGATCTGAGTACTCTGAGGACCACAGTGCACTGACAAAATCTCCTCTGCTCTTTCAATTGTGCTCAGAGCTTCAGAGACAGCAAATCTGAAATAGGAAAAGAGTAAGAACAGAATATATGAGATACTGAACTCAGCTCCTTTAATTTCCCCAACAAAACACTAAACCTGTTCATGGTGATAGATCCTACCCTCCACTGCCTTTCAGCACCAGGCAAATACCACTTTAGCTTCAAAGAGATGATGGGGAAAAAGGGTAAGCCAATGGACAAAACTCAGGATACTCTTTGAGTATAATATTCACTACTGCCTCTCTGCAGTTTCCAGAAAAAAATTTAGACAGTTAAAACACATTATTAGAAGATTGCTGGAAGATTTTCTTGCCCAGAAAGGGGCCAAAGAACAGCAATATGTTTTAATTCCTCTTTTAAAAAAAATGTCAACAATATTGTATAAAGAGGTATAAATGCCAAAAGGTGGCTTGTCATCAGAATAAAACAATAGGACAGGGAATAAACAGAGACAGACAGTAAAAGGACAGACAGGCACAGGCAGAAAACCAGGTCCAAAGAGAGAGATCATAAGACAGAAGTGAACCTCATTGGCCCACTTACTGAACTTGTACTTGAGAAAGGGACAACTTTTGTACTTGTGCCAGACTGCCCAGGAGGCTTGAGACACACAGTAGAAAGTGTCAAGGACAATCTGCCATGACACTGTGTCAGACACAGGAGTGGTGCAGAGAAGAGATGGAGAATGAAGGCAAATTTACCCATTGAAGAGAATTTGTGCCAGCTTGAAGAGTTCGTGACCCATTTCTACACTTGATGGCCCATGATGCAGTTCCACGATCCGAATACTACTCTGCAGGTGCCTGGCTGCTTCTTGCCACTTCCCTGATGGCACAACAAAAACAAAATACAATGAAAGAGCAATAAATACTTCATAGAACTACTGTCACCCAAAGAATTTGTCAGCACTATTTAAAACATGGTGAAGTACGTCTACAGCATTACTGGAAAGCTGCTGTCCTCAGGCAAGGACATAGAAACCAGAAGGACATGAGATCACACTGTTCCTTGCCTGTTAGGAAAGAAGTTTGGCTAAAGCAGGCTGAGAGCACTGCTGTCAAAAATGGAGAAAAGCAGTAGGAGAAATGAAAAAGTTAGCCAGGGTATCATTGTCCTCCAACCTTCAGGTTAAACTCACAGGCCAGAAAACTAAAGACAATCTTAAGGAAGAAGGTAATAACATACCACGAGTAGCATAGACCTGTGCCAGATGATCCTCCATCTCTCCCATCAGCAAATGCTCTGGAGACAGGAAGTTCCCAGCATCTGACTGACACTTCAGGAGCGTTTTGATGGCCTGATCTACAAAACAAGGTATAAAATTAATCTTACTGGCCTTTCTCCAGCTTGCCATGATCCATTTTCATCACTGCATCTTACAAAATTAGATTTGGACTTAGTTAAGATTTTTTATCTATTTCCTCTGCAGTTCTGCTTATTCTCAAACAATGTCAGCCAGATACAGTCCAGAAAAATAAGGCCTGGGTATTATTCCAACATTATCCTGAGTTCTTTTCGTGACTATGGAAGTGTGTGTGACACAGATTAACACCCAGATCAATAGGATAAAAACCCAAAGATCAGCTCTCAAGGGACTGCAGACTTCAGGCCAGAAGACCCCAACTTCAGAGACAACAGTGCCATCTCATGGTGGGACCAGGTCTCCCAATGTGTCCTCATTAGCTGCTGACCTTAAAGCAGAAAACTGAGCCTTACCACTCTTCTTGTCACTTAGCAGTTTCGTTGCTTTCTTGATTTGTTGCTGAAGGTCCCACAGGCGTTGTGACAGGCTCTCTCTGCTGACTGAGAGTGAACAAGCTCCATTTGAACAATACAGTGTGTCTTCCCCCTGTGGAAGTCATTCCAGTTCAAGATCAGCTCAAAGTTTCCTTTCAATATCTGTATTGTATTACAGAACTGCTACTTATTTCCCTAGCTATATTTGTTAAATAATGAGACTTGTTCATAAACGGCTATTAGATTGCTCAGATTTAAAAGAAACTTCCAGAAATGGCTATAATATGGGCCAGTCTGAACTCACTTAAGATTATGCCAAAAAAAAAGTCATGAGGTACACACACACACACACACACACACACACACACACACTTTCCCCATTTAACTCATGCTAGATGCTGTTTGCATTTACATCCCATGATGTGCAGCACCTACAGACACGTCCTGTTCTAGACTCGGGGTCTCTGTTTTTGTTTCCTAAACACCCTCACTACCCCAATCCACAGCCCTGAGACTTAGGGTTTCTTTTAGCAAGTTCAAAGGAATTTTAGCTCCTTGTTAAAAGCAGCGTTCTCCCAAAAGCACTGGAAGACTGACATACAAAAAGCTGCTGGAGAGCAATGAGACACTACCTTGATTCTGCAAGGACTTTGGTCTTCAGAGCACGGACTCGGATTTTAACCATGACCTTCCCAGAGACCTAAACATTACACACCCTGATGTTATACAGTTATAATTACCTGCATTGAAGCCTGGCAGCTAGGGCAGCAGAATGAGTTTCTTATGGACACCAGACTCTTGTCATCAGACCCTAGCTCTTCGAGGCATGCCTGACAGCGACACTCAAAGAAATATTGCCTAAGATGCTGTTGTCTCTCAGCAACCCTCATTCTACATCGATCAGGCCCTGTAAAGAGAAGATAAGGAAGTGCTAAATAGGTCCAGTTCCTAACAACACACTAAAATCTATCCTTGTTATGACTGAAACTAAATATACCATCTTTTGAAGAGGATTACACTGGAGACTGTGAAAGCAAAACAGTGGGCTCTGGAGATAAGGTTTGGTCCTGATATCTTTGATCAAGACTTCTACGTATGCACAAGCTCTAGCAAAGTTACACTTGAAATTCCTATTCTATTAGCAATCAGTCTACATCACAAGCGAAAGGATGGCTGTATCTTGAGACAGGTACAGAATTAAAACTCACCATAGCAATGAAAAATCTCTTGGCCCTTTGGGATTGGCTGTGATGCCCTGACGGTGGCAGCTGTCCCATTAAATGACACACTGATATTGGGACTGCATGAATGGTTCAGAAGGCTCAGGACAGGAAAGAAAGCTGTCGCCAGGCGCACAGGCTTCTTATTTACAACAGCACCATCTTCAGATCCTAAGGACAGAGGGAAAAACAAAGATGTTGGGAAGGAAGGTTCAGTGACCTACTAAACTTAATTGAGAGCGCACTGTACCCGATCACAGACATTAGCAGGAAAGTTTCTGGCATGTTGCTATAACGAAAAATAGCTGAATACCATCTAAATGTGCCCCCCAAAAATAAGAACAGATAAGTGTAAACAGAACATCAAATTTTAAGAAAAACAAGTAGTTGTTCCAACCTGCAATGGGAGCTTTTTACAAGTGCTGATTCAGTGTCTCTGCTTTCACACAAACTAGATGATCAAGGGGCTTAACTTACCCAACTCTTGCATTACAGTGATGGCTTGAGCGTTACACTGCAGCTGCAACACATGCCTCAGCATTGCTTCTGCCATAATCTTCAGCTGTGGAGACAGTTCATCAGACCCATTTTCACATGCTTTTGCTTTGACCTCTTCCTCACATTCCTCCTGATTCAAGACAGCAGCCTCTAGACCAGTTTCTTGTATCTTTTTGCATAGTGCTACAACGCTTAGCGTGCAAAGGAACTTATGTTCCGGGCTATGCTTCTCAGTATGCGGCAAAAGGTTAAACACAGCTTGGTAAGAACTCTGGTACTGACCATTGTCATTAGAGCCAGGAATCAGAGGCTCTGACTTCCCAGGAATACCAGCTCTAGGATTTGGTACCTTGTTGAGATGCTTACATTGTCCTTCAGGATTATGAAAGTCCTCATCATCATCACAGGACTGCTCCACCAGCCTGCTAACCTCTGCAAATCCTGCCAGCAGAACAGTCCTTAGGGCAACGTGGCAGAAGACCCCTAATGTTAGCAGCAGTGCTCCCAAAGAGCACTCTGTCCTGTGGTATTGTTTCCACGCCAGATCTGCACAGTTTTGACTGCAGTACCTGGCATAACTACACCCACTGCAGGGCACAGAGGCTAAGAGCTGCTTCAGACAGCGGTGACAATAAAGATCTGCATTAGTGGCCTGAGCGTCCCACATGACTTCACTGCTGTCAGGCAACAGAAGACTCTCCCCTGGGCAGAGAACGCTTACAAAGGCCTCCTCTTTCAATAGATCCTGTCCCATTAAAATGTCCTCAGAGGCCACCAGATGACGTCCTCTCTCTAAATCAAACTTCAAGCTCAGGGATGAAGATGCACCTGAAATACTGTCATTCTCTTCCCAGATCTCCGATTCTCTTTGAATGGCATCATGTGCTTCTGATGCAGGCTCTGGACAGTTCTCTTTCTCGTGTACTTTATTCTTCAGCTGACTTATCTTTTTTAGCAGTGCCTGGTGTGCAGTGCTAGTCATAGTCTGAAGCACGGTGATTTTATTCTCCACTGCACTGAGGGCCTCTGCTGCATCCTGTAACCTTCCCAAACACAGCAGACATTCAGCTTTCCGCAGCAAGACCTTGGGCAGCAGCTTATCTGGATAGCCATGACCTTGCGCCCTTGCAATATCTTCCAAACAAGCCTAGAAACAAAGATAAGGCCTTTGAAATGTACTTGAAAACCAGTTTGAACTTGTGCTCTTTTATCACATCAAATTCAACACTCTATTGAAGATCATGTTGATGAGCAGATTCCCTCTCCATAGCCAATCTATTGGTCAAATAAGAATCCACAAAGGAGAAAAGGGGTAAGAATTCTTCAGAAATAGCTCTGTAATGAGGGAAGCTTTAAGTAAAACTACAAGAACACAGGCTGGAAGCACTCTCCTCAAGTTCCACACACAAACCTAACATGGCAATGCTCCAGCTGCTATTTCTCGAGGCGCTGCTTGGGCTCTCCTTTGGTCTCCCTCCTCCCCGAGCTGGGCAGGAGGCCCCAGTCACACGCAGGGAGCGCAGCACCCAGAGGCCGGGGCCTCAGCACCTCCGCTCGCCCGCGGCCGCTTACCTCAAAGTGCCCGAGGTGGAAGAGGGCGGCGGAGCGGTTGGCGAAGCACAGGGACACGTGGGGGCTGTCGGGATGCTCGAGGGATGCCGCCTGTGCCGAGCAGAGACGCTGCCTCACTGGGCTGCCGGAGGGAACCCCCCTTGCCAGGATCCCTGCGCCAGCGGTGAGCTGAGGCCTCTCTCACCACCCCCCGCCACTCACACTGAGACCGAATCCATGACTCTCCTCGCAGGATGTGACCCTGGACCCCCTCCCCTTCACCAGAGGCCTCACAAGGGCCCATAATAAGCACCCCCCGCCCCGAGGCCTGACCCAGGACCCCCCTCACAAGGAGGCCTCACAGGGGAAAGACCCCTCCCCCTTCCAACAGGGCCCCAGCCCCCCCTTACCAGGGACCCCCACAACCGGGTCCCATTATGGCCCCCAGAGAACAGCCTGGCCCCCCTCACGAGGGGAGAGGGACGCCGCGTTTTCCACCTACCCGTGAGTAGAGGCGCGCGGCCTCGCGGTACTGGCGGCGCCCGAAGCGCGCGTTGCCCTCCTCGCGGTAGCGGCGCGCGGCCGCCG
>VZSV01000203.1:191796-230504 GCA_013398735.1 Nothocercus julius | reverse complement strand
AAGGAGGCCGCAGCCCAGGCGCACTGAGTCCTGCAGCGGCGCCGCCGCCAGCCGCTCTCGCAGCGCCCGCGGCAGCGCGGTCCAGCACCGAGTGACGACCGCCCGCCACTCCTCCACCGGCAGCGCCATGGGCCCGCTCTGCTAATGGCAGCGCCCAGTAACACTTGCACGGCGCTTCCGCCGTACAGTGCCACCCAACCAATAAGCGCGCTCCGGGTGCTGCCGCGCGCTGCGGTGACGCAAGGGGAGCGCGCCGGAAGGGGCGGGTCGGGCGGCGGGCGGCGGGAGGATTTAGCGGCAGCGGCGGAGCGGGGCTGGGCCCTGTGAGCAGCATCATGAGCGTGCGGCTGAGCGAGGGCGCTATTGCGGTGAGGCGGCTGCGGGGGGACTGTGCGGGAGCGAGGGGACGAGCCCTGGGCCCTGGCCTTGTCCGTGGGGTGGGGTGGGGGGTACCGACTGTTGCCTTTTGGCGGGAAGGGATGGGGTGGGTCGGATCAATGGGTCCAGGGATGGGTCTTGTTTCTGGGGGGGAAATACTGGGTTTTGGGCCAGGCGTGGTCGGGAGGGGACTGGTGTGGGGGAAGGAGGAGGCTGCAGCACCCAGAGTCAGGCCTGGTTGTGAGCAGGGAGCCATGGGTGTTGAGTGAGGCCTGGTTGGAGGGTGCTGGGGGTGATTTGCAGGGAGCAAGGCCCAGGGTTGGATTTGGCCCTGAGGGGAAGGGTGGAATTTGGGTGCAGGGTCCTGAGCTGGTCTGGTCTGTGTGGAGAGTCCTGCTCAGTCCTAGCAGTGTCAGCCATTTACATTGATATGTCTGTATCCTGACACCTTTCCCTTTGCTAGGGGTCTCTTGAGTGAGAAGGGGACACCTCTTTGAGAGTTTCTCTTTTTTTTCCTCCTCTCTAGGCCATAATGCAAGGGGAGAACATCTCCAAGCCTGTGCTGCAAGTCATAGTGAGTACTTCTCCTTACTTTGTCCTGTCAGCAGCGGCGGTGGGTGCCGCCTTGCAGGGCTGCACGCTGCTGAGCTCACTCTGCAGTGTAGCAGAGTGGGGCTGGTGTAGCCTTAGTGTGAATGGGAAAAATAGGTTTTGCATAACTGGAGCTCTGCTGTTGGTATCAGTGGTTGAGAAGAAGACTAAACAGACTGAGTCACTCACTGAAGATGTGACTTTGCTGCTGAAGTGTTTCTGAATGAGCCAGTGAAGGCTAACAATCTGGTGTTTTTCTTCAGAATACACGGGCTATTGCTACAGGAAATGGGCCACCGCGCTACCGAGTGTTGATGAGTGATGGTGTTAACACACTCTCCTGTAAGTATGACAGGCTGCAGTGAGGTTTTTTTTTTTTTTTTACAAGTGTGGAGATAGTAGTGTTGCCATAGTGTCTGGTCCATCATCCAGGCTTGTAGTGATGAAATGAGTATTGAAGGAACAAGTTATATATGTGTAAAATTCAGAACTTGTGTTCTGAACTGTGTGTGGCTGTATTTCAGTGCTCCTTTGTGAACTGCAAGCAATTAATTCAGTAAGGGACATAATGAAGACAGAAATCTGTAGCTAATGTTTTCATAACTGTAGCTTTGAAGAAGTTTAGCTCAATCATTCTCTAATTTATTCAGTGAATTTGAGCTATCATTGCCTGATCATTCCCCTAAATTTGGGAGGCCAATGCTTATTTTATGTTCACAGTGCTGGTGAATTGTTAGCTGCTGCACTGTGCCCTAATTAACAGGGCAATCTATAGATCTAATGTAGCACTAGTAGACTAACTGGAAAAGTTGTGGCCAACTACAGTAGTTCCTCTTAAGGTTGGTGTATGGTAATTGTTTTAATGGTTTTTGTTCTACTCTTTTTCAGCATTCATGCTGGCGACACAGCTGAACTCTCTTGTGGAAGAAGAGCGTTTAGCAGCTCACTGTATCTGCCAGGTTAACAGATTCATTGTCAACAGTCTGAAAGATGGAAGGTATTCATGTTTTAATTGCAGTAATGTTAATGGGTACTCCATCCTATGTGACTAAGCAGAGGCCGAGTGCTTTCATTTGAATTATCCATAAATAATTGGGCTTGAGTGTGCTGGAGGGAGACTGCACAACACAAACATTAGCAATAGTAAAAACTGCTGAATGTGATTGCAATGCAGCTGTATTTAATTCAGAAGTCTGAAGCAAACAGCAACAATATACAGAATTATACTGAGGTTTATCAAAACTCATTTAAAATAAACTGTTACAGGAAAGAAATGAAGTTTTTTTGTTACTTAGTCTTTGGTCTTTCTTTTATGAAACTTTGAGAGAAGAAAATGGTAGAATATTGTAAACTAACAAGTGATTTGGGAGAAGTGATGATCTAAGCTGTGCAAATGTCTTGAAGAATGGTTACAGAAGTTCTAATTTTTTATTCAATTTATCTGGAGAAGGAATACAACTTTCCTTGAATCAGGGGATGTATCCTCTCTTGTAATATCTCGCAGTGTTCAAGCCACTATGTGCCCATTCAGCCTGTCATTCTCTGTCTTTGAAATACTATATTATTTTCAGCCTATCTGTACCTTGTGAGTGGGGTAGGCTGATAGTGGAGAGCTTTTTATTTCTAGATCTCTTCTCCAAAATATCTGCCCCTAGTGGCTGTTTCTCTTACCTGCATGCAAAAGGTATTCACAATCTGTTAAGATATGCAAAGGAAATGGAAGTCTTTATCACTCTCTGCTGTGTGTTTGTAGGAGAGTGGTTATTCTGATGGATTTGGATGTTCTGAAAACAGCAGATATGGTTGGTGGGAATATTGGCAATCCAGTGCCATACAATGAAGGTAGGTAATTGCTGTAGAGAAATACCTTGTTTGAAGAGACTTAAGTCATCCAGGTGCCTGTTCCTTTTTGCTTAACAACAAGCAGGGTGATGTGTTGAGTTTTCTTATGCCTGCAGCAATGATGTCCAGAGCTTGAACATCCTTCCTGTTTGCTTAATGTAAAAAAGACTTTGTATTTTTGTAAAGTCTTAGCCACGGTTGAAGTTTCAGCCTCTCTGTGATACTGGTCTATATTTGTGATAACATTGACAGCTTTTTATTATACGTATGTATCATACATTGGTGTCTACCTAGACTTCCAGCAAGTATGCAGAAGCTGCTCTGTATCTTCTCATAATGAATAGCCAAAGGGACTAAGATTTTTAATCTGTAAAGAAAACAAAAGAAGGAAGATGTAATAATGATCTATGAAACTGTAAGATAGCTTGGAGGGGATGAGTAAAGAGTGATGACTCTTGTCTTCTGTGTTCATTTTATGCTCTTTAATTCTTACATTATCAGGCAGTGGTTTTAAAACAAAGGCTGTACCACGCCTCCAAACAGTGTGGAGCTGAATTATGGAACTTGATGCCACATGATGTGGGTGCTGAAAAATTGGCACAGGTTCAAAAAGCAATTAGCCATGAAGGAAAAATCCATTAAAGGCTATTAAACATAATGGTACATCCTCTGTGGGAATGTTGAGTTCAAGAAGCACTAAAACTAGATTGCTCAAAGTACATGGTGAGATACAGATACAAAAACACAACCAATATACAGATTTTTCTAAGCACCTGTTACTAATCTGCTGTCTGGGGAAAAAAGATGCAGCTCCGGATTGACATTAACCTACTGTGAGTCTGTTTTTATTATGGTGCATAACTATGTTCTTTATTTTCATTGCTGAACTATTCCCAGGGCAATAATTTTCCAGATGAGTATATAATTTTTACCTCAGATGTTCAAAAGTTGAAAGAAAATTGTGAAATATGTTCTGTTTTTTTCTAGTTCTACTCCTAAAAAAGGAGATAGGATAAGGAGCATTTAAAGATATTTGAATGGCTCCATTATTGATATAGATACAAGTAATAGCTGAAGCTAATCAACAAAATAGCTTTTTGTGGAGGAATGGCTCTTTTTGGACAAAGAGAGTAAATATATTTTCAAGACTAAGGGACCATGCACTGCTAACAGTTTTCTGTAGGATATTTTGGACAATGATAGGTACACTACTGTTCTGGTTAGAAATCTACTAACTCAAGTAGAAATTTCACTATTGCAAAGGCAAAGACATCTTTCTTCATTAACTTCTCTTTCTGGGGAATTAGAGGGGCGTTTGTTAAATGAGCCTAAAGAAGCCATTGTTCCTGTGATAGTTACTTAGCTAATTGCTGTTTAAAAAATGTGTTGACATCTCTGATTTTATGGTTTAATCTCTCAGTTGCTGTAGAGACCAAGCTTTTTCGGAAAAGCTATTGAGCAGACAGTTCTGTCTCTCCTATTTCCTTTGCTTATGTGACACAATAGCAAACTTCTTGCAGCCTATAGTGTCTTTCAGTCCTCTTTGTTGCTTAGAAACAGCTGAGAATATCAGATCTTAAACTGATTTGCAAATATATCTTGAAGAATAAATTTTGGCCAAAATTACTATGACTTTGGTAAAATGTCTTTGTAAGTTATTGATGTTGTTCCCTGCATAGATTTTTACTTTCTTCAGCCTAGCTTTGATAGATGATAAAGAAACTGCATAAGTTTTAAATGGCCATAATCTTTATATCATTTTACCAGAAGTGCTTACCAGAGTTCATAGTTTAGACTCACAAAAGTTCTTGGCACTGAAGTCCTTAAATTTCCATATTATTTGGGGTTGGCACTGTTGCAGGTGCATGATCACAGTAAGTGCGCTCTTGAATTAGATGAGTAAGATTTTGAGTTTGATGTGCTGTATGCTGCATTTTAACACTGACATTATTCTGTAGACTTCATAACCTTTGATTTGGTATTAAGTAAGGTCCCAGTTACAGAAGTAATAGCTTAGATCAGGTACGTCCAAATGAGCCTTTCTGTTCTGCAGGGCTGCTTCTTTTGTCATAAAGGTTTTTATATAATGGCAAAGAATTATTTAAAGTTACAAATTCTTTAAGTTCTTTTACATATTGACAGGTGATATTTTGAGGAAAACTGAGCTAGTGCTGAATGAATATCATAAGATCATTTTGCTGTTTTCCTCAATGAACTTCAGGTATTCTTTAAAATGAGTCCTATTTTTAGTCTTATTCTAAGTTCAGATCTCATATTGCTAACCCTAGGAATATAGAATATTCTTTTCTAGACTGTATAACCACAGTAGGACCCAAGGAGTAAGAAGTTCACCATTTACTGCTCAACTGTAAAGCAGCCAAAAACTAATCTGCTGAACAAGGAAGGTAGAGACTCAGTCTTAACACACCATAAAAACTTATTGGGCAGTGTTTCACAGTAGTATTGAAAATTAAGATTGAACAGTTGGAATTTATTTTTACTATAACAGTTGCTTGTTACTTATGTTTAATTTCTGCCATTAATCCTTCAGTGTTGAAATGTTTGGTATATTTGTCCATTTGCTTGTTGTCTGTCTTTCTCCCCTTCCTGTTGTCATCTTTTGGTGTCTGTTCTTTCAACAGCATTTTTCTCCTTTTCCTTATGTGCTGCCACTCAGTGCTGGGACAGCTCTTCTGTCACCAAGCACTGAAGCAAACCTGTTGATAATAAACTGTTGGAACCACGGGATTACTATTAGACTGCTGTTAGGTTAAAGGGGACTAAGAGACTGGCTTTGGCCAAAGGTGCGGAGCTGAATAACTTGACACACAAAACAAATATTACTAGGTATTTCAAATACTTTTTCAGCTTAATTTTTAACAGCTAAAAGTAAAACCCAGGAGTCAGCTTTCTGAGGTTTATAAGAGATCTGTGGGCCACCAAATAAAATAAAATTAAAAAAAAAAAACCCTATAATTTAAGAGCATCTGAAGTCTTCAGGCAAGAAAATTGGAGTTTCTGCTACTTCTGAATTCAAACACATTCACAGATATGTTAATATATTCTTAATATCTTCAGAAATGCCAGACTGTGGGTAGACAAGCATTAAAACATGAATTTATTACACAAATCCATATTTACCTATTTAAAAATTCTAGTGAAAATGATTTGGGACAAAAGTAGTGAGGGAAATCTATTACTGTTTTATACACACATTCCTGTTCTTTTATTCTTGTGAATTCTTTTCCTTTCTAAACATTTTCTCTCAATAGTCTTTTATGTGAAATGGATTTGGGGTGTTGAGGAGTGACTCTGACGGGGTGGTCTCTGCATCGAAGGCAGATGAGCAAGGGTGAGACCAGACTTCTCCATCTAGCGGATTCTGCAGAAAATGCACATTAGTGTTTGACGTCACACTGTTGCCAGGGAGACTGCTGCCATCAGTTCCCGTTGTGACTTTACTGCGGCAAATTAGAGGAGCATCTTGGTTTTGTGTGAAGACTTTGTTTTGGATTAAAAATAACTAGAGGGCCCCTGTTACCTCCTCAGTCTACTGGGTGGCACGCATGCAGCAGGGACACCTTGTATTGCTCAGGTTTCTCGAACATACTTCTGTGCCACCTTCTCCTGCTATTCTGTTCTGGGATTTGATGCTTTTGTTCCCTATGATATTTAGAGGTTTGGTCTAATCTTTTCTTGCCCTCCTTGGGACTATCTTTCTTCCCTCATGCCAAGTCAGCAAGTCTTTGTTTATGCCCAGGACCTTCTGCAAATTCCTAGCTTAAGAGTTAGCTGCATCCAGAAAGACAAAAATGTTGGATGCTTACTGAGCTCCAGGCAGAGTATGAAAGGAAATACTTATTTTCATAAAATAATCCAAGTATTTGGACTATAGTTCAATACGTCAATGTAGTCAAACCACTGTCACATAGCTCACTGAAGTAAGGTTGCTAGAAGTCTTGGAATCCACAGAAATCCACAGATGTGCACCTACTGTGGTGTTATCCCTTTTCTGTGCACCTGTGTCGTGTCCTGAGAGGGACTGTGGTGAATGCAGGGATGAGCCCATCGTACCCATGCTAACTATATACTGGAAATAAAACATTACAAGCATCTTGTTGTGGGTTAACTTCATATTTGACTTCAGCCAGTGTTCTCTGAATTTTAAGAGATACTTCTGCTGCAGTTTTTATCTTAGCTTTTAGGTGGTAGTAGTCAAAACTACTTGTCAGAGCAATAGAAGCCTGTAAAAAGGGAAAAGTTGTCAGGATTACTTCAGTGCTGTCCTCTTAAATAACTGTCAAACATGAATCTTTCCAAGGTAGAAAGCAGTTGCTTAAGAAAGGGTCTGGCTGAAATTCCTCCATGTTAATATTGTGCACAAGATAACTTACTAGTACTGTCTCCCAGCTCCTGAATTTTAGTGTGCATCTACAGGGTTAACATTTTGTTTTCACACTAGTCCTATTTCAGAAGAAAAAGGTTTAAGGGTAGTCTCAATTATTGTGCTCTCTACTATACTAAAAGGTCTCTTTCCCTTTGATTATCAGGGCAGGGGCAGCAACGTTCTTCAGCTCCAGCAGCAAATGCTGCACCCAGCAAACCACAGCAGCCGAATGGTAATGTATCAGTAGCAGGTAAGAGTAATTCTGGGAAGGACTTCTGGAATTTGCTTGGGCAGTGAAAAACTACAGTTTCAGTTTAAAATAGTTCCTTTCTGTACCGATGCTGGAAGAGAAACAATGTATTGAAGACTAACCCATAGCTTGGAGATGAATTGTTATAAGGGACTATTTTATGACTTAAACTTCCCCTGCCAAGTGGGAGGGAAGTAGGAAGGGACTTTGGTAAAAACAACTTGCTTGCAAAGCTCTGCAAGCTGAACATCTAGTCTGATGCAATTTTGCATTTTTGAAACTCTGCTCTTTGGATGCCCAAGTAGGCTGTAGTTTGGAGCTGACCAAAAGGCGTGTTATCAATGTTGAGATATTGAGGCCAAACAACTCAGGTGTTACAGGACAGAAATTAATTTGAGAGTACATCTATAAATACAATTTTTGATGAAGTTTTTCAGTGGTGAGATACTGAAAAAGTCAGTCAATGTAAATGTCACTCTGCAGACTTATTTTTAAAGGAAAAAAACTATCCAAGTACTGACTTTCAATGAGATTTTAACCTATCTGTGTTCTTTCTCAAACCATTTAAGAAATACTTTGAAATAATAGGGCTTGGGTTTGCTACAACAGAAAATGAACTTTTCTTAAACGTGACTTAAAATTCTACATTTAAACAGTAGTCTTATTCATGTATGGAATTAGCAATAGTGTTGTACGTGAAGAAACGGTTTGATTTTTTTGGAGGGGGAGGGAAGGGAGGGGCATATCATTCCTTAATTGTTTCCCTAAATGCTGTAGATCCAAAGCTTGATGTATAGTGTTTTAGCTCAGTTCATAGCTAACCAACTGTTCGCCACTTAAATCATGTTTGGCTGCTTGATCCCGGAGACATCTCGTTTTCCAGTGTAAGTGCTGTAAAATTCCGAGTATTCTGCAAAAGTTTCCAGCCTAGAAAACACTTGTGCCCCAAAGCAGAAGTGCTTGAACAAATAGTTTATAGAAACTCAATATGGTGCCATCATAGCAGAGCGAGTGGAGCTTTAAGTGCCTATCCACATTTAAGTATGACCTTGGCTTCTTTGCAGCTTCGCATTGCATAGCAGGAAAAATTCTACAGCTGAACTGTGATGTCTAATGTAGTTCCAGATTTTAACTTGGCTTTTGGCTGTGTGCTGTTTTCTTGCCTCCCCCCTGAAATGTCCTCTGTATATTTTTGAAAGGGCCCACTGCTCCAAAGTACCATGCTCCCTCCAAGCAGTTTGGTAAAGCGAGTGCTCCCAGCTCAGTGAAGACACCATGTGGGTCCCAGTCCAAAGTAGTGCCAATTGCCAGCTTGAACCCTTACCAGTCTAAGTAAGTTATTTTTTATAGGTATTTAAATGTTACAAGTGCAAAGGAGCAATTGCTTATTTTTTGCTTTCTCATGTATGAACTTCTGGCAAATCATTCTTTATTAAGTTTTCGTGATTTCATCAGCTAGCTTCAAACCAAACAAAACAGCCCTAGAGGCATGGTGGGTTTTTCTGTTGTTCTTGTTGTGTGGTTTTTTTTTTTGTGTTTTATTTTATTTTATTTTGTCAACAATTTGATAGTCTTTTGAACTTGATGGGACTTTAATTTTTTACTTAAATAACTTACCTTTTTTGGGTGACTTAATGCTAAAACAACTAAGTGAGCTGTTGACTTCAGCTTCTGTTCTTTTTAAAAGCGTGAGGATATAATTTTTGTGAATAATGTTTTTAAGTTATGCAAGCTGATTTGCTTACCCATGTTAAATATAAAACCTCTAATTGGGCTCTTGAGTTCTAAAATGGCTTTTCAGTACAGGCAAACTGCTATATAGGGAAATGTACCTGAGAAGAGTAAAATACGAGGCCTACTTCTATGCAGAAGGATTGTTCACTATTATATCTATTGGATATTTTATGTCCGGCTTTGTTGCTGCTTTCTATATAACCTCATTTTTAATGGTCTAGGCCATTAAAATAGAAAGTTGCAGAAAGGCAGGTAGTATTGCTAAGGTTCAGTGGAAAATTCCTAGCTTTTAAATTGTGACATTAAATTTACAAGCCTTTGGAACTTGAATGTCTTCTAAAAAGAGGGCATAGAATAGTGATTTCTTGCACATTTTCAGGTGGACCATTTGTGCTCGCGTTACCCAAAAGGGTCAGATCCGCACGTGGAGCAACTCCCGGGGTGAAGGAAAGCTCTTCTCTATAGAGCTAGTTGATGAAAGTGTAAGTGTTACGTTGAGAAAAATATCATGTCTGCCAGATAGTGATGAACCCTTCATAAAGACAGAACAGAGGAAATAAAGTATATTGTTTAAAAAAAAAAAAAAAAAATTATGGCTGAAATTCCTGTATTCAGTAACTTGAACATCGTCAGCTTTTATTCAGAAAGAAGAGTCTTAAATATATGGCAATACTGGTTACTTTTCATTGAAGTGTGTGACTAAATTCTTGCAGTTTCAAAATATAGTTGTTTGCGGAAATTGACAACATAATTAGATTTGTAGTTCCCTTTACATTGAGAAAGAGGTCTCATCTTTGCTTAAATACCATATTATAGAACAAGACGTAGGGGAACCATCACCTCCAGAATATAAGCTTTCACTTTTTATGAGAAAATCGGAACATGAATTATTGTAATACTAGGAAATTTCACCTGTGGTTTGTTTGGGGAATGGTATCTGGTTAATCTAACTAAACTTGCAGTTTGTCACCCAAACCTCTTATCAAATTACAGCCTTCAGTTGCAAAAACAAACAAGATTCTGCAAGATTATATTTAGTATAAAATGTGAGGTTAATATTACAACATGTTATCCTCAGCCATATATTTTCTCTGCATGCTGTCAGCATTCACATTTTTTAAAAAGTAGTATTTATATCTAGTGAATCTGTAATTGTTGTTAATTGTTACTTAAGGACTTGACATCTTGCATAAGCAGGAGATATCACAATACATCTGTGCGCTTGCTTGTAGAGCGGAGCCATCTATTTGAAATGTGTTTTTTTTGCCAGTTAATGCCAGCTTTAAGTGTATCTGTTCAGAGGTGTATGTCTGATACATAATTCTCTTGCATTTCATTTTGGAGCTACAGATACAGTAATGAAAATTAAATGTGAGAATAGAGAATCACATGTAGAATATGTCATTCTAGGTCTAACTACAAATGCAGGGGAGTTATTTTTTTTCCTCCTATGCCTGGAGCTAGCCTGACAGACCACTCTGTAGAACAGGTGCCACTTGAACATTGCAAAGATTTATTTTTTGCCTGCTGAATTTCAGTTCTGACCAGCTCTCCTGTTTTCCTGCAGGGTGAGATTAGAGCTACTGCATTCAATGATCAAGCAGACAAGTTCTTTCCACTCATTGAATTGAACAAGGTACAGTAGCATTGTACTTTCATAGACTGACATGAGCTAAAAAGAGGAGCTTAAGCATAGCAAGGATTTTTAAAGGTGAACACTGTCTATTTTCCCTGTCTGACTTCTGATAATACCTTGTTTTGTTGTTTTCTCCTGTAGGTATATTATTTTACCAAAGGCAATTTGAAGACTGCTAACAAGCAATATACAGCTGTTAAGAATGACTATGAAATTACATTCACTAATGAGACTTCAGTTGTGCCCTGTGACGATGCCCAGCATCTTCCATCTGTTCAGTTTGAGTTTGTATCCATCTCTGACTTGGAGAACACGCCCAAAGACTCAATTGTTGGTCAGTATAAATATCAAAATTGGAAACTGTGAGGCTTGAAATTTTATTTTGTCGTGAACCCTGGGGAAGGTAGTGAGGGTACAGTGCTTTATGGGCCCTTGAATGAAGTTATCCAGTGCTGGTTGCCATTTAAAAAGCCTCAGGTAATTTTACTGTTAGGATGTTCTTTGTCCTTTTCTGCTAACAATCTATACTGATTTATTTGCAAATTTGTGCTTCAAGCTAAAGACAGCAAATGATACTTGTTTATTGTGCTCTGATTGTTGTTTTCTACAGAAAAGGGCTGAAGGAAAAAATGTCCTTGCTCAGCACGTGTGCATTTCATACCTTCCATGGTCTTGCTTGCTTCTACTATCTAATTATCTCTGTAGTGGTTTTGGCATAATTCCTTGCATCCAAGTCCAAGTTGCATGACTGTTTTGGCTTGCTTTGTGAAGTATTGGGGGTATGTTTTTCTGTCATTTGTTGGACAGAGTATTCCGGAAAAATCAGAGGCTTGAGTGGGGGCGGGAGTTCTCAGGTTTCACAGGCACAAGATGCATGTGATTCAGAGGCATTCAGCTAGGAATTTTAAAGGTAGATGTGTATTGTTGGATGTGGTTTATTGTTAGGGAGCAGAAGGTCAACTGTGTTAGTTCTTGCTTCCCAAACACGCAGACTAGTGAGGATGTTAGTTGGTTGCTTCTTTATGTTATAGTTACTTTGAAACCCCTTGGTTGAGACCTGTTCTTGAGCAGCAAGGGGGTGTTGTAGGGTCAAGGCTGGAGCCCTTTGGCAGCGTGGATTGGCGAAAAGTAGTACGAGGCCTTGATATTTTTTCTGATGTGAGATTTGCATTCATGAATATCTTAATGAATTCATCAACAAAATTAAAGCAAAAATGAGTTCTGTAGTAGAGCTTTATTCCACCAAAAGCATTCCTCCCATAATGTATTCAGTTTCCACATCAGTTTTGATATGAATAGGGGAGATAAGATCTTACAAGCTAAAAACATGCACTGAATTAATTCTTCTCTTTGGTGTCTGCTCATGTGCCCCTATTGTGACCCTTGAGTAATTCTAACTAAACCATTACTGTTTTTTCAGATGTAATTGGAATTTGTAAGAGCTATGAAGAAGTCACTAAAATTACAGTGAAATCTAACAACAGGGAGGTGTCAAAGAGGAATGTGCACCTGATGGATACATCTGGGAAGCTGGTGACAGCTACGTTATGGGGAGTTGAGGTATGTACCTATTATCTGTTTTTCAAAGTTCCCTTTTATAGGGTGAAGAAACAAATGTGTGGTATGATCTGAGATGGGCATAGCACTGAGTCTGAGGTGTTCAAGGAGTCAGGGGCAGAGAGGAGAAGGTGAAAGACTGTCTGGTTTCATTCAGGTGCGATATTCTTAACCTTTCTCTGACAAACTGCTGACAAGATCTGACTAATGTGTTCTGAACAACTGCAGACATTGTCTCAAGCCCAAAGACCAAAGATAAGACTTCTGATTTAGAAAAGGATATGACTTGTAGTTTGATTATGGAAAAGCCCGGTAGCTACAGCTGTCTTGTTTTAGATTAATTTTATTCATAGCATGGGGTATTTGTTGCCCTGCATAAACTGTTGCTTACCTAGGGGGACTGAAAGGCTGTGTCTGAAACTAGAAGTGTAAACATCTGACCTGGAGTTGAGAGGTTGGATAGTTGTTTAAAAGGATAAAGAGGCAGTTTACTGCAGACTACTTTATTTTCCAACTGTCTTGTGGATGCATAGGTATTTATGCTCTGATTCCTAAAATAGGAGGGAACCTGCCAGTTTGATAGTGATGCTTTATAGTGAAATGATCATCAAGTACACAGATATTGGAGGCATCTAAGCACTGTTAACTATCTGCTGATATAAATGGAGTAAACTTTGGCGTTACGAAGTTCTGAGGCTAATGCATCTTCCTATAGGAAGGACTACTGGCTATTTGATTTCTGGTGTAATTCTCCAAGCAGAGATCAGGGATAATGCTGTTTTACAAGGTTAAATCCATTTACTTGTAGAATAGTGGCAATTACAAGCATTGAGGGGAAGGTGGCTTGTTTGGGGCTGTGTGATTTGCAGCTGGCACAGGTGATGTTAGAATCCATATGCCCCCATAGCAGTCATTGTCTGTTGCTCAGATATGTGCGTTCTTTATGCATCTCATGGATCCTTGCTGGTTAAGTGGTGTGGGATCCCTTAAAAAATACGCCTTTCGGCAGGGTCTGTGTGTGTGACTGTGGTGGCGACTGAACAGCTTTAATGCAGCTTTTTGAGGCTGGAAACTGAAAATGGAGTGACAGTGAAGAGTTTTGTCCACGTGTCTAGACTTCTTGCTTTGTAAACAGCAATAGAAGAAACATGCTTGACTCAATCAAATTGAGTAAAGAGTGGTTTAATCTTTTGAAAAGTTTTCTCTAGCTAAATTTCTTTTGCTTGGAGAAGCCTCCATTGTTTAGACCATCCCTCTTTCTAAAATGCTAGTGTAAAATTCCTGATGGAGGAGACTAGTCCTTTCTTTCCCAACCAGTGGTCTGTAGCTGCTCTATATTAGGATTTAAGCATTTGAGTTTTTTTGCCTTGGTCTCATATAAACTCTTAATGTAGTTTAAAACTATACATCTTAAAGTAAAATAGTTTAGATGTGTTCTCTTGTCATGATCTGAGAATTACGACCACAAGCTCAATACTGTTTACTGCAGTGTCACTAATGTTTTTTGTCTTTTCACACATGCAGGCTGAAAAATTTGATGGTTCTAGACAACCTGTGATAGCCATCAAAGGAGCCAGAGTCTCCGACTTCGGTGGTAGAAGCTTGTCTGTCCTGTCCTCAAGCACAGTTGTCATCAACCCTGATAGCCCAGAGGCTTTTAAGCTCCGAGGATGGTATGACTGTTTGTGTTGATTCACTGCAGCCTGCTGTGGAATCTCTCTTTGTTTCTCTACTATTCTCTTTATTTTTCTGTGCTCCAGCAGTCTGTAGACTACTGAAAAAAGGGAGCAGAAAGATATGGGTTCTAGGGTTACAGAAACTTCTCAAAATCACTAGGGACTGAAAGGCTGTCTTTTTTAAGCTGTTCAATTCACAAACTTGTAATTCCGTGACAGATCTTGAAGAATTGGAGTAGGAGTAGCGTATGCTGACCCAGAGCCTTGGAAGGCAGCATGAAATCAGGCTTTTGACTAGCTCTGCTTTCTGAGGTGTTAGCTGGGAGACCAACACTTTTTTATAGGCTCTTTCTGTTATGTGGAATCTGGTATGTACTCAGGTGCGGACTGGAGGACTGACTTTTTGCAGACTCTGTTCCTTACCTGATATTCTTCAGACAGCAACACTTTTGTCTAAGTCAACAAAGCAAAGTAGCTTCATAGTGACTTGTAGTTGCTTCTAGGGTAGGAAGTTGCTCTGTCTGCTCTCAGTACACACCATTCCACTGTATTGGTATGTACTAATATTGTGCAGTGTCTAAAGTATTCAGCTTTATTAATCCTGTGTTTAGGTTCTGTCTAAATCCCCCAACTGTGGATAACTTACTTGTGTTGACATTCTTTTGCAAATAGTCTGTATTTTTTCCGTGCTAAAGAGGGTTGTTGAAGTTAAAATTGATTGTGGGTCTCAGATATTACTGTGACATTTTCGTTAAGCTCAGGTTTTGAGTCCTGCTGGTGTGTGCAGTCTGTGGATTAGCAATACGGGCACACGTTGCTGTGTGTGAGGACAAGATGGCTTGTCCTCCCAAAGAACTGAAAAACTGCTTGATGAGAAGCAAAAGCGAAGAGGAAAAAAGTTCAAGTGCCCTGTGGTTTTCTGTAAGACTGCGGGGGAAAATATCTGTAATCTAAGATCTGGGCTTTCTGGCTCTGTTCTGAAAGGGCATCAAATCTGAACAAATACCTGATAATTCTCCCCCAGAAGATGGCTGAGCAGAACCACTTCTCAAACCCATTGGTGCCACTTGTTCAGAAGTCTTGACATGTCAGTGAACTGAGTTTTTTCCATCATCCTTCTCCTAATGTAATCTGAATTGTAAGCAGGATAAAGAGCATGATAATTCAGCCTCTGGTTCTTCTATTTTGTTTTAATACTCTAGAGATCTTTGTGTGAGGTAGGACTGACATGAGGAGATGTATATTTGAGCCGTGACAGCTGAAACAGCTTTACTGGAAAACAGTGTAAGGCTATGTATAAAATATGTAATAATGTGGTGCAAGCTAAAACTAGCAGTCTTTCTGCAGAGCTTACACTCAAAATTGGGCAGGATGTGATTCAACTACTAGTCATGTTACTATACCCAGGTGGAAACAATTCTTTAAAAAAGGCATTTATGTCTGTAAAGTTTCAATAAAAAGCCCTGTTTTCTAAAAACAAATCCACTTGGATAGGATGCTAGTACAACCTTTGAAAAGCAGTGTTTTCTTATTTTAACATGGGGAGCATAATCTGTTCAATGCTGTTTTGTTTCTTTCAAAGCTGCTTCAAAGATAATGGTACCATGTAATTTAATTTTAATTGTGGAAATATCTTGATGCCCTTAAATCTTGTTATCTGACTGCCTTTAAGAAGCATGCAGTGCATGGTTTGACCACTAGCTGGCAAACAAATAGCAGCTATACAGAACAAAGCTGCCCTCCTTTTGTGAGTTTGTAATATACTATGCTAATTAAGCCAGAGTATTAACTTATGCTGAAATGCTATTTTTGTTTGCACTGTAACTGTTTTCTTTGAAATCATTGATTTAAAGAAAAAAAAATCCTCTTGTGTTAAATATATGAAACTAAATGTAAGGTTTTCATAAATCTGTGTAGTTTGCTATGAAAAAAATGAAGTGTACCTTTATGCTTCCAGGTTTGACTCTGAGGGGCAGCTTTTGGAATGTTCCTCCATCTCAGATGTGAGGGGAGGACCTGCAACTGGGGGAAATACCAACTGGAAAACTCTTTTTGAAGCCAAATCTGAGAACTTGGGACAAGGAGATAAGGTAAAGCAGGTCAACCAAATCTGAGCCCAGGCTCTGTATAGTGTGGGCGTGGAGGAAGCTGCGTTTCATACAGGTGTTCTGCCCCGTGGTTGAGCAATATATACTTATTTTTTCAGAATGTACGCAGTTAAACTAAATTCAGGAACATTGCAGGAACAACATGATACTAAAGTTTGCAGGAGAATTGAGCCCTGTGTAAATAGTCCATTCCAAAGCTGTTTATATAAATAGCAGAAAGTATTATTGGAGAAAGAGGTGCATTAAGAGGAAGTGGTTTTCAGGGGTACACAGTTGGTCAATAGACAAGCTAGGAATAAGACCCAGGTCTCTGACATTCCAGTCCAGTGTTCTGTCTAGACTTATGCTGCTTCCTGATTTATTTATTTATTTCAAACTTAAGTGCTGAGCCATTCAGGATACTTGAGAACTCCTATTTGAAGGAGAAACTTCACCTGGAATTCAGCTATTTTGTGTGACATTTCATGTGTATGCTTCTTAAGCAGCCTCTCTATCTGTTGAAAGACTTGATTGTGGTCTTAAGCCATTAGAATGATTACTTTTGTATGGTGAATGGTATTTTGTTCTATGGGTATCATTTAACCAAATGCTTATCTGTAACACTCCACAGTAGGTTTTCTTTTTTTGTACTGACTCCCAAAAGAGGCATAGGAAAGTGCAAAATCTTAATCCTGTGAAGAAGTGGAGATTTGAACAGAAACAATGGGGAAAAAGCAAATATGCTTTATCTGAAGCAAACCTGGCAATTGGAATTTCTCTCAATGGAAACACAAAATAACCTTGTTATAAGGACTTTAATTAACATAATGGAAGCCTGGAAATCATTGCAACAGAAGGGTTGATTTACAGTTTTCCAATAATCCATATCTGTTAAGCCTTTTAATCCTAAACATCCAAATATGGATACCAGGCTTTGTAGTTAATTCAGAATTAGAAAACATTGAGTATTTTGAGGCTAATGTTGCACACTCACCCTCCTAGGCGGATTATTTTAGCTGTGTGGGCACAGTGGTACATCTGCGCAAAGAGAACTGCATGTACCAGGCATGTCCCTCTCAGGATTGCAATAAGAAAGTGATAGACCAACAAAATGGACTGTACCGTTGTGAAAAGTGCGATCGTGAATTCCCCAACTTCAAGTACCGCATGATGCTTCTGGTAAGTAAATGGATTAGAGGAGAGGATGCTTCTCACCACCTGCTTTCCTTGTACAGTTCAAAAAAAAAAGCCTTTTCAGAGTGTGGTGATAGTGGTTTTCACCTATGTATGGTGCCTGTGGATTAGAGGATATTTAAATGGTTTGTATGCTGTACCTGAGTGAGGAATGTTTCATTGAGCTGATTAGCAGTTTGTTTTCCTAGTGCTCCAATTAAAAGCTTTGCTCTTTGCCAAAAAGTTGATGCTAGCTCAGTTGATTTTGGTTTCCAAGTGTACTATGCAGTGCAGAGTACAGATGGCCTACGCCTCTTCAGTAGTGAAGATAAACTGAAGTAAAATGGCATTTCTGGAGAGCAGTAATTGCACTTTTACAGCTGCTACCTATATTTAGTACATTCTTTTGTAGGTATTGTTCTGTCTCATGCATTAATGGAGCTGCTTCAGAGCTGCTGTCTGAAGATTGTTGTTGTGATGCTTGCTTACACTGTGAGCGTTGAACCTTGCTCTGTTTTACATTATACATTAGAAGTTGTATCTGCTTCTTAGAAATTCAGTGCCAGGTGGGCATGCAGAGAGAAGGGAGCTATCCCTGCAGTCTTGCTAAAGCACACAATACTTCCGAATAATTTTTAGCAGGTAACTTCTAGGAATACATGAACTGCTTGACATAGCAGAGTCATTCTCGGAGAAAATAAAAGGGTACTGAGGGTACAATCATAGGAACAGCTTTTCGCCTATTTTCCCATTCCTAATTATCAAAGCAGCCAGGGAATGCATGAGGCTAATCCTTGATCTTTTTACTGCTCTTTCACACCCTTGAATGTTTTGGTAGTCTCCTCATATCATGAAAAGCATATAGTATTATGTTCAAGTTCTCGTGTATATATCAAGTAAATGCAGGTTACAGTTCTGCTGGTGTTACTCTTGGTTATTGCCATTCTGGGTTGCCTGTTCTTGCTCACAGCTCATCAGTGACAGCAGAACAGAGCTGAACCTCCATCACTGTGTACCAATATCATCATGTTGGCCTTTCTCTGTGACTCAATTTATAATGTACTGTCAATATTAACTTGCTTTAAATTACTATGACATTCTATGCAGCTATAAAAAGAGCTGTTGCCTTCCACCCTCAGTGAAGAAAGTACCTACAGAGCACTGGGCTCTCATAGTTACTTGAAATATAAAACTCTCTTCAGCTTTAAAATGAATTTATCTTTTGCGTTGCTTTCCTTGAGTAATGCACAACTGGATGAAGTCACTTCTGCTTTTCCCCCTTTTAGGTGACTATTGCAGACTGTCTGGAGTATCAGTGGGTGACTTGCTTCCAAGAGTCAGCAGAATTCATTCTTGGGCAAAGTGCTGCTTTCCTTGGAGAGCTGAAGGAAAAGGTAGACTGTCAGCTTACTGCTTTTTTAGCAGATGTTTAGAATTTGAACTATGTTTCACCAATCTTATATGACTATCCTCAAATTTCTTGTTGTTTTTTTCTGCATCCTTCTATAAAGAAGGTGCTCTTGTACTGTTATTTTTGAAGGTAACTTGGAGAAAGTGTGTGGTATGGTAGTGCTGATCCTGCAGGGAGCGTGACCTCATGTCTGTGTATACATGTAGCACTCACATCAACAACAGTGGCAGAGGAACTGGGGTGTGTCCATGTAATTTTTATGGAAGTTATCAACTTTGTTAAATACAAAAGGGGCACATGAGAAGCATATTTTGCTGCGCTTTGCAAGAATTTGATCTTGCCTGTGCTCTGAGCTGGTGGGCTAACTTGGGCCTTTCAGTCAAAGATTTTTCCTCCAGATGTTGGCCTTCAGCATCTCTTTAAGATCACAAATCATTGCTGCTTCTTGCTCTGAAGTTCTTGGCAGGGACTTGTTTACTCTCCTCAGGATTATTTTCCCCAGGCCATCTGCCTGGAGAACAGAGAGATTTCCCCCGTAGTTTGCTCCCACAGTCAGTCTGTCTACCTCTGAGCTCTTTTGGCTGTTAAAAGCTGAAGATCAGCTTGTCCTCATCACCTGGACCTTGAGAGACAGCTGAGCACTTGTGGCTAGTGCTACAGCCCTTAGAGGACTGACAGATTTAATACATGCTGAATAAAATAGAATGGACAGCCTGTTTAATCATTGTACCTAAACTGAAAGAATCTACAATGTTTTACCCGTGAATGCTAACAACATTATTTCTAATACGTTCCAAAAACTTGTTTACAAAACCAAAAAGTTCCAGAACACTTTGTATGCATCTTTTTAAGTAGGCAGGGAGCTTTTTGAACTTATGTACATTAGCCCACTTCTCAGGCTCCTTTTTTTTCTGCTGAATATCATCAGAAAATGATATATATGATATGGACCCAAAATTATGACTTTTAAAATAAGTCATTTGTAGAGTTACTTAACTATTTTTTTTCTTCTGACAGATTAGAAGAGGTTTTTAAGGTAGTTGTAAGTCATTAAACAGTACCTGACAGTATTTTGTTCCCTCTATGCCTATAGGCTTCTCTACTGCATTTTCCTTTCCTCCCACCAAAATAATCTTTTCCTCTTTCTAGATGCCAGCTACATAGAGTATATGTTTTTAATTATATGGAAAGCATGAGTTCTTGAATGGTGTGTGAGCATTGGTCTAGAGCACTTGCTGTGTTCCCAGCTAAGGCTACAGCGTAGCCGATACCGGGGCTCTGTGGGTATAGCAGTTCTTGGTAATCCTGTTTCTTGGCTGTGGGAGGAAATGAACCGGGAAGGATTGCGGAGTCTGTAATCGTGGCTGCCCTGAGGCATGGTTGTAGACCTCATCCACTTCTGCAAAGCAGGGTTAGTTTTTCTATAATTTACAAGGAAGAATGGCTCTGGAAATTTCTTCTACTTTGGCTCTCTGAGGTAAGTGACATCAAGCTGGTGATTCTTGGCCGCTAAAAGTTTGTGTGATGGTGTAAAGGCTGGACACCTCTGCTCTGCTGGAAGATGTATTGCTAGGGTATTCTAATTAGATGTGCTTGCACTTTTAAATTAAATTTCCATTTGAAGACATTCTTAATTTGTCAATATTTCCTTTCTTCAGAGATGCTTAATCTCTGCTAGAGTTCAAACAAAATTTCTTTGTCATTTTTTAAAGCTGAAGGGCCCTGGATGGGGAAGGAGAGACAGTTCCTATGAGAATGCAAACTTGCAGTGTCTTGTGAAGAGCTGAGTAGTGGAGAAGGCTAGGGCTAGAAAATGAAACACAACCTGGAATGAGCCCTTGACCAGCAATGCTTTGTGTTCCAGAAGAAATTGCTTTTGATATTTTCATGAGCCTTTAAAAATAGAACTTGATGCATTTGTTAGTAAAACTTGTTGTAGTGGTTTTTCTTTAAAGAACTGATGCAATGTCCTGTGAAGTTGATAGAAATCTTTCCGCTGCTTAGGGTGTAAGCATCTAAACGTAGATACATCTGCAAGATTTTTCATCTACTTTCTATCATTTATTTCCAAAACTTGGAGGATAGGTCGGGTAGCAGTGACTGGAACGCTAACAGAGTTTTCCACTCGCTGAAGTTTGGTTTGTGACAGAGCTGGGAAGAGAAGCCGAATACTTTGCAAAGTAATTTTCTTATCCTCTAATCCATGTAATGGTTAGAGTTTTTAATATTCAGAAAGGAGATGTCTAAATTTTGCAGTCTGAAAACTAGCTACTCCTGTTCGCCTTCATTTGTTATGCCTTTCTAGATCTTAGAGGAGTCACCTTATATTGTAAAATAGTGCTGCATACCTTAAAAATGACAAATGTAACCCTTGGAATATAAGGGAAACTGAAATGGGTTCAGCTCCAGATCAGATACTCTATGGGCTGCTGGACTGACTGATCCAAAGTCAAGTGCATTTAGTAGGTATACATGCATTAATACTTATTTGTTTATATCATTGTGGGGCTGTGGAAATTTTTTTGAATGTCAGCAAATGTTTTTGTAACTAATTTATACAGAATTAGGCTGCTTTTCCCCAGTCTCCACAACTTGTCTGATTTGTCCTTTTTTAAGCTGTTCTTGAGAAATGGCACGTGGTAAAGTGATGCCTATAATAAATAAAGGATAATGTTTAGTATTCATGTGCTGTTTACAAGTAGTTTACCTTATCAATTTAATATCGTCTCCTCTAATGAGTATAAAAGCATATTTAAAACATACAGCGACTTTCTTATGAAGCATCCTCATAAATAGGTCTGTGTCAGGATGTGAAGGTTACATAAAGTCTTGGTGGACAGGCACGGAGGCTGGATGTCTAACAGGCTGTTAATAAGGAAATAGTTAACTGTGTTGTGGTCATACCAGAACATCAGAAATCACCACTTGAGCAGTATGAGAAAATCTCTTGCAGACTTGTACTATTTTCATTCTGTTTATTTGATTGCAGAGTCAGCGCAACTGTGGGCTATTCCTTTCAGCCAGCTAAAACAGTTTTTAACTTGAATTCATCTTTCTCTTAAACTGTAAGTTACAGTTTTGGCATCTAAGACTTGATAGAAGATTCAGCCCTGCCAGTGTGATCCAGTTAGTCACAACATTTTCTCAACATCTACAAAAGATGTACTTTTCTGAGATCTTATGGTGCTACCAGCAGCTCGGAGTGTCAGCAGCTAATGTCTTGTCTTTGTCCGCCTTGCAGAATGAGCAGGCATTTGAGGAAGTGTTCCAAAATGCAAACTTCAACACGTATGAGTTCAGGATCCGAGTCAAACTCGAGACCTACAATGTAAGTATCCTCCAGAGGCAAAGAGCACAGCCTGTGGCTTGCATGATTAGACTTGTTTCCATAAGAAATGTCTTCCTCTTGCATGTGGGGAGAAAGAAACTGTTTCTGAAGGCAGGTGCTCAGAGCAAGAGCTGCCTGTCTGCAGCACCAGAGTGTTGAAGGACAGATCCAGTGTCCCTCTCTAACGCTCCCCCCTCAAGCTCATCCAACCTGGTGTGTTTCAAATTAAAACAATGTAGATGCTCTCAAGTTGAAACTTGAAGTCCCCAGTGACCCTAATACCAAGAGCAATGAAATACTGGGGCAAAAGAAGGTTAGAACCAAATGCCTGGAGCACAGAGCTTTCTTCTTTTACATGCCGTTTTTCTCTTTCAAAGGATGAATCTCGCATTAAGGCTACAGCACTGGATGTCAAACCTGTGAACTACAGAGAATACAGCAAGAGGTTGATCACAAGCATCAGGAAAAATGCTCAGCTTGGATGAGAGGGCTGGCACTGATTGATCTGAAGCCAAAGCTTCCACTTCCAGGAAAAACTCAAGAGATAATGTTAAATTGATTTCTCCCCACCCTGTTGTGAGACGATTTGGCATTAGTTACACCATGCATGGTAGTCCAGTGTAGTGGGCTGAGTGATTTAATGCATTTCTCTGAACATATGCTACTGGTAGGTAAGATTGCACTCAAATGGCCACGATATTGTAGACTATTGTGGTCAATTAAACTAGGATAGTGCTTAAGAGGGCTCTTCTAGACAGATTGCCAGTGTCTTTAGGCAAAGCATTCAGAATGTCTGAAGTAACTTTGCTTTCTTGATATAGCTAAAGCTAAATTCTATAACCATTGCAAGGAAGTAGTGACAGCCTCGGCACTTTGACTTGCTCAGTTAAAGGTAGGAGGAAGACTGTCATACAGTCTTCAGATACAGGCTACTGAGAACAGGTCTATTAGTACAAGTTAGCTCTCTTCCCTAGAATTCAAAGGCTTTCTCTTTCCATAGGTGCCATGCAGTTAATGCTTGAAATGGCAATATGGTAGAATTATTAATCAAAGACATATCTCTTATATCTGAAGAATATCCTTCCTTCAGGGTTTAATAGACTGAGTCAGATGGGTCTGATATTAATCAAAATTGTCTCTTCTGAGGAAAGCAGATAAGCATTGACTCTCCATCCCCCAGGGAAATCTAGACAACTACAAAGCATTGCTTTAGTTTTCAGTTCAATTAATACTATGTTTTGACTGATTTTAACACACATTTCTTGCCTATATATACTTTGTATGTTTGTATGTTCAGTTTCTTTGGTTTTATGTGTAATAATGTTAATCAGAAACAGGTCTTTAAGTGGGGGGAGCTTTGTTTCAATAAACAGTGTTTAATTCCTATGTAGTGAATTTTGCTTTCTTTGAACACCAAAGACTTCTCATTACTGGAAAGCAATTAATTAGCTTTCATAATAAGCATTCACTTGGGGGAGATGTTACCTTATTACAAACTCTAAGGTTAGACTGAAGAATGGAGACTTCTTTGCCTGATGTTAACAGCATGGAAATGCAGTGATATTTTCACCATTTCTGTGTCTGAGAATGCTGATGAGCTGGCACTTCTGGGATTTTTATTGACGTTTACACAGCAGTCTAAAACTAACCAGGCTTTGAGATTTGTTCAGACATAGAGCTAGTACAGAAAACAGTAATTATGCTACTGGGCTTTTCAGTCAGCAGAGCATGCTAGCTCTGTGTGCTCCTAATCACATTAATTATGTGTTCCCTGGCTGCAGCTCACAGCTTGGCATTTGCTGCACAGCTCCGAGCATCCGGGCAGTGCTGCAGTGGGTCTCTGGTAGCAAAACTGAAGTTTGTTTGTTTATTTTGCACCATAGAGCTGCATTTCTTCATGGATTCACTTGCTGCCCTCTCTCCTGTGACTTCCTGTTTGTCATCTTAAGGCTCTGTGTTGAAGATCTGTAAGAGGCATTTCCACTGGTGGGCATGAAGGACATTATCCTGGGCCCATTAGTTGCACAAACAACCCCTTCCTCTTTCTGGGTTCTGAGGATCATGACTGGGTGGTTCTGCTGATGCCTGGATTTTTATTTAATTTTTTTTATTGAAGTGTTTGTTCCCTCTGACCTTGCTTATAAAGCATTGACTAGAAAATTACAGACTTCAGCATGGTTCTGGATTGACAAATGGTAGGGTAGCAGTGATAATCTATCTTTTCATTCTGCTAACCAGTTTTTTGGCTCTGCCTCCTCCCTTTGATCCCTCCTTCCCAGTCTGAGGGGACCGATATCAAGTGGAGAAGCAACACGTTCCTGGAAGCGCGCTCAAGTCTCGGGCCACGTCGAGGCTACAAGGTTTTATGGCAATTCGTGCTAATTTTGCTGGAATTGCAGCTTTATGAGACTAAGTAGCACACCTGGCTCTACTGGGGCAGCCCGTTCTCCCGGAGGGAATGGCAGTGCGTGCGTAGTGCTGGCTTTGCTCTGCCACCATCCAGAGCACTAGCAGTGGAAGGTACCAGTGCTCCAGAGGATTAAGGTATTCTACAGGAAGAGCTGAATGACCTTGAAGAGGAGAGCAAAAAGCGAACTTAGAGTTGATGTGAAAAGTCCTTTACTTGAGAACTAATAAAAAAAAAAAAAAAAATCTGCTGTAAAGTGGATGCTCATTAGTGATTGAAAAATAGAGGGGTTTTAAGCATGCTTTAATCAGTATGTGATAAGACATCAAGCTATGTAAGGCAAGGTATTTCTAGTATAGCTTTATGAGTATGATAGCATTATATAAGATGCTGGTGAGATCTCATCTCAAATGCTATGTACAATTCTGGTCTGCTCCATATAGAGGCAAAAAATCTCAGCTGGGGTAAGTATAGAGGAGGACTCAAAGCTGAGTAGGAGATTGAAGATCTTTTTAGGAGGGGCCTAGAGGAGCTAATTTAGCAAAATGAAACCTGAGAGGGGGATTTGATTTCCCTCATTCATATTCATATATATATATGAATATCTTGCTTCCTTCTCTTGATCATAGAACAAACTGTTGAAGATAATCTGTTAATAAATAATTTGGCAGGCAAAGGAAAGTATCTGATCCTTCATGTCGCTGAGATTCAGGGCAGCCTTCTAGCTTGGTCACGAGGGCAAAAAAGCCGTGGAGACTTCTCCATCCTGCCTCCCTTCTCATTGCCAGGGAGCTGTGGTTATACTAACCTGGGGATCACCGCGGAGGCTAATGTGGGGCAAGGAAAATCAGGGCTCCTGTTTTGGGGGAGGGAAAGCAGGCAAACAGGAGCCCTGTTTTTCCGCCCCAAAAAGCTCTGAGCTGTTTGCCTCTTATTATGGACCAACAAACCTTTTTCCTTCTCTCCGTAAATCTCCCCTTCCTCCTGTCCAAGTTATTGCTGAATACCTTTGACTGCTCTCTGAGCAGGATGACTGATACGTGTTTGCTAAATTGCAAGACTGCTGGAATACCTCCTAACTAGATCTTTGTGAGGTGAAGATTCCTGTGGCTGCTGGTGTTTAGCTTTAAATAAAATTCACAAAGCAAAGGCAGCGCTGGGAGGCTGCGGATTCTGAGCAGTCAGGTACAAGGGCAATTACAGGAGAACATCAAGTTCTGGGTGGTTGAGAAAAGACTTGGAGCATGATCTGACATTGTGCCGTTTGTGTTCGTTTCCACAGTTATGGCTTAACTGTGTTTTAGCTGTACATCAATCTTAAATTAATTGTTAGTGACCTTTACCAGTCTCTGGAGGGGAGATTGAACTTGAGTCAGATCTCATTTTTAAGATGCATCAGTGTGTTCGTTATGTTTATTTCTCCCCCAAATAAAGTGTTGAGCAGTAAAATAGTCCAAAAACTCTTAATTTTCTTGTTGCTTTCCTATTCTTCAGGTGAACGGCCGGCTCGTGGGGATGAGCAGAGCGCTCTGCGCCCGCCTTGGGCAGCTCCGCGCCGTGCGCGCTCCGCCTGGCAGCTTGGATGACTCTGTGTGTGTGTGGGCTCCCGCATGAGCGGATTGTCCTTTTAGTGCAACGGGAGCGAGAGTGTAAGTTGATGAGTCTCATGTTTTGATTCTTAATACTCTGCGGTATTTGCGTTCGCTGCCCGAGATGCAGCGTAACATCTTGACGGGGGCAGGAAGCTCTTCTGTTCGTCCGCGTGCCGCTTGGTCATCCGGCCTTCCCTTCGGCTCCCTTGTTTTCTGGCCCCTGAACTAGCGGATTTGGGAAAATCGTCCGCCTTGGTGGCTGCTCCCCCGCCGCGCTCGGGCTGGCGGAGGAGGCACCTCCTGCCCAGGTCAACCGTTTGGCCGCGAAGGGATTTGAGTAGGAACTCGGCATCGTCTCCACATGAGAGGTTTGTGAAAATACGACGTGGATCAGATCCCGGTTGTAACAGAGCGAATCGTCCCTCTGCTTCGAGCCTGCGTTTGCAGAAAGGAGCGGTCTGCAGCACGTTACACGTTATAAATATTATAGTGGGGCAGTAACTATCACCAATCTTATTAGAGGGAGGAGAAAGTCTGTTTAATTTATCATCTGTGAGCATGCAAAAGGCCTAGAGACCTTGTCGCAGCTTTTCAGCCTGTTTTTCATGCTTATATTACAGTTCATTCACACACGCACTCGCATATATATTTGTGTATATACATATATATATATATATATACACACATATATATACACACAAAGTGGCTTGCATCACCAGATGGGATTTTGGTGAGGACCGTTGTGCATTTTGCTGCGTGTTGTGTTTGAGTACTTAGGTGTCTGTGTCTGGGGTGGGGGGGGGAAGGTGTTTGTTTTTATTTTTCCTCTTCAGAGAGCATTGATTTGTTGTTAAATCCAGCCTTCCTGCCATGCCAAAAGCATGCCGTTGGGAGGGCTTGCAGGCTGCCTACAGTACCGTGCCTTTTCCTTCCTCCTCTATGGCTGCTCGGGTGGGTTACGTAAAGCAAACTGCGTATTTCTAAAGGAAAAATTTCCTCTCCCTTCCACCTGCCCCAAACCTCTTGTCCTTTCAGGAGGCACGGGCAGCATTTCAACAGGGCTTTGAAAAAAATAAATCTCCTGATCTTTTCTCGTGCTCGATACGTTCAGTGCTTGGACTTAGCTCGGATGAGTTTGGTGAGGGCTGTAACGACACGAGGGCCGTAGCTCCGCACAGGGCTGCGCTTTGTTGGGACGGCCGTGGTTACGAGAAAGGCACCTTTAAAGTCATTCTGCTCTGCGGGGATCCACCAGAAATAGGTTCTTTGCTTGGAGACTTTGTCGTCAGAAAGTTTGCCGGACAGACAGACCGACTGCAGCCGCTCGGATCCTTCCCTTTACAAATTAAAGATGTGAGCGTCTGTCATGTCCAGCATGCTGTCGCGCAATTAAGAGGAAGAAATCTAATTGTTTTGCCATTGGTTTAGCTCTTGGAATTCCCTCATGGCTTATTGTGCAAAAGCCTGAAAAATAAGAGTAATAATCCAATTTTTGCCTGTTTCTGGTGGTTTATGTTTTCCATTAAAGCCTTGCTGGTGTGCTGCGCTGACTTTTTGAACTGCAGGCTCAAAAAATACTCCTCCCTATTTCCTTTTGGTGAGGACAGTCTCAGAGAAGTATAAATATTATTGATCGAGGTATTTAATACACTAATGAAACCCACAATTATTGACTTGGTAATTAATATACTGTCTAAAAGTGAAGTTTGACAGCGCATATAGAAAAGCTATATTGACTTGTGCTGCTTTGGCTACGTGCCTCGCAGAGCTTTATTTATAGACATAGAAACACGTTCTTCTTCAAGTAATGATTCAATCCCACTTTCAACTTGCCACAAACTCGAGAGCTGCTGTTCTTCTTGCTGACTGCGAGGCTTTCGTTGATCTGGGGGGGCTCATGTTTCCAGCATTTTGCTTTTCCCCTTATTACCGTGTTCGTGACGGACCGAGCTGGCTGTTGGGTGCATACGGCTGTTTCTTGCAGCCAGGAAGCCCAATTTTTCCAGGCAACTTCTGACTTTTCAGAAGCTACTTTTGCAAAAGGAGCCCCGACTCGCTCTGCTCGCCCAGGCTGGCGAGTGAGGACGACCAGGGGAACCCAGGGGACATCCCGGTCCCCGCCGGGGGATGCTGTGGCACGGTGATGCTGGCGTGAGAGCGCCGCGCTTTCGGAGGGCTTGTGATGCTCCAGCAAAAACTATGTCACCTTGAACCTGCACTAAGGCAGCTTTTTGTATTCCCAGCCACGAGGTTTGGGCTTTTCAGCACATTCAGAGCGCAGGCAGGAGCAGCAAAGCCAGGGCACATCCCAGCCTTATCCCTTGCCCTGCTCGGCTGTGCCCTGGCATCGGGACTGACCCAGTGTCTCCTTCAGCCTCGCTCATCCTCCCCGTGCGATTTTGCCCCCAGATTGGCCCCTGTTTCAGCAATGGGGTGATTTGCCAGGAAACCGAAGCTACATTTATAAATGGCTTTGAGTTGTTCGTGTGCCCTGTGAAATGTTAAACTTCTTAACACCAGGTGAAGTTATTTACATCCAGCTCAGAAGCTGATAATGAAGGTTTTTTTAGATTTCAAGTGATTTAAAAAAAACCCTCCCAAATCCCAAGTGTATCAGCTATCTGGTAATTGGAGCTGGTGCTGTCATTAAAAATGACAGCTTTCTCCAATAACATTCATAGTGCTTGTAAAACGCAGCTAACATAACCTATATTTAACTAGTATTAGCTAGAATTTCCTTTCCATGGTTGCTTACTTCCAGAGCTTTGGTGCGAATGCCAGGGTCCTTTTTTTGCTTAGGATCCATGTGTTATTTTCCCTGGTTGGAGGATGGGAAAGCTTTTAGCCAGGGCTGGCCACTCTGGGATCTCTGTCATGATTTTCCCCCATACAAGGTTTTTTTTTTTTGAGCAGGCGTGAAGCAGAAACAATTCTTTTTGCAGAAATAAGCCTGGAGGAGTAATATGCATTGCAAGAAAGCCTAACTTTCTTCTTTTTCCTATATTTTTCTCCTGCGAAAGGTTTATTAAAAGCTCCCGTTCCTTAACCCCGCTGCATAAATAATCCCCCCCCGTTGCCCCCCTCTTAATTTCCTCCCTTTGCGGGCAGTTAGCGACGTTTGCAGCCGAATCGCCCCGGCGCTGTCCCGTAATTGAGCTGCTGGGTAGCAATCTGCTCCCCTCCTCCGCCTGGCCGCGTGCCACCGCGGGCCGCTAATTAAACAGAAAGCGGTTTGTCATGTGCAAGTGCCTCTCCTGCATGTAACGAACTCATTTCGAGAGATGCCAACACCATCCTTGGAGCTGTTTTAATAATCGCTGGCACCGGGGAGGGGGGTCTAACCTTGCGTTTTGCTCCTCCAGCTGTTTATTTTGCAGCTTTTCCCCTCCATGTGCGTGCAAGGACCTGCATGGAAATCCGCCTTGGAGCTACGGAGCCTGAGGCTGTGGAATGGGCTGCTGCCTTCGTGCCCAGCTATGGGCAAAGGGAGCCTAAATGGGCTTGGGAGCGAAGGCAGCCGGGCGGGCAGAGGCTCCCAGTGCAGGCAACGAGCCCTGGGTGGGATACAGGGAGAGCAGCAGATTCCCAGGTAAAATTTGCTTTTCCCGTCTCGCCATCCTTCCCAGACGGCTTCCTGCCAAACTTGAGCTTTGAAGTCGGCACTCAAAGAAATTCTCTCGCCGCAAAAGGCCTCTTGCTGCCTGTTAAATTGGCTAATGTTTGGCAGAACAGCCAAATCGCCGGTGCTGTTATTTAGTGCCTTCATTACGTGCTGCCTTGAGACTCTCCGCTATTAGCGGCTTCTGCTTATGCGGGAGCTGCTCCAGCTCTGTCTCTCCTGCCTGTTTTTTGGGTCCATGAGATGCCATGGGGACCTGGGGACTCATTTCCTTGGGAAGGGCCTGGGTGGCTTCTCCCTGGGATCGGACCTGTCCTTTGCACCGGCAGCGATCGTGTTCTTCCCCCTGAACTGCCGCTCCCGTCCAGCCAGGATGCACAAGGATTGTATCCCTAAATATCGGCAGCCTGGTGCCACCATCTTCTGAAAGGGAAGGAACAGCAAGCCGACTGCTGTCAGTTTGTTCGAGCGTATTTATAACTCGAATGCTAATTCCCTCCTCTTGACTCATAATAGCTTCTGAATTCTGAATCTTTAAATTCCGGATCTCCTGTTTTGAGGTTAATCCATTCAGATAGATTGGGAAGTCGAATTTATAATTTGGAGAAGTAATGTCAGCCCTTCTTTGCTTCAGCCACTAATTTCGCGTTGGTCCCACCAGCCAGGCAGAGCTTGACCCTTCCCCGCAGAGCCGTGAGAGGCGACGCTCTCGTTTCGGCAGCCTCGAAACCGCGGTCCCCTCCGTCCCCACGCTCGGCCCGGGCACCTCCGTGACGGGCTGACAGCTCCTCGTCCGGTTCCCGTTTAACTCCTTGCACTTATTGGCAGCCTTAGCCTATTTTCTGCGCTGTCTCCAAAAGTGCAGCTTCTGCAAAGGGGTTAATAAGACCAAACAACATTTTAATTTTCACGTTGCTCCCGTGAAGCAATGCAGAACTGTGGGGAGAAGGATGGTTTTAGTGGATGTGGTTTTTAATGTCACTCCCGCAGCCACCCTTGGCAGGGAAGAGCCTCAAGTCCCCCTCGACGGCTCCTCTCAGCGCACACCGTGCGATGCCCGTCGGTTATCTTGGCCTTAGCGCACGGCTGCGAGCGGCTCCGCTCGCGCTCCTGGAGCTCATCCTGCACCTCCCCGCGCAGCCGCAGCGTCGGAAAGCGCTTCCCGTGGGCTTTAATTGCGCTCCAGAAGCCTCTTTCTGCCAGTAGTTCATTAGACTTTGCGAATGCTCGAGCTGGAGAACGGTCTCTCCGGATTAGCATCATCTTCCAGGGCGCCCTTCCTGCTGGATTGCTGTCAGAGGATTTGATTAAAAAAAAAATACATAAATATATATATTTCTGGATTGAGCAAAAAGTAGCCGCAGCAAGATGTGGTGATCTGGAGGTTTCCAGACAAATGGGCAAAACTCAGGGAAGGCAATAATTCTGCATTCAGGACTTCACAGGCATGGCAGCGGGTCGGAAGGTCTCGAGTAAAACGTAGCTATTTTTCTCTTGGAAATAGCAAGAAGGGATTTGGTGCCAGTGAAAAGAAAAGCCGACCTGATTCAGGCAGGAAGCTCCATTCCCCGCTCCGAGCCAGAGCACGGCCACGGGAGCTGATCAATAGACAAAATCCAGTGTTGATGGCAGAAATGCTACGAAGGTGCCCCGGGGTGATTAACTCACACCAGTGACGTGCAGATTTTGAACTCTTAAATGACTTTCTTGGGATTTAGCAAAGTTTCTGGTGACGGAAGCGTTGGCTCCTCATGACCGCGGGGCTCTTGGTGACTCCAGCTGCCCTGTCAGCACTGGAATGGCCCCTGGAAAGAGGGAAACAGGCTCTAGGCGCTCGCCCTCGTTCCAGCGAGCTCATAAGGGCTGCTCATGCGGGGAGATGAGTCGTTTTGCGCCTGTCTTTAAAAACAGATTGGCTGAGCTTTTGTCTGCATAAAACTGCCTTTGTTTATAGTGCGACTTCTGATGGCTCAACCAGCAGGGCACAATTTAAAGGAGTAATTCCAGTGCGGGAGGCAGCGGCGGGTCCAGACACGCTAGTTTGGGAGCTCAGGCACCTCTGCTCTCGGGGCAATCTTGCTGCTCGAGATGCGCCCAAGCAGTTCAGCAAACCTATGTTATTGGTGTAAAAACACAGGTTCAGGTTTTTAACCCAAGAAAAGCAAGGAGTCCAGCTTGGGTTGGGTTTTTATCAGGCTAAATTGGGGTGAGGATTTTGACCGTCCTTCCCAATGATAACCCCCAAAAGCCCTTTGCTGAGTCCCAGCTCTGCTTCCAGAGCCAGCAGGTGGAGCTTGAAGAATAGCATCATTTTCCAGCCCCACTTGTGCTGGGGAGCATCGGATGGGAGCTCGGCGCCGGAATCCTGATTGAATAAAAAGCCATTGAATATTCAAAGGGGCTGGTTCAGCGCGTGCAGAGGCAGCCCCCAGGCGCGCACCCCGAGCCGCTCCTTTCCCTTGCCCAGATTAAAACATAGGAACAGCTTTGATGTGATCTCATAGTGAAGCCTAATGGAAACGTTATTGCTCTGAAGTTGACTGTCATTTCTCCTTGTCCTGCTCCCTCGGCCCTATTAGTGCTCCCGTTTGCACATCTTTCTTCTCCCATACAGTACGCTTCCCCCGCCGTGTTTAAGTTTGTATTTATGTTTAAATACTGTTATATTACATTACAGTATGTTTAATCCCTTGTTTTTCTGTGTTTTTTTTTACTTCCTGCAGCTATTTATCATTTTAATGGAATGTAGCAGAATATTACATTGTGCAATGTGTTTAAATTGATAAATTGTATTAGAAAAATATCGGATAGGATTTTTAATGGTAAGTGGGGCTTTAGTAGATATATTTTCTCATTAGTAGCCTAACTGCACACAGACAGCATGAGGCTGGAATTCTAAGGATTTTGGGATAAGCTATATTTATGACTTATTTGACTAATTAAGGCATAATTTTATCATAAAGTTTTTCCCAGACTTTGCTGAGCAGGATGAAGCAGGAAAACTTGCCCCAGTGCCGTTACTCTACAACATCAGTTGCCATAACAACTTCATGCAACACTATATTTTCACTTGAAATTCCTTTTAGGACTCAGTTGCTGTAATAATTTGTTTCAGCTGCTAAAAGGCATGTTTCTCTTTGTGGTGGTTTCAAGGCTCTCATTACAGTAACAAAAAAGTGGCTCTGTTAATACAGGCTCTTTTCATTTCCACATATGCAAAAGTTCAATAGACACCAAAAATAGCAGTGAAGGGTGGAGGTGATGAAGCTGCTATAAAATCTCTTCCAGGAAAGGGGAATGGGCTTTGCCGGTGAAGGTGAACTTTATTAACAGCCTTCAGGAGAGCCACGCGGCGCCCGGAATTACCGCATCCGACGGAGTCTCCAGACGCAGCGCGCGGCGGTGCATCCCAGCGCCTTGCGTCACGGCAGCTCCGGAGAAAGACGGAGGACAGGTCTGTTCTCCGAAAGAGTCGGGGCGATGCTTCCCGTTGCCTTCCTGGGATGCTATTGGAATAGTAAGCGAGGATGTTCCCAACGTGCTCCAGTGGAAGGGAGCGGAGGAGCTTCTCTCCTCCTAATGTATCTGCTGTTTTATATTCACCTTGCACTGGGTGGACAGTGTCTCGGTTTTGGCCAGGGATGCACTGGGGATGCAAAAACGACTTCCAGGCAGCCTGGAGCTGCTCTGACTGCTGGTCCTGCCCTTAAGGTAGTCGAGGGCGGTAGCGGGCGGTGGGGAAGGCGCTTGGTTTTGCCTTTAGCCCTTTCCTGTGGATTTCTGGTGGTTCCTCAGACGGGTTCTCATCCTAGCTCAGCCACAGGCCCCGCTTCTGCCGGCGCCGGCTGGATAACGACGTTTTTATCCGTTCAGCTAATTGAGGCAGGCAACACACGGCGGCTTCTCCGCGGTCCCTGGGGCTTCCCGGGCCGCGGAGCAGGATGGGATCGGCCTAGGCTGCTCGCCTGGAGGTTTCTTCCTCCAAAAGAGACATGCAGGGATGGAGGGGAATCCACAGGCTCGGAGCTGTCTATTTTGGGGAACAACTGGCGTTTTGCTTTGGACCCTCTCTAAGTGCAAAAGGATCTGAGACCTGGGCCCCGCTCTGTCCTTCGGCAGAATAAAGTTCCCCGTCGCGGTTTGTGGGATTCCACCAGGTCCTGCCTCCTGCTCTTCTTATGGGGGTGTCTCCTTTTTCATTTTCCTCTTTCTTTTCCAATCCTGGTTCTTCACGCAGAACCGAAAGGGTTAAAATGGGCCAGATTGGCCTCTGACCTGCTCTGACCGCAGCCCTTGGGTTTTCGGCAGCAGCCGAGATGATGGTCGTTTAATCCAGCCCCCTGCCTGCAGCAAAATCTTCATCAAGGCTCTCCCAGAGCCTCCCTCCGGCAGCTTATCTTGTTGCTTAATTGTCTTTGTGCTTCCTCCCGGCTCCATATCCCAACTGCATTTCCTGACACGGGAAACAACCCCCTTCCCCATGCGTTTCCCGCAGCCCTGTCCGTAAAATTTGGGGCTGGGCAAATTATTTGGGGTGAGCAGAGATGACGGATAAGGGCATGTCTCGCCATGAAAGATGAATCGCTCCCTTGCCTTTTGCTCCCGCTGTAGTAACATTATTCCCGAGGAATCGTGCTATTTGCGCGATTGTCAGAGGCGATTCCATCAGAATTACCAGGGAATTCAGCCCGGATTAGAGGCCACTTAATGTTATGGAGCACTGCGATGTAAATGGACTCTATGATCTCATCTACAACCCAGTCCTTAGTGGATGCTTCAAGGTAGAGATTTTTTTTTCCCTAAAGTGGTCATAAATCGCAACCAGTCATTGGACTCCCTCCAGTCCTAGAGCAATTACTGGGCCGGTTCAGCTGAAGGGTTTGATCAGGTGTTTTACTAGCAGGATTTTATTTCACTAAATGAACGTCTTCTAAAGAAGCAAGAACGTAATATTTACGCGTTAAAGTGCTGCTGTAATGGCACTACATTTAACTTCGCTGGGAGACCAGGAATCCCATGGTAAAATGTGTGATAACTGCAGCATTTACCCAGGGAATGGATTTATAACAGCCAGATCCCTGCAGCAGAACAAAGGCCGGTGCTCCCAAAGCTCCCTCTTCTCCCAAACAAAAGGTTCCGACGTTCCTGGCCCTCGCAGTGCCCCTCACATTGCCCAAATACTGCAAATATTGGGGAGAAGCAGCCATGGATGGTGTGTGTCTACCTTCATCCAGCCTGGAAAATTTCAGGTACGGAAAGGGCCCATTAGGCACAATCTGAGCAGCGCCAAACCCGACTCCCATCCCAGCGGAAACCATGCCAGAGCTTCCCTGGAAAAGCTTTTCCCCCAGCTGAAGGGGTGACATGACCCTCACTCATGTCCCATAAATCCAATATATCCAGGCTATGGGGGCTGTGGAAACCCTCTTTTTGTTTGGCCCCCATTGCAAAAGAAAACCCCGGCTGGGGATTGCTCTTTAGTTCCGTGGGTGGCTGCAAGACAGACGCACCTCAGCTGGGGCACCAGTGAAAAATCTCTTTAATTATTTAAGTGGTGGCAAATGGCTGCTCTCATTGGCGTGTGCACAAGCCAGAACGCTGCTGATTTCATCTTCAATTTCTCCCGGAGCAGCTGAACACCCGCTCTCCTCGGCATCGCCTTTCCCCAAAAGGAAGATACTCCGGGAGGGAAAAAAAAGGAAGAAAAAGAAGTTGCCTCTGCATTCGCTCTGCGGCCCCCTTTGCCCTTTTTTCCTGCACTTTTCCGCCGACAGCGCAGCGGTCGCTCCCTTGCCAAGCGTGCGCGTTGCGGGAGGACGCCGGCACGAGCCGGCACGCGTGTTCGGATGCGTCTCTGGGGCAGAGCCGAGCATATGCGCGGCTCCCTCTTAATTCTTCCGGGCAGCATTAGCACGAATAAGAACCTTTGGGGGATTTTGACATGGAAAGCAGCTGACGCTGCGCACTAAGAAACGGAGAGCTTCAAAACCCCAGCGCGCCCAGCAGGTTTCCATAAAACCACTGCCCCCCAAACCACCAAATGCTTCTTCCAATAGCACTTGCAATGGTGAAACAAGTGAACCCCCTCCCTATCAGGTGATGCTGCTCTTAATCATTAAGGTCCCTCATTGATCACTTGGGGCCAGTTCCCCTGGGTGCCAACGAGGGGCTTGGCACCTGCTTGGCCTTTCAATGGGACACTATTTAAGCGCTGCCACCGGCTGTTTGTCCCTTTGCTTCTCGTTCCTGCGGGCAGCCGGTCCCTCCTTGTCCTGCAGAGGGGTCACACCAGCTCGCTCAGCTGCCGCTAAGCCCGTCTGCGGTGACAGATTGTGACTTTAAATAGAAGGTTGCTAAGAGTGAGGTAAGGGTGCCTGGGGAGAGGAGCTTCCCCCAAGGAGCTGCCGGGGCCTTGGGGACAAGGGAGGGATGGGCAAGAACATCCACAGGAGGTGTGGGCTGCACGTTTGGCCACAATTCACTGCATATAGGTACCTATAGATTATATATGCCCTTATGCAAAGCAGCAGGGAGCATGTGGCCATGCCAGCTGTGTCCCGGGGAAGCCTTTCCCTGCTTTTCCATTCTTTTTGCCTTTCCTGGATGGCCTCGCGGGGCTACACCGTTGCTAGTTGTTTGTTCATCTTCAGCAAATGCCAATAGCTCCTGCCTGGCATCGGGCTGAATATCAAGAAAGTTGATTCATTGACTGGAAAGCAAAACAAAACCTACACTGGACAAATGCTAGAAAAACGCGTGTTGGGAAAGGGGTGGACGGGGCGGTGAGCACATTTGCTCTCTCTCATTTCTGACTCATCTATGGCCCTGGATTTTATCATCTTATTAAACAATTAATTACCTACACCCTTTTAATGTCACATATATGCCTGCAGTTTGTTTTTTGGTCTTCAGATGCCTCTTATCCTCTCCCTAGTCGTCTGTTGCTGCTAAATAGGAAGGATTATTTTCATGGGGGCCGTGCCAGATGTATCCATATTGCTAAGCCTGCTGGAGCAGTGGGGTGAGGAAGACTACGAGGCTGTCAAATTCCGCTTCATCCCACTGGATTTAGTCCTTGGGAGGCTCTTGCTGGAGTCTGGGAAGGGAGAATCCATTAGGTGAACCTTAGTGTGATTTTTTTTTTTTTCCACAAAATCCACAAAAGTGTGGATTTTTAAGTAGTTTTACTGTCAGTGTCTGTAGATGGAATGTCAAACAGAGCAGTTACCTCCAAGCCGGCTCGTGCGCAGGTGCATCCCATGGGCAAATCCCAGCCCCGGAGCAGGGAACAGCCAGAAGGGCCGGAGGAAGGTGCCGAGGTTGCAGATGCCCTGCTGGTTGGAGGCTCCCTGTGTGTTCTGGTCCGAGCTCAATCCCAGTGGTGCTCCCAGCTGTAATGGGACTAATTGATGAAAAGACTCCACTCTTAAACTCGTTGCAAAAAAAAAAAAGAAAAAAAAGGCATCTTGCTTGGAGTAACGGCACGCGCAGGTATGAAGAGCAGGATGTAGGGTGCAGTTGTCTCTGCTCTGTGCCCGCAGGCAGCGCGTCACCGGGTACCGGAGGCAGCGCGCGGGCACCTGCTGCAGCTCCTTACCAAAGAGCAGGTTTGCACGAGGCCGCTGAGCTCTTTCTTTTCCTCCCAAGACCAATTTGCACAAGCCCCAGTGGCTGCCGGCAGCCTCCAGCTCCCAAACCCCAGCGCTGCTGCCCCGCGGGAGCCGCGGCTGCTCCGGCTCCCGGCGCGCTCGCTGCTGCGCTCGCTGCTGCCGTTTGGGCAGCCTCGGCTTCCCAGCTCACGCTGAAAGCTAAAAATGTCGCCTAAGGCCACCTCGAGCATTCCCTAGTTTTCGGTAGCGGGATGCTGAGCACAGCAGTGCAGCTCCTCGGGATGAGCACAGCGCTTGGCTAAATGCAAAGCCCGTTCCTCCCTTTCCATCGGTGCTGAAATCGGGCGGCAATTTGCTCTGCCAGCTGCAGGGGCTGGGACAGAGTTGTCCCTTGCCAGGGCAGCTGCAAACCGGCAGCGGCAGCAGCATCAGGCAGAGGCCCCGCGCGCTGCGGCGCGCTCGGCGCTTGCACAACAAAAGAAAGTAGGTCAGCGCCGGGCCTGCTTCCCCTCGCGGCCGCCGCGCGGGGCCGGGGGTCCCGGTGTCCGCGCCGACCTCGCGCAGTGGCGGCTCCCAGCGCGTTGCCACTGCAGCAGCGGGGGCTCCCACTACGATGAGAAGGAGGCGCCCGGGCAGCTCAAGGGGGGCACCCGTCTTTACGAGCGCAGCGGGACCCGGGGGGATGCTGCTGTTTTTAACTGCGGCTTTGAAGAAACCGGCTCCCGGTGCTGCTTTGAGTGCAAGGAGCCGAGCGCGTGGCCAAAGCTGAGCAGAAGGGAAGCTCGTGGGGAGATAAAGCCACAGGGAGGCTTTTCCTCCTTCTCTCCCGCGCGCTCATCGCGGCAGGTTTCTCCCTGCGCGCCCCAGATCCCGGCTATCGGCACCCTGCACCGGGCTCGCGCAGAGCTCGCTGGCTGCAACGGGGCGGTTGTGGCCCCGCTCTGGCGGGCGGGATGACGTGTTGGGCGTCTTTACTTGCTGCGCAGCCGGGGCGTGCCGGCCCCAAAAGCAGCTCCCAGCTCATCCCTGGGAAAGCTCCTGTGTAGCGCTCAGCCCCTCATTGCAGCCTCACCGGGAGCAATCCCAGCTATTGGGGAAGCACTCGGAGCCGGACCAATCTCTTGCACTTTCCAATGTTTGCACTGTTTGTTTTTAGCTTGCAAGGCTGCCCCGTGCTTGGGCAGGCAGGGTCTGACCCTCCTCTGCCGCGTGCGCCGGAGCCTGCGGCACAGGCGTCTCCTCCGCGTGCAGCTCCCCGTCTTCCGTGCGCCGGGGGGACTGACCTCGCGGGCTACAAAACAGCAGCGGGCATCCAATATAGACCGTGAAATCCTGCTGCTCTGTCGGCTCCTGGTCCTGCCTTGCTCGGCTTGGACTCGCTGAATCAGTAGGTTCCAGCTGTGGCAGATTTATTCCCGACTCCCCTTACA
>VZSV01000203.1:164736-176340 GCA_013398735.1 Nothocercus julius | reverse complement strand
CCGATGCTTGGACTCCTGCCCTGCTGTCTGCGGAGCTGGGGCGGCTGCCGCAGCCCTTCCCGGCCTCACGTGACGCCAGTCACTTTCCTTGGAGCTAATCAGCGCCTCTTTTGCAGCGAGCCATTATAAATCCTGTTAGGATCCCGTCTTTGCTAGGCAATAACAGCGCAAGGCGCGCGGAGGCTGCTGCAAACCCGCGCGCTCGCCGGGCGATGCTCCCAGCGCCAGACCCGCTGCAATCAGTTTGCCCCAGATGGTCCAAAGACGGGGCTGGCGTATTAGAAACACGGTGGGAAAAGTCTGTGGTGGCCCCCAGGGAATAAGGACACGGGGATGGGGTGGCCTTGTGCACGGGCACCACTTCCCGTGGAGCAACGGGTCCCTCTGCGGGGATGGACATCCCAGCTTCCCGGAGCCTCTGGAATGGAGCCCTCCTGGCCATCGCAAACAGCAGGACTAGTTTTTTTTGTTTGTTTACTTGTTTGTTTTCAAAGAAAGGAAGGACTTTGACATGAGGAAAAAGAGACACAACTGAAACGCTCATTAAAACTGAGGTTTCCTTGTCCAAGTGGGCACATCTTCTCCGAAGGCTCCCCGGAGCCACGACAGGTCATGTCCAAGCCTTTCCTCCCTCCTGACCCTGGTGGCATTCGTGGCCCCAAATGTTTCTGCTGGAAGCGGGAGAGAGGGAGCAGCTCCGCGCTTTCTGCCTTCGCTCCGATGGCCATGGAGGCGCTTGATTCTTATGACAGCAGCTGCCGCTTCCGCGGGGCTCCGCTCGGAAGTACAAGCCGCCTTTGCTAGACCCATTTTCGGGCCTTTCATTGTTTGCGTCAAGACACAAAAGGTATTTAAGCAAAACAACCTGTAACCCAGGCAGGGGAGAGGCTGGAGCGGGCGCTTCTCCGGCCACCGTCCTCCCGCTCCCATCCCCTGGAGCGTTTCGCATCCCGGGGAGCTGCCGTGATATCAGCCGCGCTCAGCTCCGCTCTGGTTGCAAAGAAATTGCCGCAAAACTGCTGGTGTCCGAGATACCTCTACCCCCTCCACACGTCTTGCCCATGCTCTCCCCTTTTCCTTCTGATTCCTTGCTCTGCTCCGGCACTGGAGCGCGCGCTCAGCATCCCCCCGCACCGGGAAGGCGATGCCGGCCGGAGCGCGCGCCGCCTCCCGTCGGAATAACCTTTCAGGTCTCATTTAGCGCCTCTTTCTTCCCGCTGCACAGCCGCGCCGTGAGCACGTTACTAATTGCAACTTTTAACACGTTGCACCGTGGAAGAGCCCGACCGAACGCGGCCATTTCGCGCATCCCAGCGGCAGCGCGAGCCACACAAGGACACAGGGTCCCTCTGCTCCTGGCGTTTGCAAGGACAGGGAGGATGTTCCCGCAGGAAAACTTAGGCAGAGGCTTGGGTAGATAAGTAGGGATGGACTCCATCAATTCAGGAACAGAATAAAACCAGGAGGCAGCCACCGTATACGGGAAGGTTGGCCGGGAAAAGCGTCGCCCTGCAACGTTTGGGCTAAGGCAGTGGGGTGGAAGCACAATCAGCACAGAAATGGTGGCTCCAGGGAACAAGGAGCCAGTGGAGGCTCCCAGTGCTGGCACTGGGCTCCCAGCTGGGGGAAAATTTGGATACAGAGACACTGGGATCCCCCCGGCTGGGCCTGGAGCGGCTCTGGCCGGGCCAGCCCAATGGCAGCCGCAATGGAGCTGCAAATTACAGCGGAGCCGAACTCAGCAAGGAGATAAAAACATTGGGCACCTTGTTGGTTGGAAGTGGAAAGAGCCCAAATGCCCAGGATTTCTGCTGGACAAAGAACCACAGGGCTGGGCGACGCTCATCCCTAAAGCATTGTCCCTGGCTAACAGGTCAACCCAGCTCCCGGGGACGGAGGAGCACGGAAAAGGGAGACTCATCCCTTGCTGCACTCCAAGGAAGAGCCTACGATTCCCAAAGAAACACGGTGGGGAATGCAACTGTGCATATCCATGGCTGTGACACGTGGCAAATCCCCCTGCCCGCAGCGCCCGCGCCACGGCTGTACAGGGACTTGCTGCGGGCGCTGCGCTGGCGCCTCATCCCGCTTCCGAACCGGAGCACGCGCTGGGAGTATCCCCCGGTGACCTGGCTCAGCCAAGCAGGATAAACTGCTGCTGGGAAGCAGCGAGCAGCCAACACAGCAGCAAAGTCCGCCCTGCTCCTGGCCCCCAGCTCGTCTCTCCTGGAAAAAAACACCAAAATCAGGGGAAAAAATAACACTGGATGACCAAAGCTTGGGGAAAATGGCGAGTGTTTTCCCTGCTCCGGCCACTTTTCCAGCTTGGGACTACAAGGAAGGTCCCAGTGCACTGATTGTGTGTCCGAACCGCAGCTGTGCTCTGGCGGATTCGCTGGCCTCCCTGCCTCTGGAAGGATCCAATGGAGCCAAGCTGGCCGGGAAGGGGGAAAGGGGCAGTGGAGCAGGTGAGTGGCCGGGCACTGCCATCGTGGCTCCTCTCTCTTGCTCCAGCTCCATTTGCAGCTTTATTGAATCGGGAGCCAATTTCGACATCATTTCTTGCAGGCGGCTCCGCCTCGCAGGTGTGCGGGATTTATGCGCGATAAAGAAAGGCATTACAGGGAAAGAGCAATCTTCAAAGGCCGCCTCGGAGACCCCGGCGAAACAAAAACACCAGCCCGTGCAAATGGGCAATTAAGTTTCAAAATACTCGTGTGCCATGAAAAGCGCCGTCCCCACAGAGAACAGGCCTTTAAGGCAATTTTCCCCGGCCCTATTCAGTGTTCACTCAAAAACGCCTTTTAAAAACAACATGTGATTTCCCCCTGCTCCTCCTCCTCCCCTCCCTGTGCTCAGTTCCTCTCTTCCAGGTGGGAATGAGGCAGCTCCAACTGGAGAGATGCTCTCCCGCGCTTTGGGAGAGGATGCTGGAACCGCAGGGATGACTTGGGAGCGACCCGGCCATGAATGACCCCCAAATATGGGGATTTGTGGATGCAAAACTGTAATTCCTGGAGAGACCAATGCCCAGGCATCTCCACCTGGGGATTGCTGACCAACACTTTGGGCTCACTCACTGCTCGGACATTAATTAAAAGCGCCTAATTAACCTGTGGAACGCACTGCCACTAGGTAGCGGCGAGGCCAGGGGCTTAGCAGGATTCGGGGGAGGATTATATGTTTAAATGGATAATGAGAACATCTGCTGGTACATTAGCCGGGATAAAGCAGAATTAGGGATAAGAGCCCTCCCGTGCCGGGGCGCGAGCCAGCACGGCGTGCTGGGGCCGCCCGGAGCGTGGGAACATCCCGGCCGGACGCATGGAGCGGGAGAGCAAGGAAAAAAAAATTAACCACTTCCCCACGAAGGAGCATCCTTTAAAACGCGCTGCTGCCGCCCAGGGTTAATCCGTGGGCCGCGCTTTCCCTCCGCGCGCTTCCTCGGCGCGCGCTGACCCGCTGCGAAATTGCGGCCAGCCGCGCTGAATATTTTAAGAGCAGCAATGCAGTGGCGGCCGCGCTGCAAGGCAGGCCGGGAGCCGGAGCAGGGCCCTCGCCTCCCCCCGGCACTGCCAGCCCATTAGCACAGTTCAGGGAAACCTAAAAAATTCAGGAACCCAAGCTGAAACCCGTGGCGTTGCGCCGGGGACTTGGCTTGCTGGCTGCAAGCGCGCGGCAGCGAGACGCAGGTCTGGGACCGCTGTGTCTTGTCCCCCTCCCCGCGCTGCTCCGGGTCCCCCGGTGCTCGCTCGGCCTCCCCGGGGCTCGCTTGCTTGCGCTGCTGGTGCAAATGCCTCTCTTCAGCACTTTTGGTATCTGGGGCAGCGCAGGCCGGCAGCGCCAGGAAGCGGAGGAAGAAAAAGGTGGCTCTGCATAAACCTGGCAAAAGTGGAGCCGCGTTCTGGGTCCCCTTCCCGCGCAGCCTGCGGGGCCGAGCGAGCCGTGCACATCAGCACACGCCACCCTGCGCTCTCCCTGCCTCTAGTTCTGCATATTGAGCCATAAAAAACACATTTCCCTGCGTAAAAAGACACCGCCCGTGCCAGTGGCATCGGCGCCCGCTGCTCCCCGCAGTGCTCAGCAGCATCTCCAGCTCCGGCAGCACCGGCAGCCGGATCCTCCGTGGAGGGTCCCCAAAGCACCCGGCGGCTGGCGAGGGTGGAGCGGTGCCATCCCCGTCCCCGGAGCAGCAGCAGCTCAGGGCGCTTTTGCATTCCAGGCGGAAGCGGCCAGATTAATCGCCTTGTGCCGGTTCTGTCACCCGCCGGGATGTATTTTCTTCCTGGAATTTACAAGTAGTTCTGTCGGGGAAATAAACAGCCGCAGATAAAAATTACATTGTCACCGCGCAGGTGTGATGGATGCCGGAGCCAGGTCCGCGGCACGACGCCGGCACGAGCGGCCCGGGGCAGCCACCAACCAGGTCACCGCACTGCCAACCCCGGGAGAAAGCGGGATCCGGGCTGCAAGGAGCCCCGCGGTGGCAGCTCCTTGGGAAAACCCCTTTCCAGGCTCTTTTCCGGAGTCCCCAACTCGGCTCTCGCTTGCATTTTGAGCGTGGAGCAGGGCAGCCCCCGGGTGAGGTGTAAGGAGGATTAATGCGATTTACGGCAGGTCCCTTTTGAGCCGCTCTCCTGCTTCATCTTGATCTGCTTCCCTGGGCCGCGCTGTCTTTGGAGAGCCCGTCCTCGTATCGCCGAGCGCATCTACAGAGCCGGCTGTGCCGCCCCGGTGCCGGGACGGATCTTCAGCCGCTCACGGCAGAAAGCCAAAGTTGCATCAAAACCGCTGGAAAACAGGGAAAAGGGAAAGAGGCCGAGTGGCTCCTTTGCCCTCAGGGCTCACGACGGAGCAGGGAGCTGCATCCCAAGTTGCTGGGGTCCCACTGGGAGCCCACGGCGGCTCCCCCGGCTGCCTCCCAGCTATTAATAAACCCAGAGCAGCTGGCGGAGCCCCTGCCGAGCCCGTCCTCAGGATTCATCCGCACTGCTGGGCCTTATCAGCCATGCTTTTCACAAGCACTTAAATTCAGGAGGAAAAGGAAAAAGTGAAATCAGATAGAAATGCAGGTCTGTTTGCTGTTTTCTGCACTGAAACGGTTCTGGGTAAACAGCAGACGCCTTTGATGAAATCCCAGCAGGCTTAAACAATAAAGCTGGTTACAAACTCAATCTGGCGCAGATATCAGATCTGAAATTGTTTCAAAAAACATGTCAACATTCTCGAATGCCGCTGCAAAACTTCCTGGGCGCCTTGCCACCAGCCCGCAGCTGCGGCGCGGGGCCCCGCGAGCCGGCCCTGGGTGCCGCAGGGGAATCCGGCCCCCGGAGGCGCGCGCTCCGCCCCGGCTGCGCGCGGAGCTCGCTGGGCGCGAGCGATGCCAAGTATCGCCTTGGAGACCTGGAGCTGCCGCTGGGCCAGCGTATCCTGCTTGGATATTGTTCCCCAGTGAGGCTTTTGGCAGCATCCTGGGGCGCTCTCTTGCTCGCGCGCTCTGCTCTGCGCTCGCGAGCTTTGCGCGGGGCTGCGGGTCCCATCCAGGCACCGCGGCGATCGTGTCTGGCCCCGGGTTCAGCGCAGGCTCTGCCAAGGACAGTCGCCTTTTCCGGAGGGGGAAAGCGATTTGCTGAGCGTTTGCTAACAGATGTGGATAAATGCTCCCCTTGGGAGCGTTGCCTCCAGTGACTCGTGGTCGGATCCCTCCAGGAAAAAAGATGTGATGCCATGGTGGAAGAGCCCGGCATGCACAAGGCTACTCCCATATCACTCCAAGCAACACCGGAGCCACCACAGCTCCCAGTCCTGCTGGATCTTCCCATTGCAGCCACACTTCTGCCTGCAGCCCCCAGGAAGGCGGTGGAGGCCGGGCCGGGCTCGGGGCCGCTCTCCACGCCAGCGAAGCGGCTGCAGCGGCGGCTCCGCTTGGAGCAGTCGTTTCCAAGCAATTTGGCAGAGCCCTGTTAGCAAATGCCCCCGTATCGGCTTTGGCACCGCAGCAGCAGAGCGACGATTTGCACTCGGAAAACATATGGGAAAACAGAGCCGAGTGGCACACACAGCCCAGCAGGACACGACCGGCCGCACATCCCGACAGCCCCGTGGCTCCTCCCGGTGCCCCTCAGGCTCAGCACCTCCAGGACCCCGGATTAGCCCCCTCCACGGCCCTTTCCCCCATGGGGAATCGGCTCCTTGCTAAGATCTGTCCTGCACCGCTGGCTATTTCAACAGGGGTTTAGCCATTGCCTCCGACCCGCTTTCCGGCCATGTGTGGGCTGGCACCGCGCACATGTCCCGGAGGTGGCCCGTGAGGTCCCTGTCACACCTCGGCAGCCCTCACGCACGAGGGCCGAGCCGCCTTGCGAATGTGACCCAGGAGCCCCAAGTGAGCCCCGGAACGGCCAGCGGAGCAGGGTGGCCGGGGGTGAGCCAGTCCTGGGGGCTAGAGGTGGCGAGCGCCTTCCTCGGCGAGGAAGAGGAGGAGAAGGAAGGTCTCTTTGCACCAGAAGCAGCACAGCGCAGAAAGGAAAAGCCGGGAAGCAAGGAAAGGAAAAGCCGGGAAGGGAAGGAAGGAAAAGCCGGGAGGCGGCGGGGTCGGGCCGGGCCGGCGGGCACCGCGAGGAGGGGTCGCCCCGGCGGGACGGCCGGTGGCCGCTGCGCGCGGCCGGCGGCGGAGCCAGGCGGGGCGCGGGGGGGACACGGTCTGCCCGGCTCGTATTAAATATTCACTTTGCTTGGTTTTGTTTTCTCCCAGCTCTATCGACTGGGCGGGAAGGGGGGCGCTCCGCGGGGAGGGGCCGGTGCCGAGCGGCGGGAGGGGCCGGTTCCGGTGCCAGTACCGGTGCCGGTGCGGGGCCGGCCCGTGAACGCGCCGCGCTGCCGGCCCCGTTTCTATTTCCAGAGGAGCTGGGCTGGAAAAGGAACAAAAGCCGGGGAGGCTAAAAATAGCCGCCTCCCTCGCACCCGCGGCGGCCGGGAGCAGCGGGGCTCCGGGGCCGGCACCCGCTTCCCGGCAGCTGCTTCCCTGGGGATGCCCCCGGGACGCAGTGGAACGGGGACCAGGACCGTCTGCCACCGGGGTGTCTCCATCACCAGTGTTTGCCCGAGGCTCCCAGAGGCACCGGCAGCACGGCAGGCGCCCACCGGGACCAGCTCCCCTTCCCCATTCCCGGCTCCGCAGCGCGGAGGTTTCATCCCCACCAGGCTCCGAAGTGGATCCAGGCTCCCTCCTTCCACCCCCAGCTCCCCGTGGCCACTGGATCCCTCCTCGGCACTGGCTGCCTGGGCGCCGGGCAGAGCGGAACAGGCTCGGGCAGACCTACTTTCAAGGCTTTAATCCTTTTTTTGCTTAAAGGATTTTTTTTTTTTTTTTTTTTCTTTTTTTTTTTTTTTTTTCCTCCCTCTTTTCCCTTTCCCGCTCGGCAAAGATGCGGCCTGATCAGAGGAGAGACGCGGGGAGCTGACAAGCTGCGGAGTACGGAGGAAAAAGGAGAAAGAAATACATATTTATTACCCTCAATTATTAAAAAATAGATAGCAGCAGATCTTAGGCCCTGGCAGAGGCACCGCCGAGTCGCTTGTGTGAGGACGATTTTGTTTTTTTTCGGCTTTCCATTGAAATTATAATGTGCTGGGCTTGTTAGCAAAACCACCCCGGCGCATCCCGCTGGAGCAGGAGCCGCAGTCCGGACCCCTCAGTGCGGCAGAGCAGGATGAGCCCCCACAGCCCCAGGGATGAATGGGCATCCACCGCCTTGACTTTTCCCTGGATTCGCCCCAAGGGAGCGCAGTAGGTTCTGCCCACGGGAAACGCGGCAGCTCCAGCCCGGGTGCCGGATTCAGGCCCAGCCGGAGGGAGGTCTCGGCTTTCCCGGCTCCATCCCGGTGCCGGCGTGGGTGCCGCATGGTCGGCACGCAGCGCCGTGACACGAAGCATGGGGACTCTCCTGCAGTGGGAACATGGGAAAGGCACCGCACTGAGACTCCCTGCAACTGGGACCCGCTCTTCCCATGGCACCGCTCACCCTCCATCATGAAAGTCGCCCTGGGGAGGATGGAAACATGAGCTCGGCCACTCCGTGTCCCGCTCGGTGAGGGTGTTTGTGGCGGGAAGGCCGGAGGACAGGCCAAAGGCGGGGGGCCCAAGCAGCCGGTGGGCTGGAGCGCTGCTAAAACCCCAGGAAAAAGGAGCTTTCGGCACCAAATGGAGTATTTTCCGCTTAATACCCCGCGATCCTAATCTGCACAAAGCAGATTCACCCCCGCAGCTCCCTGCCCTGCATCTGCCGCCCTGAGCAGTTAATGCGGGTGCTCCGGGTCCCGGCGCGCGCATCCGGGCTCCACCATGGCACCGGCAGCAGAATTCCCCAACCACCAGCCTTGGAAGAGGAACAACCGTATTCCCACCAGCCATCCTGCCCTCCGCTTGTTCGCTTCCCGGTGATGCTGGGCCACGGGGATGCTTCCCGCACGGTAGTCCGGAGCCGTGCACCTCTGTTTTGGGACCACGTGCAACTTCCCGCTCACTCCTCCTCAACCTTCCTGGCCACACGTGTGCCAAGTCCGACGGCTCTTCCCCGCGCCCGCCCTCCTGCTTGTTGCGTCTCCCCCTGAATTAGCCTCCGACCTGCTCCGTCGGGGGCATCTCCCCACTGCCCCATCCCGTCCCGGGCCCCTCGGCGCCCCTGCTGCCATTGCAAGGACCGAATCTGCAGTTCCTCCCGCTGATGTCCTGGGAACACGTTAAGCCGTTCGCAAACCCGGCGCAGGCAGGATGCAGGGAGCACCCCAGGATACCCACAACAGGATGCACGGCCCGCTCCCCACGCCGTGCCGAAGCAGGTGCCTCTGTATTTAATTCCCTGGGAAGGGTTGGGGTTTTTTTCGGCTCGGTGCTGCCCTCCCATCGCGTGCAGCACCGCGGGCTCTGGCTCCAGCGCAGGGAGGGCCAAATCACACGGGATGGAAAACACCCCCCCAGCAGCTTTGCCTGGTGTGTTGAGGGCAGCTCTTCCCAAGGCACCCGGCGCGCGAAACACGGCCCTCGCGGATGGCCAGTGCCCCTCGCGGCCCTGGGCGCTCGCTGCGGGGCCGCGAGTGCTGTGGTTTCCTCTGGGCTCTTAGGAAATTAAACTTTCATAAGCACCAGGGTTTCTATGGGCTCCATGGCGCGGGCGGCTGCAGTGCGCCAGGCCCGCTCCGGCAGCGGCTTCGGTGCCGCTCCGATGCCGAGCCTGGCTGCTTCCGCGGCCATGGGGCAGCCTCTGTCTGCAGGAGCCTGGGGGGGGGGGCATTTTCTTCCCCCTCTCCCCATTCCCGCCCCTTTCCAACGAGCACCCGCTGCCCTGGGATGCTTTCGGCCACCTCCCTCTGTGTGCAGGGGGGAGCGGGTGCCCCCGTGCCGACATCGGCGTGCTGGCGGGGGGCGGTTTTCCATGTGCTGCTCCTCCAGAGCCCCCAGCGCCGGGCTGAGCTAAGCCGGCGATTGAGCTCTCCATGACCTTGGTGTCATCCTTGACCTGGAAAGCTCCTTCCTCCCGCGGCGCCGACATCGCGCTCGGGGCTGTTGCCACCTCTAGCAGGATGCCCGGGCGCAGCCCCGGCGCTGCCTCGTGCCCCCCACGGTGAGTGGCCCTGGGTGGGCAGGTCCCTTCGCAGGGACTGGCTGGGGACAGGTCCCCGATGCTGCCGGGTGAGCACAGCCCGTTCCTCCGCATCGTTGGCCACTCCACAAAAAAGCGCCCTGGTCACATCCGCTCATTGCTCCAGGGCAAAGCCGATGGGGAAAATATGTCCCCTCCCTCCGGGGCTGGCCTGGCTCTGCACGTGCCTGTCCCCCAGGCCGTGTGCCACAGCATCCTCGGGGACTCTTCCCGGAGGGGTCATTCCCGGTGGGGACAGTGCTGCTGGTTTGGTCCCCAGGCCGTGCCACGAGTCCCCACTTGGCCCAGGGTCCAGCCAGCTCCTCGGGACACCCGGCTCCCGCAAGACAGCAGCACGCGGGGACGGCAGCGTCACCGCCACAGCCACCGCTGGATCAAACCAGAAAATATCTCTAAGCTTCGAGGCGCCGCATCCCTCTGAAGTGGAGCACGACAAAATCGCAGCCGCCTCTAAGCCCCGGGATAAGTGGCTTGGCGCCGGCACAGCGGAACTGCCGCCTCCCCCGCGCTCCCCTCATCCCTCCCAGCACCACGTTGTCCCCCAGACCAATTTTCCTCTCCACGGGGAATCATCCCAGTGCAGCCGGCCGGAGCCTGCGACTCCGACGGGAACGGGAGCCTCGGCCAGGCACACGGGGCCCTCCGGGCTCCCGAAACATGGGGCCGGGCGAGGCTTGCACAGGATTGCAGGCCTTAATCTAACTGCCTGTTGAATTATTCAGGAATGGCATTAACTTATAAATGAGTGTGTTTGACTGATTTTGTGGTTGATGTACAGATAAATTCTAATGAAAGACAGCTACAAGATTTTAAATTATTAATTAGACTGCCACTTAACAAAGCCTATTTGGCACTCTATTTCCTTGCTTAACAAGACAAAAACTTTAAGAATAGGTTTCGTCTTAGCCCAGGGGCTGCTCATTTGCATTTTGTTTTTGTAGCTCCAGAAATGAGAGCCGTAGATCTCGACCCTAACAAGCCACCCCAGCAGGACGAGACCCGGGCTCGACGCTGCTTCCTCCTGTGCTCCTGTCTCTCGCCCAGCCTGGCCACTGCCTTTCCAGCAGCTGCTGGCAGCTGGGATCGGGGAGCGGTATCAGGAAGCAGAGCGGTGCTGTGGCACTGAGCTGCCAGCCGAACGCATGAGCCGGAGCTGCTCTTTTTCCCGGAGGTTTTTGCAGCGCCGGCTGCCGAGCTGAACAAAGGGGAGACGGGAGCAGTGGAGAGGAGCTTCGGAGCCCCGTGGCCACAAGGTGACTTTACCCACCGGCCAAAAGTCGCCCCCCTAGGCAGGGAGCACCAGCTCTCCCCATCCTGGCTGCTCTCCCTGCTCCGGTGGGATGCAGGGAGCCGCGGGCACGGCACTGGCATCCTTCCATCCTTGGCATCTCATCCTGAAGCCTAGCGCACGGCTCCACTCAGCCACTGGAGAGTGGCACGCGGCGGCACCGTGGCCTGGCCACCGGCACTCGGCGTGATGGCCTCTGCCAGGCCACCCGCCCTAGGCTCACCATGGGGCCACCAAGCCAGGCACTTTGGCCACTGAGGGGGAAGGCGGCGGGAGACATTGGCATTGCCGAGGCCTGGGATGGCGGCTGGGGGCAGAGGTGGGGACCAGCCCCGGGCAGGACGAGGACCCCAGGGGGTTGCTGAGCATCTGCCCCCGCAGTCCGCCCGGGCCCAGCCCCAGGCGCAGCGGGGCCGGGGGGAGCCCTGCCCGCCCCTTCCTGGGCACCGGCCACAACCAGCATCTCCCTTTGCCGTGATGTCAAAAAGCTCCCCGATGATGTCCCAGGCGGTTGCCATGGAAATCGTGTGATGTCACGGCAGAGCGATCCGCCCCGGCATGAAGGTGGGGGCCGGGACAGTCCCCCCCCCCAACTTCTCAGTATCCCCGCCGAGCTCCGGGGGGCACCCGCGTAACGAGGACACCGGGCACCGT
>VZSV01000203.1:142356-161714 GCA_013398735.1 Nothocercus julius | reverse complement strand
GGCCGCGGGCTGACGCGTGGCAGGCTGCAAATAGTGAATAATCCCGCTGCTGTCACTCCCCCGCCGCGCGGTGACTCCGCGGGAGAGGGGGTGGCTCCTGCTGGTGCCGCGCTGGAGGGGGACGCGGTTCTGGGGGGCCGGGGCCTGCCTGGCGCTGGGATGGAGCCGCTTTGCCCGGGGGGAATCACACGGGATCTTGCCTGGAGCGCTGCCCTCTGCCCGCTCCCTGCTCACTCTTGAGCATTGTGGCTAGTTGTGCTCGTACATGGCCGCTGCGCTGGTGTTTTTGTGAAATTCCAGTGGTTTTGGCACCCACTGAGCTCCCGAGCCAACCTACGGCCCCCCTGCCTGTCCTGTGCACCAGCAGCAGGGAGCAGAAGCACCATGTTGTCCCCTGCCTTGTCCCCTGCCTCGTTGTCCCCTGCCCTTGGGTGCTGCCCTGTGTCCCGTGGCACCCGTGGGCGCGGGATATGGGCCGTGTTGCCTCCTTGTTGCTCTCTGTAATGCGCTTTGCTGTCCCCATAGGCCGGGGCCCCGTGCGGCGCGTGGCGAAGCAGGTCCCCGAGGAGATCCTGAACAACGCGGAGCTGCAGGAGGCCATCAAGGTGCTGCCCAGCAACTACAACTTTGAGATCCCCAAGACCGTGTGGAGGATCCAGCAGGCGCAGGCCAGGAAGGGTGAGTGCAGCTGTGCCATGCAGTCTGGAGCTGAGCAGGGCTGTGCCGGGGGCTTCAGAGCAGTGCCGAGTGCCCTGGCTCCGGGCATGCTCAGGCACAGGGATGATGCATGTGGAGCTGTGTCCCGGGGGACGATGCTGCCGGTGCCAACCTGTCAGTCAGACCTGGGCGGCTGCTGCGTGCTGCTGTTTAGGATCTGTCTCAGGGAGCTCTCCCTCCTCTTGAGAGGAGTTAATATATCTGTATCTGAGGGTTGTAATCGCATTGGACAGGACAGGTTGAGTTGCATGGACCTGTCATGCTGTGGAGATGTGTCTGGGATGCCAGCCAGGTCCCTGCTGCTGCTCACGCCTCCTGTGCGCTCTGTGCCGCGCTGCCGGAGCCGGGCGGTGCACGGTGGGAAGCCCCTGGCACGCGGCTCGGAGGGGCCGCAGACCCTCGCCCACCTCCAGGGTTGTGTGGGGAGAGAGGGATCATCCAACCTACATGGTGCTCCAGCCTTAACTGGGTGTCCTCAGGGGACTGCTCTGGCCCCAGGTGGATGAGGAGCCTTCAGAGCAGATGCTGAGGGATCCAGGATCCGAGGCCGCCTGTGCACTCATCCAGCCACGGGCTGGTTTGTGGCCTGGGGGCAGAGCGGGCCACAGAGCTGCCCCTCCGTCCCCAGGTGCTGTCAGTGTCCCCAGCCCTCGCCGTGCCTGCGGGCCGGGCTGCCGCGCTGCAGCTTGCCAGGTCGCACGTCACTGGGGGCTCCGGGCAGAGCCGGGCTTGGAAACGCCGCGTCCGCGGGGGAATGTCTCCACCAGCTGCCACCGAGCCTTCGGCAAGTTGTCAGAGGCTGGCAGGTGTCACGGGGGGAAGCACCGGGAGATGCTCCCGTGACCCGGCTGTCTCGCCGTGTGTTGCGGACAGCCTGTGTGACCGTGGGCAGGTCGCTGCCTCCAGCAGGGAGGCCAGGCCGGGATGCCGGAGGCTGTGGGGCTGCTAGATCCGAGCTGGCATTGCCTGGATGTGGCGCGAGGGGCCAGGCTGCCCAGGGGGATACACGGAGAGGCTGTCCAGCCCGCGCCGCTCTGGCTTTCGTTACCGTGGCTTGCTGCTTTGGCACCTCCTAATTAAATGTAAATATGCAGTTGGGATTTAGGCTTTAGAGCTGGGAGCTGAGCCCATCAGCCAGTCAGCCATGCTGGGATTTAAAATCTGCATGTGTGCAGCCCAGCCAGCGGCTCGTTGCTGGGGAACGCAGCCTCCCGCGTGGCGCCCGCACGCCTGCAGCCGGGGGCTCCCTGCCAGCCCTGCCCTTCCCTGCCCGGCGCAGGATTCGGGATGGCCGTGCCAGGATGTGGGGTGGAAAGTGCCCCAGCTGCCTCGTGCTCCCTGCTGCCTCTTTGGGGAAGGCAAATCTGTTTGCAGATCTGCTCTCGCTGGTGGGCGGCCTGGGCACGAGGAGCGACGTGGGGGGTTCCTCCAGAAAGTGTCAGGGCATTTTCCCTGATTTCTGCTTGCTTTACTTCTCCAGCGCTTTTCAGGAGCGCTCTTGGGGCTCTCTTCTCTGGTCACGTCGGGCTTGGGAGCTGTGTGTAGCTTTCAGAGTCCTTTGTGGGTTGGAGCAGGGTGAGATTAGCCTGATTTGGACCAGGTCTTTAAATAGCTTCGTGTTTGCCATGGGGGCTGGCACGGTAGCATGGGGATTTCGGTTGGAAAGGGATTTGGAGAGGGATGTTTGGGTAAACATTGATGGTGCTGGGATGTGTTAGGAGGATCTGGAGGTGAAATGTCAGTGGGATTAGTGGTACCCACCACTGAAGCCACAGGCTGGGCTTTGCCCTGGGTTGCTGCTCACCCATCGCTGCCTTCAGGCCAACCAGCACTCCGGGGGTGGGACAGACTGAAGGACAGCGATGGGGTCACCCAAAACCCGTGGGTGGTTCCCAGTCGGATCCCCTGGAGTGGGTGCACAGGGTCCTGGTGCCATGGGCTGCGGCTGGGCCTCCTGTCCCCAGGTGAGCGCCACAGAGGCGATGGGATTGTTCCGAATCATTCGGAGAGAAGAAAATGGGAAACATCATTCCGCTGTGAATAAATCCCTGCTATGCACAAAGCTCTGTGCAGTGCTGGCCACCCGCTCAAAACTGGTAGAGAAGAAGCGAGGGGAGGTGCAGAGAAGGGCAACAAGGAACGATCAAAGGGTTGGAACAGCTTCTGTACAATGAGAGATTAAATAGATTTAGATCCTTTAGCTGGAAGAGAGACGAATGAAGGGGGATATGTTAGAGGGATATAGAATTATGAATGATGCAGAGAGGTTGAATAAGCGATGATTATTCACTCTTTCTTGTAGCAGGAGAACTAGGGGCACACGTTTACATTATTAGGAGCAGGTTTAAAATAAACAGAAGAAAGTACCTTTTCCTGTGCAGCACATAATTAAAATCTGGAACTCATTACCGCAGGAAGCGGTGGAGACCGAGAGTGTCAATGGGTTCAAAAAGGGATTAGACGTGTTCACACAGGATGGGCTCAGACACGCAGAATGGATCCCGCGCAAGGAGCGCGCGCTCCCGGGCCGCCCAGGCCTGCGACGTTCGCACTGAGCTGCCTCCTTCGTGTGTCCCCTGGCCAGTTCCCTCCTGAGGCTCTTTTGCGAGGGGCAAGTTGGTCAGGTCGTTGCCGCGGCTGCTCTTTGCAGCATGTCGTGTTGCTGGCACCAAGCCTCCCGGCTTTGGAGCCTAATATCCCATGCAGCCCCTTCCTAACCGCTGGGCTGTTTCTCTTTGCAGTGGCCCTGCAGATGCCCGAAGGCCTCCTTATGTTTGCCTGCGCCATCGCGGACATCATTGAGCGGTAAGAGGGAGGCCGGAGGCCTCGCTGTGATTCCGGCTTCTCCGTGCGGGCTGGGGAGGACGTTGGGGCCCTCCCTGGGCTCCGTTGCTGCAGGGCCCGGAGCACTACTGGCCACCTGCCTGGGCCTAGCTGAGACACTTTGTCCCCAGCTGTCATTGGGAGGGATCACCTGGGCTTGCTCTGCTCGGCGGGGGCTTCCCCAGGCCGTGGGACGGGGAACGGGGCCATGGGAGGGGACGGCTCTCCTGGAGGCTGGCGGATGCTCACGGTGCCTTGCTGTATGTCACAGCATCCCAGACCTACCGACCAGGGAGCGTTGGTCCCTCCTGCTTGTGCCTTGTCCTTGTGCTGTCCCCTCCTGGTGCCTGCATTGAGTGTTGCCCACGCTGCGGGGAATGGTGAGCGCGAGGCCCCGGCGTGGGCTTCGCTCAGCACCAGCATCCCAGCTCCTGGCTGTGCCTGCGGGGATGGCCACGGGAAGGATGTGGACACAGCCCCGCTGTGCTCCCCAGGTGTGGCGAAGAACTGTCGGGTCCTGCTGGCCCTGGCACAACCCACGTTGGGTTCGCACGTCCCCAGTGCTCACGGCCAGCCCCGCTGTCCGGCTGCAGGGCCTTAGCGTGACAGTGACTTGCAGTGTGAGCGCCTGCGCTTGCAGAGGGTGCGGGGAGATGCGACCGGGCGGAGGCCACCGGTGAGGCCGGGCCCCAGCAGACGCTGAGCGGCACCGCGTGGGCCCAGCTCTTGCTGCCCGGCTCCGCTGCCCCCGGCGCTTTGTCTGGAGCTGTCGACAAGCTCAGCCTGTCGGGGTCCTCGCCTGGGTAATGGAGCCAGAGATCAGGCGTGTTAACAACCTCCTGACACGAGCTCGGGGCCGGCGCGCGGGAGCTCAGCATGCGAGGGGAGGGCTGGTGCGGGGCTCTGTCCCCTCCTCCTGCGGCTGCAGGAGGCCAGAGGCCACGGTGACGGCTCATCGTGCTTCGCATACCCCCTTGGCATGAGGGTCCATGCACCCAAAGGAGGCAACCGGCAGCCTGTATTGCCAGGGACCCTGCTCCAGCCCCCACTGTGCCTTCCTTGCGGCTCCTTCCCTGGTTTTCCCTGCCGCTTTGCAGGAGCGGGAGGTGAGGATGGAGCAGGGAGGCGGCTTGAGGCGCTGGAGAGGAGCTCTCGCCTTTGCAGTGCGTTCAGGTGCCTTGCAGAAATTGCCCGTAATCTCTTCACCATTGTGCACGCCGCGCGCCCGTGACCTCCCTCCCTGCGGTGGCTGCGCCCGCCCCAGCCCCAGCCCCTCTCTGTTTTCTCACAGTGAATTAGCGCTAATGGCACCGCGTCCCTCGCCCGCGAGCGGGGTCGTGGCCCTCATTAGGAGACTGTCTTCCCAGCGCGCGGGCTCAGCCTCCCCGCTGCCGTGAGCCCATCCACTGCAGTGCCGGGGGCTCGGTCCCCCCCGGCCACGCTAGCTCTGCCGTTGTCACCTGTGGGGTCACGCGTGGCTGCGTCCCTGCCAGAGGGCCGGGTTCAGGAGCAGAGGGAAAGGTGGGAACTGGCGGAGGGAGGACACGAGCGTGGGGCGCAGGCGGCTCCGCGTGGGCCTGTCCCTTTAAGTGAAGCTGCCTCTTCTTCGGCTTTGGCACGGAGCCGCTTTCATGTCTCCGACTTCAAAGGCAGCGGATTAAGGGGCTCTTTTATCTGAATGAAACCTTAAGCCCCGCTTCCCGGCATCCGCAGCGCTGCCGGGGCGTTGGGATCCCCGCCGGACTCGCCCTCCCTGCGAGGGGCGCTCTGCCGCGTGGGGGGAGCCGGGATGCCCGTCCCTGCTCCGTGCCGGTGCTCCCGGTGCCAGGAGGAAAGCTGCCGGATGAGAGCATCACTGTCACGGGGCTGCAGCAGCACTGGCCACTTGGCACTTAGCCGCAGATGGCTTCGAGCTGCAGCACCAGAGTGCAGGACAAGCGCAGGACAGTGGCTGGAGGGTCCCCACGGCGCGGCTGCTGCCTGCAGTGAGCCCAGCCCCGTCCCTGCTGTCTGTGGCCGTGCTGGGGACCCGATTAAATTGCCTTAGGTGAGGTGTGAATTGGCAGGTGGCCGCTGCTGGCCTCGTTAGTGCCTGGCTCAGCCTGCTATTAATATTCATAGCCGGTGTTAATGTGAAATCGCTGCTCGGCCGCAGCTCCCGATGGCCCCTTCTCACCCGGGCGCTGGAGCCGTCAGAGCCCCGACGTGACGCGAATTGCTGCTGTTGCAGTGCCGGCCGCTCTGGCGGGGACAGGGCCTGGGACACCGAGTGCTGTTGTTCCCATGGTGGCGTGTGCCAGAGGAGGGGTCGTGGCTCTCCAGCGTGGGACAGGGCTGGCTCTGCCCTTGTGCTCACGGGTGCCGGGGGCGCCTGTGTCACGGGCTGAAGGCTGCTGGGGGCTGGACCCTCTCCCCAGCCTGTCCTGGGAGCCTCCTGCCCCAGCCCGTGCCAGTGGGAGCTGCTCCCTGGGGGACACTGGAGACCCGCCCGTACTGCTGCAAGCATCCGCGCGCTCCGGCTCGCTGCTGCGCTGGGCAGCGACAGCAGAAGGGACATGTCCTTCCTCTGCAGCTCGGGGGACCGGCACGCTGGCACTGTCCGTCTGTCCCCTTGCAGAGGGCTGGTGGGGGCTTCTCCAGCACCGCTTCGTGTTGCCACGCGGGAGCAAGGAGGGCTGGCACACGGAGCGGCTTGGGAGCAGGGACAGCAGCCTCCGAGGGGACAGAGGCTGGAGCCCCTCGGGCACTGTCCCCTCCTGGCCAGGGCTCTCTGTCCTCCGCTCGCGGCTGCGCAGAGCCGCGAGGGGCCGCCGGCGGATGAAGACGTAGCCGTCATGTCACGGCAGCTGCCTCCTGAAGCGCCGAGCAGGCCCTTAGCGTGCAGCCTTTGAAATTTAAAGCACACTTACAGCATTGACCGGTGCAAGGCCTAGTTAATTACCATTAATAGGTTTGTCGTTATCTACTTGCGGGAGCAGCGGCGCTGTGCGGAGCAGCTGGCTCCAGCACAGTGCGCGCCGGGCGCCCACGTCCCTGCCTGGCGCGGGGGCACCGCGGGGCCGCGTGGAGCCCGTGCCGGCTGAGCTGGCAGGGCCAGCGCCGCCGCCATCGCGGACGCTTCCAAGTTGGCTCCGCACGCCGCGGCTCATGTCACTCGGCAGAGGGTAACTCGTGCCGGAGGGGGAGCACGCGCAGGGCGGCGCGTGGGGGAGAGCTCGGAGCACAGCACTCTGCAAGGAGGGGACCAGGTCCCCCCCGGCAGCGGGTCCCGTCCTCTCCCCCCGCCGCGGGCTGGAGCAGGCGGATCGGCTGGGCTCTCAGCTGGGCTTTTGATTCCTTGTTAATAAAGTCGCCTATCAGGCTCGGCAGCTGCTAATCCCTCTGTTCTCCCCGCTCCGTGCGAGCGGCTCTGGCTAATCACGGGAGGCTCTGCGGCCGTGGGGCTGCCGTCCCAGCTCTCTCCCCGCCGCCAGCCATCCCGCCTGCCCCGGAGCGGCAGCCTTGATGTCAGGATGGGTATCCCACGTCTCCAGCAGGTTGGGAAAGGCCACAAGCACCCTGTCCTGGCTCCTTTTGTCCCTGCAGCTCCAGCTGAGGCAGGGCAGCATCCACAGCTCTGGCTTTCCTCACAGCAGGCCAGGTCCTTGCTAGGACCAGCTTGATGCTGGAGGAAGTGGAGTCGTCTCGGTTGAGGAGCGAGGAGTTAAATGTTGCGTGCAGAGCCCGGCTTTTGGGGCTATATCCTGGCCAGGGTACACGGAGCAGCTGGCGGCCCTGGCAGAGCTTGAAAGGCCCTGCTCCACCAGGCAGTGGAGATAGCGGGAGCAGGGAAACTTCCAAGGCCTGGCTGCTGCCTGCCGGTCCCTCGACGCCCGGCCGCCAAAACAGCCACCCGCTGCCTGCCAGTCTGTCGCCAACCAGCAGCACCGGGAGTGGGACACGGGGCCCATCTGCATCCCCTGACTGGGTACAGTGGGTCTAAGACAGCACCGAGTGCTGTCGGAATCATTCTGGGGCACAAAAGTGGTGCAGGACCCGCATTCGGCCTCGCGATGCCGGGTCTCTGCTGCCCGGCACCGCGTTCCCCTCTCCCCGTGTCCTTTAAGCGAAGCCCGGCACCGTTTGCAGCACGGCGCAGCACGCTGTGCAGGGGAATTTAATCACCGTCATTAAGCGCACAACAGCATCATTAGGGAGAATGAGGTTCTCACTTCACTGGAGATGTTTAAAGCCTCCGCCCGGGTGGTGATGCTGAGGGGAGGGCCAGGCATGGGGGAAGGCGCAGGGGACCTGGAGACCCGGCATCTCCCAGGGCCGGGACGTGCCGGTGCCGTGTCCTGCTGTGGGTTGGAGGACGCTGCCCATCCGTATCCATGTGGAGTCCTGGCCGAAGGGCAGTCTTGGCCTTTGGGAAGCTGCAGCAGAGGAGCAGGCACCGGGTGTGGGACAGCCGCGTTAGCCTTGTCACCCGGCACTCGCTTCATCTGTTTTCCGTGGCTCCAAGGCCAACAAGGTGTGGAGCTGGGATACGCCTGGCTGCTTTGGCAGGAGGGACGCGTCAGCCTGGGCGAGGACAGGGTGTCCCCCCTGGCCACACACAGGATGGGACCTGGCTGGGGACAGTCGTTTTGCGGAGGGCCCTGGGGACACACAAGTCTTGCAGCCCTGACCCACTTGCAGATGCTCCGCGGGGCCCCGTGCGGCATGCGGGCGGTAATTGCCCAGCTGCAGCGGTGCTCTTCCAAAGCAGTTTGCAGTGAAATTGCAAACTCATTATTTTAATTATGTGCAGCCTTCCTGTGCTAATGAAGTTGGGAGCTTGGTAATGTGGCTTAGTGACTGGTTTCCCCGCTAATTAAATGCACTGCGCTCTGCTGGGGCCGCGCTCGGCCTGGCGCCCCGGGACGGCAGCGTGCGATGGGGACCCTGCGGCCCCCGCGCTGCGCTGGGAGCCGCTGCAGGGCTGCGATCAGACCCGGGAGCTGCAGGGAGGCGTACGGGGTGCGCGGGTGCTTCGCGCAGAGCCTGCATGGTTGTAGGGCTCTGGGTGGGATCCAGGCGGGATCCTGGCGTGGGGTTTTTGCAGGTTATCGCATCTAGGTGTTTCCCAATGGGGAGGTGGTGCAGCATGGAGCTGAGACCATGCGCGAGCTGTGATGCCCATGGGAGGCAGGTGGCCGCAAAGCAAGGAGCAAACGGTGCCCAGCGGGACGTGCTGGCCGGCGGGCACCCCGGCGTCCCGGTGCCAGCCCCGTGGCGCGGACGGCAGCTCAGCCCGCTCCCCTGCGCGGGCACGGCCTGATGGAGCGTGGCAGGGAGCCGGGAGAGACGGATGTGCCGGGGCTCGCGAGTCACCTCCGCCAGCGAGAGCCGCGCGCTGCTTTATGGGGTGAGGGCCGCTGCGGTATCACTCACGCGCCGCCGCCGTGGCAGGGGGCTCAGCGCTCCCGCCAGCAGCAAACACTTTCATTTATTAGTCGAGGGGCCGGGATAAATCAGGGCTGCTCCAGCCCGGTGCCTTCGCTCGGCAGTCTGCTGCAGAGCCGGCAGGAGGGAATGTTGGAGACCGGCCGCTCCGTCCTCCCAGAGGCTGCCCGGGCCGTGCTGCTTAGGAGCTACTCCTCAAATCAGCATAGGAAACGCAGGAGCTGGAAAGGTTCTGCTAGGAAAACTATGTGGGCAGGAAGCCAAGTGCTGGCTGGGGGTCAGGGTCCCAAACATGTTGTTCTCCCCTCTGTGCTGCCCGCTGGGCTGGGTGGTCCAGGGTGTCCCAACAGGCAGGGATTCGTGGTGGGATGTGCCCCCGTCCCTGCCTCCAGGACGGGACCCGGAGCGCTCGGGTGTGCGTCCTGCCAGTGCTGAGTGTGGCACTTTATAAATGGGATTTTGGGAGCCATCTGTTTAAAGGAGGAGATAATGAATTAGGGGAAGATGAGAAAAATGCTAAGGCCGGGCTGTTTTTTAGAATGAGCCAGGCTTTGCGGGACTGAAAAGATGAATAACCTCCCCACGCGCTCAATATTCATGAGCTCCCAGCTGTAGCGAGCGGCTGGGCGCTGGCTGGGACAGCTGTGTCACCGCGTCCTCCCCGCCGACACCAGCCAGCACGGGACTGTTCCCGGCTCCCGCGGCCGCGTCCCGATCCAGGCCGGTGGGAACGCGGCTCCGGGCCTGTGTCGGAGGCAGGTAGATGCTAACTGACTTCTCTTTCCTCTGTAGTTTGATGAAAGGCTCCGGTGACACCAAACTGATTAAAACATCAAGGGGAGCCCCCTGCTCGCCTTTGATTTGCCTCGGGTGATTATTCCTGCTCCACTCGCCCATCCAGCGCAGCCGGTGCGGCTGACCCCGGTGTGTGCCAGCCTGGCACTGTGCTGCTCCCCGTGCCCCCTCGGCATCACGGATTACGGGACGTTTTTCCAGCCTGGCTGGACCCTCTAGAGCCGCTGGTGGGGCTCTCTCTGCTCCAGGTGTCCTCCCGTATCTCCTCATGCCGCTGGACGCCAGCACAGCAGCCACCGGCCCTGGGAGCAGCGGGATTTCTCCGACGGGCTCCCATTGCAGCACACGGAGGCCAGGCAGGACACCAAGGGCTACCTGGCCATGGCCCAGGCGCAGTGGGCAGGGACCACGGGGCACCTGCGCCCGCCCGCTGCCCCCTCCCGCAGCTGCTGCTATTTCACTTTCTTGCTTCTCACCCCCAGGGACTTTCTCTGGGGTTTGGGCCAATTTGCATACATTTTAATCTATAAAAAATTAAGCGGCGCTGGCTGCCGCTCTGAGTCAGACCTCCCCGTCCTGAATCTTAAGGAGCTGAATAATTTTCCAGTTTTGCTGAGATGTGTGGAGTCTGATTCACGTTTCTCTCATCACCTCTCATTAGAGGAGGGGGCTGGGGGCTCAGCGGCTCCGCGAGGTGCAGAGGAGCCTTCTGGAAGCTTTGCGGCAGCCCCCGGCCCCATGAAAGCTCCGCAGCTCCAGCTGCAAAGGAACCGTCTGCCCACCCGGGCTGCACCACCAGCAAGGGCACCCACGGGGCACGGGGGCCCGGAGGCTCTGGGAAGTTCCTGATAGTCCCAAAACACCTGTGCGGGATGGAGCTGGAGGGTCCCTGGCTCTGTCTGGTGTCCCGTGGACATGGGATGGGCTTGCCCATTCACTGGGACCGATGGCGCTGAGCTGCTCCCCTGTCCCCCTCCGCTGGCGCTGGCGGAGGGGCCGGAGCTGTTAATATGCAGCACGCTCTGCGATTTCTCCACCTTCTGCCATCTGGCCAGATCTGCCCACCATTTCTATTCTTGCCGCCGACGTAACGCCGCCCGCCCGGCTCGCAGGGAGGAGCGCGCAGGACCCTGGCGCGCGCCCAGCCCCGGATGGGACTTTTGCCGTGCGTCCCTGCGCTCGCCCGGCCTCTCGGGCCGGCACCGAGCCCAGCACAGCCCAGCCAAAACCCCGCGGGCATTGGCTCGAGCTCCCACAAGGAGCCTCCGGGCAGGAGCCTGAGAGCCGCGAGGACATGGGCACTGGCACCACAAGCTCCCCGCTGCCTGCGTTCCCGGTGTGCCGTGGTCCGGCGGGATGAGATCCTGGGAAGGGGAGTTCACCCCGCCAGCGCTCAGCACGACCCGTGTGTAAATCGGGACGTAGCAGCGCGTTGGAGCGGCCCCGCGGCGCAGGGCTCTCGCTGCAATACCTGCCTCCCTAATTAAAACACCGCAGCGGCTCGCTGGGAAAGCGGCCAAGCTAGTAATCCCCTGGAATGGTGCAATAAAACAGCTACAAAGGGGCAGCCTCTAAATCAGGTGGGTGCCCCAGCCTTATCTGCCCATGCCAGGGCTACTGCCCTGCACCCCTCCGTGGCCACGCGGGTGCCAAAGTGGCACCCGGGAGCCAGCAGGAGCTGCAGGAATGATCCGTGTGGCTCTCCCAGCCGCGCGGGAGCAGGGACTGGGCCGGTTTCAGTGCTCACAGGGCATTTTTCCACCCCGAGGGCCGTCTCAGCGCCAGCTGCTCCTCCCAGCGCGGCCGGGATGGGGCACCCTGGCTCCCGCGCTGCCCGGAGCCGCTCGGAGGAGCGAGGCGGCCGCTTCCCGTGCCCAACTCTGCTCCGGGCGCTGCAGCAGGCGCACGCAGGCGGCCGCCGTGCCCAGGGCCAGCCCGTGAGGCCGAAGGTGCTGCGGTTCCCGTGGCCTCCTCTCCCTCCTGGTGCATTAGGAAGCTGGCAGCATATTATTTGATGAGCGGATAATCCGCTGAATTGCAAACAGCTTTACCCAATTGAAGAGGCGGATTACCTCTCTCCAGTTTAATCATGTTGACATCTCCAAGAGTAGCCGGTGCTCATCCGCTCCCGAGCCGGCGCAGGGGCCCCCGCCGGCAGCGCGGGAGCGCAGAGCCGTGCCCGGCCTCACCGCGCTGCCTCCCCACAGGTTCACGGGAGCGGAGGCGGCGGTGATGGGCGACGTGACCTACGGTGCCTGCTGCGTGGACGACTACACGGCCAAGGCCCTAGGCGCCGACTTCCTCGTGCACTACGGCCACAGCTGTCTGAGTAGGTGACACGGCGGCCCGGGCAGCAGTGGGCACCCCGCTCTGCGGGCGGCCGCCCCGGCGCCGCATCCCCGTTCCCGGCAGCGCGGGACATCCCGGTGGTGACCGCTCGGGATGCGGAGGCGCTGGCCTCTGCCAGGCTGGCTGGGGGAAGCCCTGCTTGGTGACACTGACCCGCCGGCTGCTCCAGCCGGCCCCGGGGCTCCCCGGCACACTTGATGCCAGCTCGAATGCTCAGCACTGAGTGCTAATCCCTTTAAGAAGGGATTTCTCTTCTCCAGCCTTGATTGCTTTATTTGGATAGGGCCGGGCTGCCGGTTCCCTGCCCGCCGGCAGGGGTTGGGAACGTCCAGCTGTGCGGAGCGGCTTCTCGATGGCTGTGCCGGGCCGTGATGCTCCATCCTACACCCTGAGCACCAACTGGGAGCATTCGCGGAACGGGGCGCGGGGCGAGCGGCCAGGGAGCATTCGCACCCCACCGCCCGCTGGGAGCAGCCAGCGGGGGATACGGCTGCTCCCGCCCTCGCTCCCAGAGCTCGGGATGTCAGGAGCACGGTCAGGAGCGACCGGGGAGGGCAGCAACATCTGTGAAGACATCCGGCTCCATGGGGGACCCCAATGGGGCCCCTTTGCCGTGCTCGGGGGTTCGGTGGCCGCCCCTCGTGCCGGCGCGGGGTTGGGCAGCGCGTTTTGCCGGCGCGGCGGCTCGTTTGAAGGCGAGGCGAGGAGGAGGCTGCGCGCTCCCTAGGCGGAACGGTACTCTGGATTCAGTTGCCATGGAAACTGCGCTGCTGTCCCAGATGCTGCTAACTTTGAAGTCCACACAGGATGGAATCAGCCCAAAAATAACAATAAGACACTACGGGTTTTAAGGTGGATCGGCAGAATTGCGGGGCCGGCCAGCTCTCCTGGCACCCTGTGTCCCTGCCCATGCTGGGTGCCAGCCCGTGGGTCCCCATGGGGACAGAGAAGCCCTTGGACGTTTGCAGGGCTCTTTAAAAGGGTTTTATGGATTGCACCACACTCCGTGTAAAATACTGACTTATCTGTTAAGAGCTGTGTCCCAAAAGCCATGTCAGCATGAGCATTCACGGTGATAAATATCCGCACTTGGTGCTTTTTTACAGAAGGGAGGGTTACGGGCACCGCTGAAACAGCGAACATAAAAACTCCAGCTTTGTAGCATGCTATTAGATTAATTAACAGCAAGAAGGGGAGGAAGGAGGCCTGTGGCAGCGATACTCAGGAGCCAGCGCTGTGCACAGAACAAGCCACCGGCGGCTGCTCTCCAGGGACGGGAATTGCATCTGCTGGAGCTGCTGTGCCGCAGGGAAAGGCGGGCGCTGCTGGGCTGCACGTCCTCCTGTCCTGCCGCGCGGCAGCAAGACGAGCAGGGAGCGGCTCTGCTGCCCTTTGTGCTCCCAGTGCAGCCACGCAGCCCACGGACCGCTCAGCTGCAGCCTGGCCAAGGGGCTTCTTCCCCAGGAAGGCTTTTTCCATTCTCCAGCCCTGTCCAGCTCCACTTTGCAGGAGGGAGTAATTTGCACTTAATTGTGACCAGGTGAAGAGCACCAAAATGGGAAGTGAATGTGGAGCTGTGGATCGATGCAGACTCTGTGTACTTTAATTATTCACTTAATCGTGGTGACACAGGCTTCTTAGCACCGAGGGTAATTAGATTTGTGTTCACTGATTCCCCGGGCTGCCATTATCCAGCGAGAGATGACCGGGTGCTCCCCGCTGCTCCCAGCTGTGTCCCCTCCCCAGCTGCAGGTGCCTGGGGTGACAGCGCGGGCACAGGGGTGGCACAGCCCTTCCCGGCCCGGCGAGCACAGAGCACGCTGCCCCCATGTGCGTCTGCCAGCAGAAATGAGTGAGGAGTAATAAGTGAGCAGGAAGTGGCACTGGTCGGGAGGTGGCTCTAAATAATGCAGTTGCTGAGACCCTGGGTGTCCCCCAAACTGTGTCAGGGTGCCCATGTGGGGCTCGTCCTGATGCCCGGGGTGCCAGTGTGACCTTTCCTTATGCCCATCTCTCCCTTGTCGCCAGTTCCCATCGACGCTACGCAAGGGTTGAAGATGCTCTACGTCTTCGTGGACATCAAGATCGACACGTCGCACTTCCTCGAGACCCTGCGCTTCAACTTCCCGGCGGGCACCTCGCTGGCCCTCGTCAGCACCATCCAGTTCGTGTCCGCGCTGCAGGTGAGACGGGAGCCCCGTGGTCCCGGCCGGGCCGGTCCCGCCTGGCCCAGGCAGCCAAGGGGACACAGGACATGGCTTGGGCGGCCCTGCTCCGTGTCAGCCCCGCTCCGTGTCCCTGAGCAGCAGCACCGGTGACACCAGGGCGGGCGCAGGGACTCTGCGCTCCCGCCGTGCCGGTGGCGGTGGTTCCCCTCTAATGAGTAGCGGCGCTAATAATGCCGCCACCGTAATGTTGATCAAGTACTTTATAATAACTGTGATCGATGTTTCGTGGCGGCACCCCTCCCCAGCTCCCCTGGGGCCTGCTCCGTAAATGTCAGGGCAGGCACTGGAGCACTTGGCATTTTGATGCAGTGCTGGCAGCCGCGGGGAAGCTCCGGCAGCTTCGGCCGCTGCTTCCCGAATGGCCATCAGGCCAGGACGGGAGGAGATGAATGAGCCTCTTGAGCCACGTCTACCTAAACAGGGCACTGTTGAAGCGTTAAGCGTTTTCTCTTGTATTTTAATTGATATGTTGTCTGAGCCCCGCAGAGCAGCTCTCCTCTGCAGGGCCGTTTCCATCCACGATGCCCAGCCGACCAGCTCGATGCTGCGAGCGCTGTGGCCCGGCCATCACTGCGGGCACCCTATGGATGTGGGACGTGTCCAGGGACCTGGCAACGCCACGATGATCGCTGGAGGGTCCCAGGCCTTTGCTGCTCGGCCAAGAGCTGAGTTGCGGGGGCGTCATGCCTGGGCCCGCTTGCCCAGCCGTGCCCTGACGCCGGTGCTCTCCGCAGGCGGCCGCGCAGGAGCTGCGCTCCCAGTACAAGGTGTGTGTGCCCCAGTGCAAGCCCCTCTCCCCCGGCGAGATCCTGGGCTGCACGGCCCCGCGGCTCACACAGGACACGGACGCTATCGTGTGAGTACCCCGGCTGCCCTCCACCTCTGTCCCCCTGCACTGCGTCTCCTCTCCACATCTTTCCCATGGAAGATGTCCGTGGTGCTGAGCTGTGTCGGGGCTCAGCGCCCACACGCATGGGACAACGGCCGGGTGGACAGTGCTCACCCTGTTCATGCCCTCTGCCATCACGCTGCCCCATGGCCTTGCTGGGGTCCCCACGTGCTGTGGGTGGCACAAGGGGCAGGAGCGGGTGGGACAGGCGCCCCGCGGCTCCCGGCGCTGCTCGGAGTGGCTCATGCTCAGAGCCCAGAGGAAATAATTGAGTCGTATATCAGAATAGATAATAGATGGAAGGGCGGGTGGATAATTGGAAAAGACAAATGGCTGGGGCCCAACATCACAGCAACATTAATTTTATTTAAGGACAGCAAATTAGAGGGAGCACTTCGCTTCCTATCACCTAATTATTTTAGGTAATGGAAATGCTTAATGTACTGTGAATGCAGCACGCTGCCGAATAAATAAATACGTGGACCCCACCCTTGGGGGGAAATGGGGAGTCCCGTGTCAGGTGGCCCTTCCCTCCGGAGAGAGCTGGAGCAGGACAAGCTTTTCCCGGGACAACTGCATGGGGCCTCTCCTGCTTTGTGTCTCCCAAGGTTCCCCTTAGCCACATGGAGGGCAGGGACGGAAGCGGGGAGCAGGGAAGGAAGCAGGGAGCAGGGAAGGAAGCAGGGAGCAGGGACAGAAGTGTTTCCTTTCATCTGTCCCCAAGGTCGTGGAGCGAGCAGGAGACGGCCAGGCCAGGCTCACATGGGCACACGTGGCTCCTTGCCGGCCTCGCCGTCCCCGCTCTGTTGGGGACGGTGGCAGTGTCCTCCCAGCCACCTGGGCAGGTACACGTTGCTGCCATACTTGCAGCCTCCTGCTGCTCCTTCCTTCGTTATTATTTTCTTATTTAGCCCGTCTCTGGGGCTAACTTTTGCAGACAAATTAGCTTTGATCTTCCAAAATGTCATTCTCCAATTAAGGGCAAAATCTAGTCAAGTTTTACGTCTGAATTCATTTTCTAAGCCCTCACTCCATTAGGGCAGCTGAATGAAAGGCTTTGAAATGTAATTGCTGACTTGAAATCCGATTAGAAATGGAAGCAGCAATGTCTCGAGCCGGCCGTAGCGATGGAGCAGCTCCTGGGCGCTACCCCCGCTGCACCGGGCGCCCTTTGGAGCCCCGGAGCTGACGTCAGTCCCTGCTGCGGTGCTAACCCTGCTCGCCCGCGTGCCCCAGCGCTGCCTGTCCCCCCTGCAGGTACCTGGGCGACGGGCGCTTCCACCTGGAGTCCATCATGATTGCCAACCCGGGCATCCCAGCCTACAGGTACGGGGCCGCGCGGTGCGCGCTTCCCAAACCTTCCCGCACCCTCTGCTTTCCCTAAGAGCCCCGCAGCGGTGGCATGGCGGGGACACGAGGGGACACGGGGGCCGAGCCGGCGCATTGCAGCTCCAGGGCTTTGCACGCCCGGGTGGCCCGGCGGAGCCGCGGCGCAGGGGCAGGCGGGTGGAGAGGTGCCAAGGGGCGCCGCACTCGAGGAGATGAACACCAGCCATTTACTCGGGCTGAATATAAACATTTTGACAAGTACCTGTGAAAGCTCTTTGAGGTGCAGCCATTAAACTCCCGGCTGCTGCAGGCAGAGGCCATAAAGCGTGATGATGAGGCTGCTGAAAGCAGATGAAATATCAAGAGCGAAAGGCTGGGCCCATTTGGCGAAATCTGAATTTCTTAGTAGGTCGTTTGTTACTAACGGGAGACGCGCGTCAGGTTTATGGCACTGGGGAAGCTGCCGAAACCCGAGTGGGATTTGATTAAAATTCCCCTCGTCAAAGCAACAAATCAAAGATTTCTTCATAATTGATGAGCCAGCGAGGTGGAGCCGAGTGCGGAGCAGAGCGAGTGGCCCGGGTTGTGCCGGGGGCTGCACTGGGAACGTGACCCTGGCATCCCCCCAGCCGGTCCCCAAGCTCTGGATGTGATGGAGGGCAGGACGGGCTGAGCCCAGGTCTCCTTTGCAGGTACGATCCCTACAGCAAGGTCTTCTCACAGGAGCACTACGGCCACGAGCGCATGCAGCGCGCGCGGCAGGACGCCATCCGCAGCGCCGCCGGCGCCCGCTCCTGGGGGCTCATCCTGGGCACGCTGGGGCGCCAGGGCTCCCCCAGCATCCTGCAGGTACCCGCCGCCTGTCTGCACCCAGGGGCACATTCGGCCTTGGGGATGGCCGAGAACGGGGCAGTTAATGACAGCTTGGGAGGGCAAGGAGGGAGCAGGCGGCTCCTGGGCTGGCCGCTTCCTTTCATGGCCTCTCGCCTCCGGAGGCTGCTGCAGGCAAGTGGCCAGAGAAGGGAGCCGCTAACGAGAACAGATTGTTGTCATTGAGCGGTAATTACTTCATTAGGCCGAGGCGTACAGGGATGAGCAGCGTGCGAAGGGCAGCGGTGGCTGCAGCGCGGGGTGGCCGCTGGGGATCTGTCACCTTGTCTGTCCCTGGGGGCTTGGTGGATGCCGTCGGGGTCCCAGGACGTGCCCGTGCTGCAGGCAGGGCCCGGCTGCCTCCTGGGCTGACAAGCGCCGTGCCAGGGGCGTCAGCCTGTTGTGCTCACCCGCCCGGCTGCTTTGCCTCCGCCAGCACCTGGAGTCGCGTCTCCGCACCCTGGGACGCCCCTTCGTGCGGGTGCTGCTCTCCGAGATCTTCCCCAGCAAGCTGCAGCTCTTCGCTGACGTGGATGCGTGAGTGTCGCCTCCCCGTGCCCACCTTCTACGTGACGGTGTCCCCAGGGTGCCCGCAGCCCCGGCAGCGCCTGCGCCTCCAGCATCCGCTTCCCGCTTCCCTATGGAAGCCCTAAGGCGGCTGCTGCAGCCTCCTCCCTCACTGCAAGGGCTCCGGGGATTTGGGAATGGGCTGAATTTAGATCCCTGTCTCTGATTTACTGTCACGGAGGGTGTCTCAGCCTCCTGCCCGTGGTGTCCCTGGGCTCCTGGCTGCCAGGATGCCCTCGGGATGGCGGGGACGAACCGCTTTGCTGGGGCGCCGCGTCCTGGCTGCAGACGTCAAGGCCGTGTCCTTGAGGCTGTCCAGATGCGCCCGTGCCACATCTGTCCTGCATGGACTGTGGGACAGCTCAAGCTGCGCCGCCCGGGGCGTCCGTGGGCTCCCACTGCCCGCCCGCAGCGGATGGTCGGGCACTGAGGACGTGAGGGTGGTCAGGCGGGCGCCTCCTCCCCATGGACCCACCGCTCGGGCAGGAACGAGCGTCGCCCTGTGCTTCCCTTGCAGGTGGGTGCAGATAGCCTGTCCCCGGCTCTCCATCGACTGGGGCGAAGCCTTCAGCAAGCCCCTGCTGACGCCCTACGAGGTGCGGGGCCCGTGGGGAGGAGCGGGGTGCCCCGAATCCGCCCGGGGCCTCACCTCCGTGCCCTGCTCCGCAGGCGGCAGTGGCGCTCCAGGAGGTCGAGTGGCAGCAGACCTACCCCATGGACTTCTATGCCAGCCAGTCCCTGGGGCCCTGGACCGTCAACCACAGCAGCCACCAGCGCCCCGGCCAGCCAGCTCAGGTGGGCAGCACGTCCTGCGGTGGCAGGGACGTGGCAGGGCCTGGCCCGGCCTCGGGGGTGGTGCTGAGTGAAGCGGAGGGGGTCCCTTCTGCCAGGGGGTCTCTTCTGCCACCTTCCCAGTGGCCGCCATGGCTGGCGGGCTGGGGTGGCGAGACCCTCGGGTGACAAGAGCCGCGTGCCCAAAGCGCCACCCTGCGGCTTGTGCCCCGGCCCGGGGCTAACGGGCACCGGCAGCAGCCGGGGGTGCTGCGGGCAGCCTCCCTAGCAGGGCGCACATCTGGCGGGCAGCATTGCCAGCGCAGCACGCATCTGGGCGCACATCTGGGCCTCACGCAGCTTTGCGCCCAGCCGCCTTGCTCGCAAGCCGCCTCCGGGCGCTGCAGGCTGGGGAGGGGGTCCCTGCCGCGCAGCCCTGGCCGGGATGCACATCTGGGCGCACATCTGGGCACGCAGCGGGACGGGACAGACCCTCTCGGGCTCCCGTGCCCCGCACGAGCCCCCTCGGGCGCTGCACCGGGGGCGCCCCCCCACCCCCCGGTGCAGCCCGGTCGGGGTTGACGCCCGTTTCT
>VZSV01000203.1:55892-114013 GCA_013398735.1 Nothocercus julius | reverse complement strand
GACCCCGGGGGCGGCTCCCTCCCGCGGGGCATTTGCCCCGGCGGCGCTGGCGGGCCGTACCCGGCCGATTCCTGGCAGCTGCGAGCGACGCCTGTGCCGGCCGTCACGTCCCATTCCGCTCCCCGGGCCGCCCGGTGAGAGAAGGACACAGGATGCGCCGGGAGTGAAAGAGCGAGGTCGGCGGGGAGCGTGCCAAGTCCCCGCGCAGAGCTCCGGCCCGCGCGGGGAGCCAGAGGGAAACTCGCCTTTGCAGAGTTCAGAGGCCGGCAGCGAGATTTATTTTTGTTTGTGTGAGTAAAAGGCTGCAGAAGCCTCTGGCCAAGGGGCTCGGGGGGGAGGGGAGTGGCCTGTGATTCATACGGGCTCGCGCTGGCCCCGTGCCAGCCGCGAAAGGGAGCCCATGTGCGGGCCGGGGAGGCGAGCGGCGCCTTAACCCTTGCGCCGGTGCCGCGCGGGGCCGCCGGCCGCCCGGGCTCCCCGCCGCGGGCTGGGGTCTGCGGGAGAGCCCGGGGAGAGCGGCAGGGATGCCAGAGGGGAGGCGCAGGTTCACCCCGGGGCTCCAGCCGTGCCGGGGGGGTAACTTTAGCCCAGGTCGGGGTCAAACCCCCTCTGCAGCCCCCGGGCAGGCGGCTGCTGCTCCCCCCAGGGCCGCCCGGTGCCTGCGGTGCCTCCGGCGGCAGCCGCTGGTCCCTGCCCCGCGCGCGGGGGCCTCTCCCGGGAGCTGCACGGGAGCCGGACGCGGCTCCCTCCGCTGCCCCAGCTGGTGGCAGCACTGAGATCCGGCACTCCTGCGCGCGCAGTCCCAAATTCCCAGCTCATCCATCAGCTGGAATCACCTGGGGGATTCCCCGGAAGCTGCGGCCCGGCCAACCCCTCCCAGTTGGGGAAGGGCACAGGGCCCCGCCGGAGCCGGGCCACGAGGGGCTGTTTTGTGCAGGGCCCCGGTGGCGGCGACCTGAGTGCGGCTGCCACGCGCAGCGCGGGCAGCAGCAGGAGGCCAAGCGCACGGAGGCCGAGCTGCCCTCCCTGCAGTGCCAGGCTGGCAAAGCAGCCTCCAGCCAAACCCTGCAGGCAGCAGCCACCTTGGGGACAGGTGGCACCGGGGGAGGCCACCCTGCGAGGACCCACGGGGCTGCCAGCGCCTGCCACCACCTCTTCTACCAGCCACCGCCGTGCCGTCGGGCAGCGGGCGACCCCGGCGCCGCTGCCCCTGGCCGCTCCGCGGGGCTGGCGGGCGGCTTTTCCGGGGCCGAGAGAACAATGCGCCAAGTGTCCGCTCGAGGGTTTCCTCCTGCCGTGGCTCCTCTTCCTCAGGAGCGAACGTGCCCCGTGGGCGGTCGCGGGCCGGGGCCGCCGCCGCGGCGGAGCCGCCGGGGCTGGGTGTGCGTCTTCCGCAGGCAGCGGGCAGCGGCTCCCGCGCAGGTGCGTGCCGGCGCGTGCGCCCGCGCCATTGTTCCCGCGCACGCCGCGAGCGTGAATGGGAGCCGGCTAAATTTAGCGAGTTACTCACGGCGCCGCCACAAAGGAGCGGCTGCATCTTAAGGGGGCGGCCGTTCCGTGGGCTCAGAAGGGACAGGAGCGCGGCTATTTCGGGAAGACGTGTCATCATTGGCCGCCCCGTTAGGCTGCTTCTGTAATGCTGAGCAAAAACAATAGCAGCATCCAGAGGAAGAGCCTGTTATGTTTCAGGTGGGATGTTTTCAACCGCGCAGGAAACTCGACCGCTCCCAGCGCGCGCGGCGGCACAAAGGATAGGGGACGCTGAACAGCATGGACCAAGGGCCCGGCCAAGCTGCGGGGAGCCGCGAGCGGGGCAGGACCGGGCACCAGCTGGGGACACAGCCCAGCGCCGGCCCGGCTGCTCCGGAGCTGCCGCCTCTGCTTCTGCACCTGCCTCTCACCCCTGCAGCCGCTCGGGCCATACCCGGGCCCACGTCCGGCCTTTCAGCTCAGCCGGACGCAGCGCTGCTGTCCCCAGAGGGGGGAAACGTGGGCTCTGGGCACACGCTAAGGGCAGGGACAGGTCACCAGCGGTGCCCGCAGTGGAGCGGATGGAGTGGTGACGCCAGGGAGAGCAGCACGCGCTAACCCCGTGGCCAGGGAGCGAAGGGCTGCTGCCTTCCTCTGCTCTGCGCCCCGCCGGCCGCTCCACTCCCTCTTGGCCTGGTGGCTTTGGGGCGAAGAGGAAACGAGCTGAGCTCTCCTGCTCTCTTTGCAGTCGTGGTGATTGCGGGGAGAGGAACAAACCACCTGCAACCCCCAGTTGCTCTGCCCAGACCTGAACTTCCCCATCAGTTTGAGCAACAGCCCTGCGCACAGGGCAGTGACCCAAGGAGTGCAATGAAGGACAACCCTGCTCCGAGGCTGCTCTCAGTGTGACCACGGCCTTTGCTGTGGCCGGCAGATGTGACACGGTGCACAAGCAGGGCTTCCCCTGCCAGGGCACACAAGGTAGGCAAGCAGGGAGATGAGCCCAGGCTGCAAAAGGCCAGCCCTGTGTGGACCCGGGGAGCCTCTGCCTACCAGAAGGAAGACCAGGACTTGCTTGCTTGTAGCAGAGGCCGAGGGGACAGGGACAGCAGCCAGGAGATGCAGTAGAAACCACCTTTCCACCCTCTGGGGTGCCAGTCCTGAACACAGAGCAAAGGCAAGTGATGGAAGAGCAGCAGCGAACCGGGACAAGCAGCAAGTGGACGGTCTCCAGCAGCAGCAAGAGCCGAGCAGCAAGAGGCGAAGAAAGGAAGACAGTGCAAGGAAACCTGCTGGGAAGAAGATGATGAATTTAGGTGGGGGAAGCCAACCCAGCACCTGCCTCTGAGCAGGGAAAGACCCGGAGGCGGGAATGGCAGGATAGTCAGAGGAGCAGGAGGCAGCCAAGCACCAGGCCAGAGCTTGCAACGGCAAAGAGCCAGGAGCGCAGAGAGGCCGGGGCCTCCTGTCCCACGCAGGCAGAGGGAGCACGACTCCGCAAGGCCCAAGGGAGGCCACATCAGGCTCCCCAGGGCATGGCTAACCCTGCCAACAGAGGGAGCAGGGAAACTCCCGGAGGACAGCACTGAAACCCAGAAGACGACGACGAAAAGCCGAGAGAGGAAGGCATGCCCTGACGCCAGTCTCCGTGGGAGGCAGACCCAGAGAGCCCAGGTACCTGTCACAACGCTGGGACAACTCCGCGGCCGTGCGGGGAGAGCCGAGACTCTCCACTGCTGTGGGACAGAAGCCGTAAGTGCTGGACATGGATGAATACGTGGAGCTGCAGCCTGTTCCCCGCCTAAGGGAGAGCAAACCCCAAAGGCACCTGATGTTTGAGCTCCACAGACTAGCACCGAGCTAGAGAAACAGGGCAAAACAGAGAAAGCAGAATGACCCCAGCTCTCAGGAAACAAGTGCCTGAACCCCGGTGTCTCAAGATCAGAAAGCCGCAGGTCAAGACAGGGAAGTTGGCGGGGATGCAGCGCCTGGCGCCCATGCGGCCGCGCCAGGGCCCAGCAGCACCTTCCCTCGGAGCCCTTCTGGGGCTGCCTGGGGAGCACCAGGGCAGGGAGAGCAGCGGGGCCGGCGCGTGCTCCGCTCCAGGCTCTTCCCAGGCAGCTACGCGCTGCGTGACTCGCCCGAAGCCCCAAGGACTTCTCCTCCACCCCGTACGCTCAGGCTCCGACTGCACCTCGGCTCTCAGCTGCGCAGCCCCCGGAGCTGCCCACACCCTCATTCTGACCTCTCTCCGCCCGCGAGCCCCGGCCCCGGCAGAGCTCGGGAGGAAGGGAGGAGCACGCGGGGAGAAAGGCCCCGGCGCACCGGGCAGCCCCCGCGCTCCCCGCAGAACGGGCAGCGACGCTCCCGGGGGCCCCGCTGCAGCTGGGCTGGTCGCTGGGGCCGGGATCTGCACGCGCTGCCCTCCCTGAACATGTGCAGTTCCTGTTTGCTGTGTCTGTACAAGGCAGTGGGAAGTGGGGAATTTACTTACACCTCCCGCTTAACAACCCTGGGAGGCTGGAAGGCTTCAGGCCGCTTTAATTTACAGCCCATCTCTCCAATCTCTCACTCGTTCACTGCTGCTTTCTTCCTTATTGTATTAATGTGACCCAGGTACCTGCCAACAATAATGGACTTGCTTGCGGGGGCGGCCCCTCCCTCCCGGCACAATTTATACCTTTGCCTTGATATGAATTGCTCGAAATTCAAATGAAGAAAGAAAAGGCGAAATCTGCAAGGTTGGGGTGGGTTTGGAAAAGTGAAGCGCAGTGGTTCTGGGCCCGGCGCCAAGAGCCGGAGGGTACACATGTGCGCGCTCTCCCAGTAGGGCCTTCAGCAGCCCTGTTTTACAACCACCTCGGCACACACTGTAGAGTTCACGCATATGGCCAGACAGATGTGTCTGGCTTACGTTCAAGGCTGGAAAATGAAGAATTATGGAAGTGAAGGGCCCTGGGCATTAGAGAGGGCGGAGGTGAGGGGGAGGGGAGCCAGGGAGAATTTTCCTCTGCTGAGAAATCCTCATCTGGGCTGCGAGGCTGGAGGAAGAGGGGTTGAGAGGGAGCAAGGCAGCCAACAGCCATGCATGTGAGTCTGCTCTTAAAGCAACAGCGTGCACAGCCAGGCATCTGCTCCCAGCACGACCCCTTTATTTCACTGTTTCCCACCGGGAAATGTCCTAAGATGGGGTTGGGGCCAGGGTGGGATCCCCTGCGTCCCCTTCTGCATCCCCTTCTTCTCCCTCATGGCAATGGCAACAGCGGAACACACTCTGCAGGCCGTGCTCCGATGGCAAGAGCAGTTTGCAGCTGATTCTTCCTGCCTTCGACTCCCACGTGAACTCTGCCGCTCGCGTCCCACCCTCTCCCCTGCCTGCCCGTGCCCTGCTGCACGGGAAAGCTGGTTTCCCAGCCGGTCTCGCCGTCACCGTGACCGTGTCCCTGGCAGGGGACAGTTGGCTGCCTGGCACATGCAGCATTACAGACACAAGTGCTCGCCTGCGCGGGTTTCCTGGGGCGCTGCTCCATGCAGAAGGGATGCCCTGGCTCAAGAGGGCTCCCGAGAGTCCCTGACACACTTTGCTCAGGGCCTGGGAGGGCAGGTCTGACCCCGGGTCCCACCCTTGGGGTAATTCAGCAACATTCATTTGACCCTGTCCACTGAAGCCAAAGCTAAGTCTGCAGCTGGGTTTCAAAGAGGCAGGATAGAGCACCTACCCCTGGGGAGTTCAAGGTGCCTATGTGACATTCCCAGAGGCCACCACTTCGGAAGCACAGCAAGGAAACACCTGAGCACCACTGAGAGAGTGAGACACCACCAGCCCATGAACAAAAGCAAAGCAGCTCCTCGGCCAGACAGCCTGCCGGCCTCGCTCGCTGCAGCCGCACGCCCCGTCCTACCTGAATCTTGTCCTGGCGACGCTGCTGCTCGGCTACCTTCCTGGCCAGTGCTTGCTTCTTGGCTCTGAGCTCCTTGATGTCAAACTCTCCACCGCTGCCTTCAGCCTCAGAATCATCTTCAAATGCCTCAATCAGCACATCATCTTCCTTCTTCCAGGAAATGCATAAAGACAAAACCGAGAAGTAGCTGTAAAGAATGGCAGGGACTCTGCTCACGCGGCGCTTCCCTTTCCAGCAGACACATCACTGCTCTGCATGGCTGTCCATTCCCTCCTGCTGATGGGGGACTATTTCTAAATACCCCAAAGAAGCAAGCAAAATAAACAGGCAGTCAACATCCACGTAGTGACACAATGAGACACCAAGTAATGGGCTAGGGATGACAGTGACAAGGCAGGGGAAGGACAGCCCTGCTCAGAGCTCCGTTCCAATAAGACAACTCTTCCTACCCTTGGAAAACTCTTTCCACAGCCTCAGGCGAGTCCCTGATGCTTTACAGGCTTCAGTTCTTAAAATGGGGAGCACGATGTTTCCCTGTTTCTGTGCCTTGCCTGTCTTTGTACATCCCTAGAAGCAAAGGCCGTTTTTCTTCACCTGTCTGCACCCAGGGTTTTACAGGGCTGCTGTGATTCCTCTGCCTCGTTAGGGGCTAGACACGTAAGCCCCTCATCCTGACAGGAAACTCAGATCCGTGATCTCAGGGGACCAAAGAGCCAATTCCAGCTCTCCGTTTTGATCTCACAACAGGCCAGAGAGATCCCTGTGCACACCCCAAAACTTGAAGCTGAGCTGGAACAGATGTTTTAGAGACACTCAATCTTGATTTGAAAATCCTACGTGATGGCCAATCCGCTACGTCTCGAGGTCAGTCACTTCAACGTTAATTACTTCCTCTGTTAACATTTGTGTCCTACTTCTAGTCTGCCTTTGCCATGCTGCCTCTGGCCGGGAACCTGGTCTTTGCTACACTTAAGGGTCCCTTGCTCTCCAACCTCCTACCTGTGCAGGTACTTCTGGACCATGTTACATCTTCGCCCCCTCCTAGATAAACTGCACGTAGTGACTTTCCCTCAGCTCTTCCCACTGGGATGTTTTCAGCCCTGCTGTACTTTGCCTGCACCACCTGGCGATCCCAGTGTGGACCATCCTCCTCCTGCGCCTGGTGAATTCAGAGCTGACCTGTCCCTAGGTGTCCAGACACCCAGGACATGGGCAGGAAGGTTGTGGCTGGTGTCCAGCCCCGGATCTACCACAACCCAGAGCCCCCCACAGCTTCACCGCTCTCCCTAAGAGATCCCTGAAAAAAATCGAAGGGCTACGATGGCGCTGGAGAAGTTTCCAGGAGAACCCCACCAGGAGGACCTGCTTTAAGCCCGAAGAGGGTTGCAGGGAGACTTCGGGCTTTATTGCAACAATCCCTGCACTCCGTGTCTATATACTCAATCATTTCCCCCGGTCCCCCCCACACGCCTGGCCACAGAACCCAAGAACTTATCTCTCCTTGTGACTTGCTAGCCATGGGAAGGAGGAAGACGGAGCCCTCAAGCTCACTTCCTTCTCCCGGGACAGCAAGGGGGATGCTGCGAGGGGGACAGAGATGCACGTGGGCCTCAGAGAGGAGCGCGTGTCAGATGTGGATCTGCTGCGGTGTTTTGGGTAGGGAAACGTTTGCCAGGGCTCCAGGGTGGTCACGCTGGCGACTTGGGTGCTCAGACCCCAAGGAGGAAGCTCCGGGGTTACGCAACGAGCTCATGGAGAGGTTCCCACAGCCAGGCGGTGGCTGCAGGGACTGGCCGAGGGGGAGCTCTCCTCCAGCCCGCATTCCTTCCCGGTGCCAACGGGAACGGCCAACCTGGCAAGTGCTCCAGGGAGCAGGACTGTCCCTGTCTGTGACACTGGTGGAACCCAAAGATCCTGAGATACTTGCAGCAGGGTCAGCCCGAAAACTTTCTGCACAGCCTCCAAATGAGGACAGTGAATCCTGGTCTTTCTACATTACAGAGAGATCTTTTGCTGCTTGGAGTTTTGTTTTGAGCCCCTACACACACCAAAAATACCTAAAATCTGCCCCTCACTTGGCTGGAGCCAACTGCCAGGGCTCTGAGCACTAGGAGGGTGCCAAGCACCTTCTTGCTACAGGGCTCTTCCAGTGCCAGCAATTTTGGGGCACACTGGGACACACCCTGCGGGCCCCCCAGCACCGGGAGAGGGGAGACCAGCATGGGACGTCCCCTCATCCGGCTCCGCGCCTCTGGGATGGGGGTGCCTGGAGCGAGGCCGGGCAGAGCTGGGCCACCCAGCAACCCGCTCCAAAAGCCTCTGCCCTTCTCTACTGTTTCCCTGGCCTTTCAAACTGCAAGATTAAACACAAGAAAAGAGTCAACCTGCAGAGCGGTTGGCAGGGCCCTTAAACACACACACGGAGCCTGGAGTGAAGCAAGGCCTACAGGAACAAGCAAGGGCAGAAAAACAAGAGCTGAATTCCTTAATCACATCAGGATGTGAGAGGCAGGGGAGGGACGGGGCGCCAATGTCAGCTCTTCCTGTACGTGTGCTGGAGGCTGGAGCTCGGGCCTCTGCCGCAGCGAGCTCCACGGCTATAAACCTGATCCCGGGGCTGAACCCTGACACCCCCTCGCCCACCTCCTCTCCCAGGGCCGCAGCGCTGCACGTTATTAAAGCTCGCTCCCCCCTCCGAGTATTAAAAAGCAGCATCTGGAACTCATAGCGACGCGCAAGATAGAGGCGCATGGGCTGGACTGGCAGGAAAGGGCACGAGCAAAGCACACTCCGGAGACGAGTGCTGTGCACCATTTACCCCCCTCTTCCCCCCCATAAAACGCACACGCAGCCAGGCTGGCTATAAATAGCGGGAGCTGCAGGGCAGGCAGAGGCTGGGCCCCACAGGGGTGATTCTTCCTTCACCGAGGCGCGCTCTTCCCGCACGGTACCTGATCTTCCAGTTGTTTTCCCTCTTGGCTTCCCATTTCCTTTCCCATGGCGTCTGGGACGGGTGCCACTGACACATATTTTCCACCCTTGAATGCCAGCAAAGGCTCTTCTTGTCCACAAAGGGCTTCCAGGAAATACTTCAGAACTGTGACCCTCTTGCAGTCGGCTGCAATAACCTACAGGGTGAGGACGAGGGGGTTGGGGAGAGGGAAAGGAAAACAAAGTCAGTGCAAAAAGGAGGCGGACGGGCAACAGCCAGAGGGAAACGCGCGGGGCCGTATGGCCCGGCGGCACGCCGACACCCGGCCCTGCACCCTCCGGATTCCCCTCGGCTTTCCAGCAGGGATGGGAGGGATCTGCCCATGCCTCCCAGCCCGGTGTCCCTAGGGAGCGGGAGGCAGGCGAGGGCAAGGTCAGCCACATCCTGCGCCCATCGCCGCGGCTTTCACGGAGCGGTGCTGCCCTCGCCGTGTCCCCAGGGCCAGTCGGCTGCTGGGGTCAGCCTGCCCCTTCCCAGCGCCGCCGAGACAGGGGAAGCCCTGCTGAAGTGGGAGGCAAATGATGTGGCCGGCCGTGCTGCTTCGGTTCAGCTAAAGCACCGGCAGCCCCAGGGAGAGCGCGAGGGCTCGGGTGGCCGGAGGCTGGGCAGGGACAGGGCGGCGCAGAGCCGGCGGCCGGGGGCGTTTTGCAAAAGCTGAGCCCCACGTCGAGGCCAGCCAGCCGCCCAGGGAGCTGGGAGGGCTGGGGCTGATCCGGCCAGAAGGCCGCTCAATAATTCGGGTAATTATCCCATTTACGAGCTTCCCACATGGAGTTTCCAGAGTGCGGGAGCCTGGTGCCCAGGTGGCCCCGGTGTGCGCTGAGCCGGCCTCCACCTGGGCCTCGCTGTGCGTCACAGTGGGACTCTGCTCCGATGCCTCCCCTCGACGGGTACCGCCACGGAAAGTCAGGAAACGGCGCTGAACGTGCTAAAAAGCAGGGGACAAAGTTCACAGCGGCGCCTCCGAGTGCTCCGGTTTGGGCCCGGGCTGGCCCGAGAGCGGCGCGTCCCCGAGCGGGCGGGCGCGCCGGGGCTGGCAGCGGCCCGTGCCGCGGCCCCGCCGCACCAGGCTGCCGTGAGAGGAAACTTCTGCTCTTCCACGGCGCTGCCAGCTTCCTCTCGGCGCGCTAATTTTAACCGCCGTGGCTCTGCAGTGCGTGTCAAAAACCTGACCCTCCTGCGACCTCCAACCTCCCACCCCAGCTACTGCCTGCACGAGGCACCCTGACATAAGAGGAGCCGGATTCGCCTCCGCCAGTGCCTCCCGGAGCCGGGTGACCGGCACACCGAGGGGAAGGGAAAACCAGCCCCGAGGGGAAGGGAAAATCGGCCCCTTCCTCCTGCCGGGAGGCCGGTGCTGTGGGTGAGAGGCGGCGCGAGCTGGGCGGTTGCCATTGGCGAGGGATGCCCGGAGCGAGGGGCTCTGCGGATGCTCCGGGATGGCGCCGGGCGGGCCGGAGCTGGGCAGGCAGCAAGGGGAACAGCAGCCCGGGAGGAGGTCGGGCTGCCGGGAACCTCCTCCTTCCCGGGGCGCTCGGCCCTCGCTTGGAGCCAGGCCGGCTGCGGTGCGAGCGCGCGGGGACCCCGGGCCACGTGGCTGCAGCAGGGGCCTCATATCTGCCGAAGAGATGGGCTCTCCTTCCCGACACCGTTCCCGAGGGATTTCTCAGGGCACCTCTAGCACTAAATGCAACCGCATGTAGCTCCGCACCCCGGTGTTTTCACTGTGCGTGCACGAAGGGCGGCACAGCGGTGTCTGCCCAGCAAATACTTAAATCTTGACAGCCACTCCTGGCTTGGGACTGATCAAACGTATTGCAGAAGGGCTCCTTTCCCCCAGCTGCCTTGGGGATAAGGCCAGGAAGCTTCACTCCCTTCTCCCATGCAAAAGAACCAGCTAGGAAACAACAGCTCGCCGGCCAAGCCAGCGCCGCCCGGCGCTGCCTTCAGCTCATCTGCTCGGGGGGAAAGAGCCCAGCCGAAGGCCCATGACATAATGCCACAGTAACTCGCCTCGTGAACACATTTTTCCAGCCCACATGAATGAAAAACAGGGAAAGAGCAAACGCTCCGAGCATCCCTGTCACGTGCAGCTGCAGGACGGAGCCCGGCTCCCGGAGGACGTGCCAGAGCCGCGGGCGCCGGCGCTCCTGAAGCCAGCGCGGCCCAGGGGAGCCCGTCCGCGGAGAGGCTGGGAAACGAGTGACCTGCGGCTGGCACCGGGGCGCTCCAGCGGCGGAGCGGGGCCTTGCGTGCCGCGCGGCAACCTGCTGCGGAGACACTTCCCGTTTCGGGATGCAAAGGCGGGTGCCCGCAGCACGCCGCGATGCCCGAGGCCTCGCACCGCATCCCTGGCCCGGGGAGGCCACAGCAGGGAACGGGGGGTCCCAGGAGCCGCCCCGACCCTCCGGAGAGAAAGGCCAAGCACCGAGTGAAATGTCGGTGACGTGCGCAGTGACGGGGCCGCGGAGCGCCGGCCGCCCCGGCAGACAGCAGGAACCGAAAGCCCGGCTTCCAGGCTGTGAGAACGGGCTTGACACGCAGCCGGCGCGCGCGCAAAGGAAAACCGAAACCGAGAATTGCTGAAGTGGTCGGGTGCCCTCCGACGCGACCCGGGCTCAGTTCCCCAGCGCCGGCAGCGCGCGCGGCCGCAGCGCCCAGGGCAGAGCTTTCTCATCTCGCGCCGGATCAGACGCCCTCACCACCACCGGCGGTGCCAGGCGCGGGCGGGCCGGCGGCGCGGGCACGCCGAGCAGGCTCGTTAGCGCGCCGGCTGCTAATTTGGAGGCCGCGCGTTGCCATACTGATCAGTGCCTCGGTCCCAGCAGGACACGCATTAACACGCGCTAAGCGCCTGTAAAGACCCCGCGGGCTGTGCATTAACTGTACCAGCTGTTGCAGCGTCAAAGCCGCTCCGTGGTTCGAACGCTATCGGACAACCTGCTCCCGTTACCTGCTACAAACCTTCGGCAGGCCGAGATCGGAGCCCCAGGAGGCTCCTGAGGTCTAACCCCAACTCCAGGGCTGGTGCCCTCAGCAGCCCTCACCTTGTTTTTCCGCAAAGACCTTTTGAGATAAAGCAAAAGCTTCCAGAAACGTCATGTGCTGCTATTTATGCAGAGGCCGGCCAGCCCTGGCCTTGACCAGATGCAGCCCTGAAGACAACGTGTGTCCCCCAGGAGGTTCAAGGGCAAGGGAAGGACTTGCCCAGGCTCTGGCGGCACCTGCAGCTGGCACCGATGGCGTCCCCATGGGCCAGGAGCCCCGGTGCCGCGCGGGGTGAGCCCTCCCCACGGGCAGCGCCGGCTTTCCCGCAGCACAGCGCGTCGCCGTCACCCCCACCGCTGCCCTCAAGCAGCTTTTACAACTTGCTAATTTTACGCAGCGCCCTGAAGAGCAAAGACCCGGTAGGCAGGAACGCGGCCTCCCTCGGCGAGGCCGCACGCTCCACAGAGCCTCCCACGGCCCGGCCGGCTGGCCAGGGGATCGTGAGCGGCCACCTCCGACGGGGGACTTGGTCTGGAGCAGACGGACCCAACCCAGCGCGGAGGGATCCCAGCGGCTTCTCCCGCAAAACCTTATCCTGCCCCAGCAAGCAGCAGGCAGGAGGCTCCGGAGAAAGGTTTACTCGGAGTGCGGCTCTCGTTGCAGCGTTCCTGTGTGCGAGGGGGAGACACGAGCACATCCCGACAGCTGGATTCCGAAGGGGAAAAGGACATGAGAAGCTTGAGTCATAGCACGGAGAGATCCCATCCCAGAGCTGGAGATGGGAAAGGGATAGGAATTGGAGTCGGAGCCAAGCTAAAGCAGGATCCAGCACGGAGATAACACTGTTTTTGCCACATCGATTTAAACAGGGCTTGGTTGGAGGAGCTGATTTATGCTTGAAAGCAAGTTAGCCCCAGACGATTTAAACCACGAAGTGTCTACCCAGCCCTGCTGAAACATTTATACTGACTGCATTAAAACATTTACTGAGGCCATGGCTAAATGTCTCCAAATGCCCCATGCCCCCTTCTCCATCCCGTGGGAGCTGGCGCAGAGGGGAGAACAGCAAGTTGTAGGAAACAAGTGAAGGAAAGAACTTGGTTTGGTGTCATCCCTGAAGGGTTTTAGTCCCACAAGCTTGTGCAAAAAGAGCAACGGCGGCTGCAACATGGCCCCACGCTGGGCACCTCTGGTTGTGACAAATCTTGGTGCTGAACTGAGAGGGATACAGAGCCAGCCCAGGAGGAGCCTGCGACCGGAGCGGGCTACGCGAACGGGGAAAGGCTGCACCGCATCCGTATCGGATGCTCCGCCGCAGCAGCGTGGGGTGCATGGGAACGTGCCCAGGGATGACAGGGAAGCTCAGAAGCACCATTCCCATTGCTCTTCCCTGCTAGCGCTGCTGGAGAACCTATTTATGTGAAAAAGAGGAGCTCCTCAAAGAGAAAGCACAGGCAGTATCTTGGCCAAACGTGTCTCCTGGTGCGCTGAGCCTTGCGGAGAGGCACAGCTCCAGCCCCGCGCTCTCCACGGACTCGGCCGACTCAACGCAGCAGATGTGCTCACGGTCTGCCAAACACTTCCATCTTTCCAGCCCCGGATACGCAGCTCAGCTACAGTTTTGACTGGCCTCTAAAGCTGGAAGGCAGGATGGAAGGGGCCCAGCTGTCTACCGCCACCAGGGTCTGCCACCGCAACGCAGGGGAGAGGCACAGGCGACACGTAGGTGCGGAGCTGGGGACAAGGCAATTCCTAGCCAAGGTACCCAATTTTCAGTGTCACAGGTCAGACACATTGAGGGGAAGCCCAGGACGGCCTACGCCTCCTCTAACCTTGCAGGTCATCAACCCGCACTCAAGATGCTGGTACTCGGTGCTGCTCACAGCCATAGGACACCAAGACAAGATACATCAGCGATGCCGAGGGAGCTGCTAGCGCTCCTGGGGATTAGGGTCTGCTCTTGACAACCCCTCCCCAGAGCTGGGGACCCCTGCACAGACACACCAAGCACAGACAACCTTCCCCAGGGCTGCTAGGGGCCATTTTTCTCACCCTGCCTGGCGCCTAGTCCTTGTGGGGCAGAAATACAGAGTGAATTTTTACCGATCTAGGCCAGAAGAAACTTAAAACTCTTCATGGAAAGCCCACATTGCCACTGGCCCCAGTTTACACCCCGCTAATCCTTAGTGTCATAGCACAGCCTGGCACTGCCCTACAGAACATCTCCCAGCTCCTGAAGATCCACAACACAGCCAGCTCCTTTCAAATCCTCCCTTCCTTGGTCATGACTTACCAGGGGACAGGAAAGTTGCTTGTCCATCCCAAAACGCATCCAAGAGCACTGCAGGAACCCGTGTGACTACAGCAGTTCCTGCTGGAAAAGTCAGCGCTGAAGTCATCAGAAAGAGTGACTCTGGATTGAAAGCAGCTCTCCAGGTTCCTCTTGTGCTTCTGTGCCCAGGACAACCCAGAGATCTGGGCAGACTTGCCAGCCCAGGACGGCTCTTCCGAAGCGTGAGGAGCTACACAGCTCCAGAGAGGAAAGTTTCCAATGGTTTCCAAACCAAGCTTTTGGCTTTCGCTGACATTTGGAAAGACTTGCCCTGATGTTTTATTCACCTGTTAAGTGTGCTGAAGAAAGTTTTTTGTCAGCTCCTCTCTCCAACTCCTCTCCAGCGAGCAGCAGCATTTGCAGCATGGAGCAATTGGCTCCACGCTGCACCTGACAGTTGGTAGCTGGGAGGCTGGTAGTGACTTGATTTAATTTTACCCCTGGCAGCCCATTCCTACTGAGCAAAAGGTGACAGGAAAGCCTGACTTTGGCCCGGATGTGATGTCCTAGGGAAGGTGACGGAGTACAGGAGGTCTCTCCAGAGCCATGGAGATGTTTCGTCCGACTTGTGTGCGCAGCCCCTGGCTGAGCTCGCGCTGTGTCCTCACGCAGCACTGCCAAGGGCTCTAGCAGCACGGCGAGAGCCACAGGCTTCCCCACATTGCAAAACGTTGCCTCCAATAAAACCCGGCAGGAATTTCCATCGGAGAAAGCACTCATTTCCACTCCCTGCAGCCCGCGGCCAAGCGCCCCAGTGCAGCTTCCACTGCATTCCACCGGCGAGGCCGCGCGGCGCTGGGAAAAGCAATTCCCGCAGTTGTGAAATAGTTGGGGCACTTCTGCTCCCTAAGGTGAAGCCTTGAGCACCGGAGCCCGCGTTTCAATTGCTAGCTAGGAGAACAAGGGGCTAAAAAGAAACGGGGCTTTCCAGCAGGCCTGTGACACAGCTCCGGGAACACTGCGAGTGACAGCCAGGGACTCCCTATTATAGCCATCTCCTCCGGTTCCTCCTCTGCTCCCAGCACATCCCTGAACTTCCCAGGGGAAAAGAGAGAAAAATTCAGGCAATAGAGTAATGCCAAGACAAGGCAGAGGGAGCCTGTCCTGCTCCTCCCTTGCAGATCCTACTGGCAGGGCTCGCCAGGAAAGACAAGTCCCTGAAAATCTGTCCCCAAACCAGCGGCCCTGGCTAGGGCAGGCGGAAGGCAAGGTCTGTATCCTCGCTGAAGTCAGTATGGCCCTAACTTCAGCTTTCTCAGGGCACGGAGTGCTCTCCCAGCTGCAAGAATCTCCAATCTTTTCCTTTTCGGGGACTGGGGGAATTTATTTCCTCTGCCATTTCGGAGGATGCCTGCCTTGCCAGAGATTGTTTTGCAGAGTTCAGAAAGATAAGAAAGTGGTTAGCAGGCTCTTCAGTGGAGGAAGGGAGGACTGCTTAGTAAGGGAAAGGGGACTGCTCTGCCCTCGGCAGACACACGCTGCCCTTCCTCTGAGGCCCGAGCTCCAGGAGACGCCGCCGTTGGTGACAAGGACAGTCCCTCCCCGCCCCGCTCTGCTCCCCAGCGCCTCAGGATCACAACTGCTTGGGGGCCACGCTGCGCTGGTGTCCAGAAAAGCTGCTGCTCTCTCGCCAGAAGTAGGATCCGGCGCTCTTGGAATTTGGGAAATGCAGCAGATGGATGTTCAAACCAACTTCCAGATCGCAAATCTCTGTGTGCTCTTGCAACAGCCCTTTTCCAGGGGACAGGAAAAAAAAAAAGGCAAGAACCATCTTCAAGCTGTTTGCACTGAGGGGAAAACGGTGCTTTTTATCTGCCCAGTCAAATCCCTGAGCAAAAGCATTCGCGGGTTGCTAAGAGAGCGTGACCCGTCCCACGTGTCCCCAGCATGCGGTGCCAACACGTTGCAGTGCTGCAGGGAGCTCAACTCGGCCCCTCCGGATCCCACATCCGCACCGGAGCCAGGCGCTCTCCGAGCAGATAACAGTGCCGTGCAAAGACACCGGGCAGGGCAGACGTTTCGCTCTTGGCTGATAACGTTAGCTCTTTCACAAGGATTTCCCCTTGTAGACAACTGCTGCGTGCTTGGACCCACCGAGTAACCCAATGACTCACGTACCACCAGACAGGACACTAATGTCTAAGGTAGCAGAGGGCCAAGAAGAAGGGGGGGGGTGGGGGTGGGAGGTGCAAGGAAAGCCTCAACACAGAATGGTAAAATGGTAAGAATGGGAAAAATCAGTGCAAAACAGAGTCACCTTAAGAGCTCCCCTTGTCCTTCTGCCCTACCTGCCTCTCCTCTCTCCAGCGCGACACACGTGGAGGCCAGAAACCTCCACGTTAGCCCGTGACATCGGGAACGTGCTGCACTTCTATCCGTGGAGACGCACCAAGGCCACTGCGCCCGTTTGCAGATGTGGCTCCTGCCCTCGGCAGCGGCGCGGAGAGGAGAGGTAAGAGCTAGAACATTCTGCCTCGTCCTGGCAGAGCCGATCTGGAAGCCGTTTCTGAGAGTTTACACAGCTTATACGTTCTCCATGCAGTTCCTGGACGCCTTCCATCGCAGATGAGAGTTTTATGTCGAATTTTAAGTTTGACCACAAATATTTAAACTTCCTTGGACCACAAATGTTGTATCTTCTTTGTGGTTTAGTTGGCACCAAATGAGTATTTACAGATCCCTATATGTCTGTCTGTCATTTAAATATCTTGCAGAGGTGCCAAAGGCTTCAAAAGTGGAGGGGCTCCTTGGGTAGATGCTGCAATTCACCCTCTCTGGCCTTCATTAATCTGTGCAGACGAGGAAGAGGAGCAGACGCTGCCTAAGCCCGTGCAGAGGGCACAGCCATTTCATACTTGCACTCTATTTTGCTTTTCAGAGAATGTCATCTGAGCTTCCACTGCAACTTCCCCAGTTCCTTGCCCTGGTTGATATTTGAACTGGGATGAAAGTCTTTGGAATTTTCTCCTCTTCTTTTAGGAAACTTGGGATTTCTGAGCCTACCCGAGACTGTTCAATGAAAACCACTAAAACCCCCTGAAGCAGCACAGTTCCCACCTGGCCGCTGCTTGCAGCCGCCCTGCCTGCGTTTTCACTTCCTCAAAGGCGAGCAATTCTCAGAGTCACGATCCCGACCGGCTGAACTGGGATCCCGCTCTAGGGAAACTGGTTATAGAGGTTGCTCTCAGTGGCTGAATGGCTCTGAATTCAGGGAAGGCCGGAAAAACACAACCAACCAAACACCATAAAAGGTCTCCCCTAAGCCTCCCGCGGCAAGGGAATTCACGGGGAGAGGAAGTGCGGATTGGAGGGTCCCTGGGCTGACACCCAGCGCGCAGGGGAGCGATGGGGAGGACAGCCTGGAATCGGAGCTAACGTGCGCACACCGGCTTCGGTCGGGCCCCGTGTTGTTCCATCAGGTTCCGTGTGTTTCATTTCCTTCAGCCTTTTTAGCCTAGGACACAAACTGGACGCTCGTCCCACCGTTTCCAGCGGAAGCGGCGAGCGTGGGAGATACCCCCCGTGCAACGCTGCTGTCCCCGAAGGGCACTCGAGCCCCTGCCCCGTCCTCAGGGCCCGGCAGCGCTCCCGAGCTCTCCTGGGCTGCTTGTGAATCCCGCTATCCCCCGGGAATGCTGCAATGGCACACACGGAGCGAAGGCTTTGCCGGCGGCTGCCGCATCGGAGCAGATACCTGAGCCAGAGCTATGGGAGGCGAAACCTCTGCTGTCCCAATCAGAGCAAATCACATCCACTCCGATGTGCCCAGCACTGCTCCATGTGCCCCGCTGGCACTTGGGCACTGCTGGGGTGGTCGAGGGCATCTTTCCTCAAAGAGAAACAATGCAAACAACCGGAGGATTTCTTTGGAAATGACAAGCAGACAAAGATCAAGGGAAGGCTGGATAGCAGCGCCCGGCAGTGCCCGGGCCAGCTTGTGCGAGGAGGAACCGCCACCGTCAGCTCCTCCGCGGTGCTGTGCCCGAATTCCCTTGCAAATCCCGTGGGGACATGGGAGGCAATGCAATAACCCCAGGAAAATGCCCCCGCGGCTGGGTTGGCAGCCCCAGAGACATCAGCAATCCCGGCACTCACACCGGCAGCAGGAACCGCGCGGGCAGCGCAGGAAGCTCCCACCGCTTCCAGCAGCCACTCCGGGGAGGGCCAGACGCTGCATTTTGCTGTACAGCGAAATGCTGCCACTTAGGGGACTCCCAGTGATGTTAGGAGGAGTCGTGTGCCTGAAAGCCCGTGTCCCCTTTGCAGGGGGCTGCTCCGAGCGGGACACGCTTCGCTGCCTTCCCAGAGAGGGGACTTGATGAAGCGGAGCAGCGCCCCAGCCTGTGCGGATCTTGCCCGGCCTCTGCGGAAGCAGCAAACGCGCTCTCACCGCTTCTGCTCAACGCTCAGCAATTTTGGCACATGATTAATGGCCTGTATCTCAGAGTCGCTCACTTCAAGCTGCAAACACACCTAGGAAAGGGAAGGAGGAATTGGAACCGGCGGTTCATCCGCGTGCGAGAAAAACTATTCGCTGTGTCTTTGTTTTCGGCAGAGCTCCTCCTCCTCCCGGGAGCGGGCGCCGAGCGCCGGGGCCCCTGCCCGAAACGCAGGAGCTCAACCAGAACAATAGGGTGGGGACTCTGGATGGGCCCGGACGAGTGGGGTGGGCTGGAGCGGGGGCACCGATCCATCCTTTTGACTTCATTCACACTTACAGCTGCATTAGAGACATTTCCTGAAAGCCCAGTAGGAAGAGAGGGGTATTCGCTCACTCCACCCTCCATCTAGCGCTGTCCTTGCAATCCAGCCGCGTACGGAGAGCCAATTTCGGCCTTTGGCAGAGCTGCAGGCCAGACATTACGAGCACTGGTGTGAACAGAGCAGGTCCCCACCCGATGAGCAGCGCGCAGACTTGGAGCGGAGCGCGGGGGTGCTGCAGCCAGACAAAAAAAGAGAAAAAAAGTCAACCTAGGGAAATGCAAAGTATCTCCGTGTGCCCGAGGCGGCCCTTAAATTTGCAAGGAGGTGGGAACAGCAGGACCAGAGCATTTGGCTCCAGGGCGTTAAAAGGTGCAGCCGCTGCTGCATGAAACAAGGCGATGCCTCCATTCTTCCTGCAAGAGAAAACGCGGGAGCAACAACGGAGCTGACCGGAGGCCCAGGACCGCAGCGCCACCACCACGGGGTCACTGTCCCCCCGTGCAGCCTCCTCCCGATGACAGCGTGCGCAGAGCGGAGGGCTGGGAGGAGGCAGCGCACGCTGCGCCTGACTCACCGCGCTCCGGAGCCCCGTGCGGCCCTGGCGCCTCGAGATCCTGCACGCGGAGCCTGAAAAACAACTTTTTTTTTTTTTTTTTTTTTTTCAAAAACCTTAAAAAAAAAAAAAAAAAAAAATTCACCCGCCTCCAAATCTGCAGTTTCTCAGCCCGAGTCTCATAAAAGCTCTCGTGGCTCTGCTCTACCGGGGGACGCAGGGCACCTGCGGCGGGGACCACGGGGCCCTGCAGCCAAACTCATCATTCACAGCCCCAAGTTTCCAATTTCAGCCATTTCTGGTGCATCCTCGAATTAAAAAAAAAAAAAAAAAAAAAAAGATGGAGGCTGCGATTTTTTTTTTTTTAATGGGAAAAGTATTTCTTTCATTCTCCCATAACACAAACCCAGCAAACACGAAAAACATGAACCCAAACCAAAGCTCAGACATCACATCTGGGGAGAGACCAAGCATGGAAAATTTTAATCCAAAGGTTAATGTTTGGGAAGCTCCGAGTGTGTGAAAAGAGGGGTTAGATGGGTGCTGCTCCGCGACTCGAACAGTTGTTGCCGCCAAGTGGCGGCTTTAAAACGGTGCCTGCCCGCCCCGGCGCAGGCACTCGGGGTCACAAGCTAAAATAGAAAACAACTGAAATCCCTGCAAGCAAACAAGCCGAGAGGCAGATCCAGCGCTGGAAAAGCCGAGCGAGGAAGGAGCCAGCAGCCCAAAATGCAGCTCGAGCCCTGCGACTGGGAACAGCCTCCTACTTTCCCCTCGGGAATGGGCACTGAATCACAGGGCACTCGTGTCCCTCGGTACGCTGGTCCCTCCGGCACCAGCTCCACCGCTTGGAGAACCCGGCACAGCCAACAGGCCGGTGTCGCTCCTGCCCCATTTGTCACCTCCTTCCCCCGATCCGGTGGTCACTAAATCGTGGGCATTTTGCACGGGGCAGCCTGACCCTTCCTCCTCGCTACCCGGCACAATCGTCGCCCACCCACGTACGGAGCACCCTGCTCCGTCTTCACCTGCCACGCGTCTCCGCCGGGAGCGGGAGACTCATCCTGGTTATTCCTGCCTCGCGCTCCGGCTCCCTCCCGCCGCCCCGCTCCGTCTGAGTATCTGCCCCTCCTGCCCTCGTGCCCTCGTTTCCACCACTTCCTGCCTTAAAAATGCCTTTGTCTCCATCTTCTGCATTAGATTATGCCCTTTCCAGACGGCTCCTTCCAGACACAGCGAATCTCTCCCCGCTCAGCTACTGCAGACTAACATCCTAATTGTCTTTGCTAGGGACAGGGCCTTGCTTGTAAAATTGCCACGTCTGCTCACAGGGCCGTATCAGCAGTAACAACAGCTTGAAAGCGACAGGAGCGAGAGCGGCGGGTCCTCCCACACTTAACTAAACACGAGGAGAAGGGACCATATGTCTGCGAACGTGGCGCATCAGGTGGGCCCGGCGCGGGCTCCCCGGGGGTGGGAAGGGAAGGCCCGGCACCGGCAGGCGTGAGAGCATCCGGCACCGCGCGCCGGGGGCCGCCGGGTGGGAGGCTTCCCGGGATGCGGCTGGGATGAGCCGCTCGCCGAGATGCACTTTGCATCAGTGGAGACACTCGGCAGCTTGACGGCTGTTGGGCCACTGTGGCTTCTTGAAGGCCTCCAGAGTGCCACTCTGCAAGCCTGGTACCCCCTCAAGTCCTTCCAGGAACCCAGGATGGGACTGATTCAGTGTATTCTCATGGGGAGACAACAGCAGGGGACTGTGTCCTGCTGCAGGGGAGGAGGAGGAGGGCTGTGTCCAGCTGGGAACAGGACCTTGTTCAGGCCAGGGTGATGGTGCTGACCTGAGAAGCAAAAGGGAGACAGTTCAGATGGACGACGGGATTCACGTGCAGTGATGCTGGTTTAGGGTGGGTAGAGAGCTGTTCAAGACCTCAGAGACAACCAGGCTGCTGGAAGGCAAGGGAGAAGGTCAGCAAAGGGGAGAGGGAGGGTTGTGAGTTGTCAGGAGAGACAACAGTCTCTGCAAATGGTAAAAGAGCCCACCAAAGGGCAGGCAAAAATACAAATGGTCATTTAACAAACCACTGGGCATCGAGTTCTGCATCGGCGCTGCACAGCAGGAGCTCACAAGGCTCGCTGGACGGAGACAAGACCCCGAAATCCAGGCACCTCTCTCACAGCCCAGAGCTACACTTCTCTCTCCAGAAGAAGCCCCCTAAATCTGTCCAAGAACAACTCCAGCAGCACAGAGATAAACCAAGGATGAAGAAAAGATAAGTGAGGTTGAGAGAAACTCCCGAGGAATCACCGTGGACACTGAGCATTTCTCTAAGTCCAGAAGAAGGGACCCCGAGGAGAGAACAGATGAAGCCTGCGGGGACAGGGGTGCCAAGCGCAGACCCCGAGGGGGAGCTGAAGGGGAAGCGGGACAGGGTTCACCCGCAAAGGCAGGAGAGGTGTTTGATGAGAAACATGAGCAAAATTGGCTGGCAGAGACAGGGCTCAGGACGGGGCTCCCTCTGGGCTCGTGCTCACTGAAAGCGTGTGCTAGCGTGCTCAGAGGAGTCCAAACAAAGGACAGGAAGGTTTGCTCCAGCCGCCCGTGGACCACGGCTCCTGCGCCGAGCTCTGCAGCCCTCCAGCCAAGGGGGAGAATGTAATCAGAGCAATTTCTATTAGCAAGAATATAAAGACTTGGAACCTCTGGGCTGTCTCTTGACAACTAATTAATTACCAGGTAGCATCCCCTTGAAGCTGCCAACACAGCATGCACAAGTTCCAGCACGATTCAGGGAGAGAGATGAACTTTACAATAAACTCTAGAATTTTACTTCATCTCCCGCCACCATCTGAGATCCTGAGGGAACAGGAAGGGGTGGCAAGAGGCAAACTCTGAAGCCATCTGGGATCATCATTAACTCATTCACTCGTGGCCTCTGGAACACAAAGCCGAGCGTGCTGCGAGCAGCAGCTTCGAGCCAGATGAGAGCAACTTGTATTTCCAGGTTCTTAAATGCTCTTCTGCCACTTCCTGCACCGGGTACCCAGCGCCCTGCAGCCCATCCCCAGGGCTCCCTGCTTTGGCTGTGAGCTGATCTTGGATACCATTAAGAGCACGAACTGTATTTGGAATGGCTTTAGGTGATATATTCTTCACTAACAGCAATAAAAAGAGAGTAAGTAAAGAAGTACGTCAAGAGAGCAGAGAAAAGAAAGAGAAAGGAAGGGCAAGGGGACGGGGATGGAGTGATTGCTGCCAATGAGACTTTTACAGGAAGCCAAAGCAAAGCCCCACAGCAGCAGCAGGGTCCCCTCTCACCCCCGGGGCCAAATGGCCTGGGCTTGACTGTATTAAACGGGCTGGGGAGTCCCAGGCCCCCATGATTTGGGGGTCCCAGGCCCCCAAAGCCGTCCCTCAGCCCCAGGCAAGCCCTGCTCCACACTGTGCTCTGCAGCGCATCCCTGTCCCGTTGCTCCCTTGCTCTGCATTGCAAGGTCGGGGCAGTGGGGTGGGCACGGAGCTGCTGGGCGAAACGGGCATCCCTGTTGCAGACAACTGCAGATCGCTGCCAGAAACCTCCTTTCCTCTCCTGTCCTCTGCTCTCTGAGCTTGGCACTCAGGAACCAGAGCCTCAAGCCCATCCCGGTGTTCCCAGCAGGAGACACGGAAGGGCAGGGGCTATCTGGGCTGCAGAGGTCACCGGAGAGGGCAGCAGATGCCTCCCGAGGCACTGCCACGTGCCAAGTTTTGCCGGACATCTCCTAGGAGAAAAATAACGACAAACTGCAGGGCAGCCCGGAGCAGGATGCGTGACCCGTTTGGAAGTGCTGGCCTGGGGCAGCTGGGCCAGGAAACGATTAAACCTGAGCCCCGCGGCCGTACCATGAGGAGAGGACAAGGAGAAGCCACAGGGAATACCGGGACACACGGAAACAGTCACAGTCACAGTCACAGTCAGCGCAAGTTCTCAGGCTCCAGTGACCCACGGGGAGGCAGATGCCCTTTGCCTCCCACACAGCTCAAGTTGTGGTTTTCTGCACCGGGACAGCCACAGGTCATCTCGCTCAGGTGCAAACGTTGTAGGCTAAGCGAGAGCATTTCTTTTCCAGGCTTGCTTGATGTAAGGCCAAAAACGGAGATGACATCAAAGAGCCCATTGAGTGGATCCCCTCCAGAAACACGCAGGGACTTTACCTCCTTAGTACAAACACAGTTCCCCTGCAGACTTCCTGGGAACAGCTGAAGCAGCCCCGCACTTCAAACACCCGTGCGCACATCACAGGCGCGGGGAGGAGCTGCGCTCTGGCCCACGACTGTTGACAACCCTTTCAAAGCCTGTGCAGGATTGCACACACACACACAAAAAAAATGTTGTCACAGCCCTAGGGGAACAAAAATCATTTCGCTTCCCAGGAGATGCGCAGCACAAGCAGTGGCAGGAGCCGTCACCCGGCGCAGTCGAGGTGGCCACACAGCCTGGTTTAAATCAAAGGAGAGAAAGAGCAAGAATTAGATGATGGAGCAATTTACCCCTCCTGGACCTGGTCAGCGATTCTGCTTCCCCATGAGTCACAACTAGAGGGATATCCCGTCAGGATTTCAACCAGCGACAAAAAACCCCCGTCTTCTTCCAAGGATCAGCACCTGCCAACAATTCCAGCCCTGCCGTAGTCCCCGTGTGGGTCTGCCACTGCCTGGGGGTTGAGGCCACCCTTCCAGCAAGGGTCCCACTTCCAGAGGGCTAAAGGAGGCTGGAAGTGGCCCACGCTCAGCCGTGCCACTGCCTGCATCCCGAGTGACAACTCGGGAGCTATGCGGCTTCCTGGAATAACTGGAACCGATGTGCAAATAATGAGAGAAAAATGTGGGGCGCGGGAGGGTTAAGGAGAGATTAGTCTGGGGCACACTCTGGGAGATACACAATGTTAAGTATGAGGGCAAAGGAAATGAAAACTGGAAACTCAAACATAGTCCAGAATCCAATCCCAGCCTGGGCAGGAAGTTTACACTCTGCTTCTAAATATACATGTTTTTAAATCAACAAGCTTTCTTGTTCCTCAGCTCTACGGTACAACTACACAGGAGAAACAACCGGATAGAGGCAGTGCCAAGCTCTGCCTCGCGAGGGTTGCTGTCCCCAAGGCACGAGATACGTGCGGCGGGAGCCGCGGCCACGTTAGGGGAGGGAGCAGCGGCTCCGAGCACCCCGTCTCTCCCGGGACGGCCTCTCCCGGGGGTCCCGCGGTGCCCGCGCGCCACGAGCAGGCAGCGATAACCTGTGAGCATGACTCAGAGCTGGTGCCTCTTCCCTTCCTGCTCTCTGGCCACTGTGCTCATGCTCAGCAGTTGGAGAGTCACATATTTTTTTAATTTGATATAATTATCTCCTAGAAATTACTGTACACAGCCTCTTGGGATCTAAAGCAATTAAGTGAAGATAAATTTCTTTCATGGAGCAAGCTGTCAAAGGATGAAGCAATTTCATTCCCCATTTGAAGTGGAAGCTTTGGGTCATGCATGGTTTATTTGAAACAATGCCATCACCTAAAGCTGCTGATCTTATCTGTCTCTCTCTGTCTCTCCATTTCAAACTGCTGAAGATGTGCAGCGTGGCACTGCCTGAAGTGATGACATCTGGCACCAGGCCAGCTACAGAAACAAGCTGCTCCTCCCCGAGTCTGAGTGCAAGAGGCCAAGCATTCCTATTAAAAAGGGGGAAACCGAGGTGAAATCTGGGAAGAGCTGAAAAGCGGGAATCCTGCCCAAGGGAACATGAGACCCACTAGCTACAGAAGGAGAGAGGTGCCTGCACAAAGGGGACTGTGCTGCCCTGGCAAGAGTGGGACAGTCCTTGCAACGCACCTCCGAAGGGCAACAAGTCCCCGGGCTTCCTTCTCATAATCACAATACCCTGAAGTTACCTAACCTGGGCTGGGAGGATTTCATGGAGATAAGGAACAGTCCAGTCTGTGCAGTTTGTATGAGGAGAAGATCGTGGCCTGGCATGACAGGTATCCCCTTGGCACCTACGCTTTAGGTCTCTCATGAGCTCCAGCAGCTCTGTTCCTGTCCTCACATCTCACTATCCCAAGCTGTTTCATTTTAGACTTAAAAAAAAAAAAAAAAAAAAAAAAAAAAAAAAAAGACCCACAAAACATTAAAAACAAACAAACAAAAACTGTTTAAATAAACTGTTGTCCAAAGTAGTGGCTTTTATCCTCAGGAAGGGAGGGTGGCCAGGGGTGCAGTGGGACAGAGTATCATCCACTCTGCCATCTTCACAGACTTGTGGCTGAAGACGCTCAGATGCCACCATGGGAGCAAGATTTCTCCAAAACCGAACGGAATCACAGAATGGTCAAGGCTGGAAGGGACCTCTAGAGATCATCTAGTCCAACCCCGCTGTTCAAGCAGGGCCATATGTGCACCAGCCACACCAAATCTTTTCTTTTAGGACCGTACAGGGGCCCTCCTGCCAGATGACCACCTTCCACCTAACCAGAAGGAACAGAAAGGACATCAGAAAGAACGAGAACTGACGGATTCTCAGGTCCTCTTGGACATTCTTGTTGCCAAACCAGTCCTGCTAACGCAGCACAGAAAGCCAGCACACACCACACTGCACAGCACAGCGAGGGCAGGGAAGCCGGAGTACTCCAAGTGCATTTCTATTCTCTCCACATGGATCAATCCTGAAATCTTCAGAAAGGCAGCCCTGGGTATTCACAGTCCCTAAAAAAACCAAGATTGTCACTGACACCGGAGCAGGCATGTAATAGCTTGGAAATCAGGCTCCAACTCCCTCCCCTGCGATGAGCAGGTACATACAGCATACTACATATGCTACATACTACATACATACTACATATATTGAGGTACTACATACTGCACCACGCTAACCAAACACCAAGTGTCCATCCACACAAGACGCTGATCTGTGCTCATTAGGACAGAGGCTGAACTAAAAAAATATAATAAGCTAGTACTATAGGCAGCTCACAATATTATATAACAATATATAGCTGGCAACGGGTGCAAGTTCAAGAAGCCTCCAGGTGACTTGAGAGTGAAAATATGATTTTCAAAAGTGACTTCAGCACCAAAACTGTGGTCTGCTCCTGGCAGCAGGTTGTCACCTCCAAACCCGAGCATCGGTATCCCCGGCTCTGACGCCTTCTGCCAAGCACTATCCAGGGGCCACTTTCCTAAATGAAGCGTCACATGGAGCAAAGATATTAGATGAACTGACACAGTATTAGAAAGATGTAGCAAACTCTTATCTTCTTCTGTTTACAGGCATAAATCTCTTTCCTTCAATAATAACAGTAAATGCTATAATAAGCATTACACCCTTTCTTTTTAAGATAAATACTGAAGCAAAATTTCAGAAGCTGAACAGACCAGGCATACAATACCTCCTCAGAAAAAAAAGCTCTGTCTCCACACTAAGAGCTTGTTTTTGTATATGCCTCCATTTACCCCAGTTACAGGAAAATTATGATATGTAAACCTACAAGCAAAGGTTTCTTGCACCGTGGAGAAAACGTTTCATGTAAAACAGTGGTACGCAACATCTAACAGCAAATTTTGTTAATTTACACAAATTATGGACATTACTTATTTCTAAGTCAATGCTTGCAAACGTTGCGAGGAAAAATCTGATTAAATTATATATAAATTATTAATTTTAATTTATATATAAAAATATATATATAAAAATATATATATATTTATTTATATACATATAAATATATATAAAAATCATATTTTCAGCCTTTTCAATGTTCTGCTGCAGATACAGCTGGACCAGCAGCAGTAACTTTGCTCCTGTAGCACTTATGTTTGGGAAGAATTTAAATACTTCCAACTGAACCTTCACTTAGTACCCCCGTTTTCCTAAGGGACAAGGGTGGCCTGGGGTTGAAATTCTGGGTATTGGGGATTTGTTCTCATCCTGAAGCCAAAGCTTCCTGTGGGACCCAGCTCGGTCCCTCAGCCCCGCGTACCTCTGCTGCCAATCCCTAACAAGGAAATTGCTTTTCCTTATGGCATAACGTGTTGTGGAGATACGTTCATTAATGCCTGGGAAGCGCTTCGACCTCAATGACGGTGAAAAAAAAAAGAAACAGTGAGGAAGAGCACGGAGGCGTCTTCTCTTTCGGACTCGGGATGCGGAAGCGTGACGACACCGCGGGGTTACAACTGCGCTCTGACGGGGCTCTCCGTCCTGCACGGGCTCAGCCCAATCCCGTGAAGACGGATTCGGCATCCACACAGACAGAGTGAGCTCCGGCCGCGCTCCGAAACGCGGCGGGCCGGCTGCGAGCTCAATGACAGAGGTCACCTTCCGTCTCCCGTAGAGACGGAGCAGATACACATCTGTTATTTGGACCGACCACTCCCTGCATTCCTTCAAGTCTACTTTTCTGGCAAGCTTCCCAGGACGTGGATCTTTCTTATTCCACATAACAATGCGGTGTTATTAATTGGGCCTTTTTTCTGGTTTCCTGAGGTCCTTCCAATGGCTGTGCCAGTGGATACCACGGTGGTATTGCGGGCGAGTTTGGAGCATGCCGTTCGATCCACGCTAAAACGTAGGAAGGGTCAGAAAACGGGGCTCGCACCCAAAGCTCAGACATGGGCAGAGCCGAGCAGTGGGGCTGAGGATGGAGTTTAGCAACCAAGGGTAGAGAGTCCGAGCAGCCAGTGAGCACCTGGGCAGGCAAAAATAGAGACAAGGAGGCAACAGGTCGACTCCCGCGCTCAGAAGCGCCACGTTAAGTCTCGCAGCACCGCAAAGCTGCTCCGTGGCGAATCCACGCTCTGTGCCCTGGGAACAGCTCTGCCAGCAGCAGCCGTTCCGTTTCCTCCTGGTTTCTCTGGGTAGCAATAAGAGATGGCTCACTGGGAGGGGATGCAGCATTAATGGGGTTTTAATGAGGCCTTTCAACACGCTTACGGGCTAATCAGCAAATTCCAAGAGGTCTCAGCTCTACTATGTCACTCCAGATGCACCAAAGGCACAGGGAATACCTCTTTTCCAGCTAGAGCGCTGCACTGTCTACAATAGGTTTTATGCCAGTAGGTACCATGTTAAAAAAAATGCCAATGTGGGAGAAGCCGGGCCACAACCGGCTTAAAAACCCAATGGAAATGAATGCCACACGCAGAATCCAGCTGCATCTCAATGGTTGACTCTGTCCGCAAGGTGTTGCGTGGAAGATCTCATGTTTTGTCTCTCTTTCCCTAGATCACTCCACTGACCCAGTCTGGAGCTGACCCCAGGACCGTGTGGTCAGCAAGTTTCCTGAAAAACACGTTTCCCATTTCCCAAGAGTCTGTGCCGAGACTCCACAGGACCTTTGGAAGCAGCTCGTCGGACGAAAGGACTGAACACAAATAAGTTTTCCATCCCGTTACATAAACCTGGCCTGATGATGACAGAAATGAGGATATTCAACAATGAGCATCATCTGATCTGCACGAAAAGATCCAGTACTGACCAAAACCAGGCATGGGACAAGGCTGATTTATTCTGTCAGCCTGTGCTTTGAGCTGATGATCACATCCCGCTTCCAGAAAACACTTTAAAAAAGCCTTTTGCTGACACCAGAGCCGAACTGTGCTGCCCTGGCAGGGGAACAGCACACATGTTGGTACACATGCAGCAGCTCGCATCCAGGCTGCCTGACTTGCTTGGAGCTGACAGAGTGCCTAAAATGTCCTGTCCAAGACGAGCCTGGAGGAGAGGCAGAGGTGGATCCAAGGCTGCGGGAAGGCAGGGGAGGAAGGGATGGAAATGTCATGTGCTGCTTGAGTTCCTGCGGAACGTGAAGCCAAGGCAAGGGCCGCTCGCGTGCCGCATCCTCTGCGGCGCTGAGCACCTCCTTGAAGCCCAAGGCAAAGCCAAGGTCCTTCTGGGTGCTGAGCAGTGAGACCGGCGTGGCAGCTACAACTCGGCCACTAGCGTATAGCCAAGGAAACCAAGGCTTGCAGGTCAAAGGAGGCTTCCCCACGCGCCAGGGCATCGCTCCCTCCCCACACGTGCCAGTGAGGAGGAATCTCAGAGGTAAGAGGGACTGAGTCCATCGACGGTGCCTCGTACCTGCCCGTACGCCCCGTCCAGAGTGCAGGGCGGCTCTCACGCTCGCTAACAGACGCATTAAGAGAACACGTGGAACTGGATCTTAACACGCTGGCAGGTGGTTCCTCACCTCGGAGGGAGTCTGCAGCTCTCACACGCCAGCGTCACCTCTGCGACCGAGCGGGAGGCAGAAGAGCCGGGGGACTCCAGGTCTGCACAAGGGCGCAGGATTAGAGGGAGCATTTTGTGTTCCCAAGCAGACCTTGTGCTCGTGCCTGCCCAGCGATTGCTGTGGGATCCATTAACGCTCGGCCGCGGCAGAGCCCTCCTGCAGCTCTGAACTCCCACTCTGTCTCCTCCTTGTCTCACCAGCTCGATGCCACGCTGGGTTTCGGAGGGCAGACCGTTGTCTGAGACCTCTGCGCAGCGGGACGAGAGGAGGTGAAAAGCTCATGTGCCATAGACCGCATGGCACGAACACGGACTGGACGGAAATCTGGAGCACCGCACCGAGCGGTGGAGGATTCTCAATCTACAGCAAGATTCTGTTAGTGGAAATGGAAGCAAAAATGAATGAGGAAATAATGCACATACTTTGCAGGGACTGAAATTAGCTCCTGCAACAAAGATCCTGATGGGTTCTGAGCCCTGGCAATTCCAAACCAAGGCTCGGTGCTTCCCACACAGCCTGCCTTTATTCCCTTGGGGATTTTCCCGAGCTTGCCCGAGGGCCAGGGGATCACAAAGAGGGGTGGGGGCCTCCCGCTAGCCGGGTCCCGCAGCCTGGGCGCAGCGCCGGGGGCCTCTTGTGCCGCCCCGCGCGGCTTCCCAGGAGCTCGGGGCTCCTCCAAGCCCCGTGCTGACAGACGGGCAGGTGTGCGGGTGACAGCGGCCACATCCCGGGCGCGGAGCGGAGCGGCAGCGCGGCCTCCGGAGCAGAGCCCTAGGCAAGGCACGGGGAGCAGCCCGCGCCCAGCTGTGACATTTCCTTTCACCTCTACCTGTACAGCTGTTTCCTACAGGGCTGCAGCCTCGAGTGAGACGTGTGAGGCTTCTGTAGGTGCTTGGGAACAAGACGGAACAGAAACGCTTCACACCTGGCCCCGAAATTACAGCACGCTGGAAGGTGGCCAACATAAACTGGCAGAATACCAGTTGCAATGGACATCAATTAAGAAGCCTGTCATCCTCAGACTGCAGGGTTTGCTTTTTGCGATCTGCATCGCTCCTTAAGCCTTCAGCAGCACCAGCGCTGGAGTTTTCCAGATGGGATCATTTCCCTCAGATTCCACTCGCTAGATTTATTGCAGGATTTTTTTTTTTTTTTCTAAACCCACCCCCCCTTTTTTAAGAGCCTGAACTATTATTCCACATTGCAGATTTCTCCAGGGCTGTATTCTGTGTCCTAGTGCAATACTAGGGCTTGTTTGCAGCGAGTTCCCTTCAGCTACAGAAAGGCACTTTTAAAAATACACTCAGAAGTTTTTTCTGCTTAAACAGTGTTTAACAACCCAAAGCAAACGATCAGAATATCCCTCTGGAACACGCCCTGCAAATCCAATGCCATGTAGCAGCGATCACTAGGATAGCGCTTGTGCCCATTGCTATAAAAGCACGTTCAACATAAATCTGAAAACTGCAAGCACAACGGAGCCCAGCGCAGCCTCCCTTGCCACGCACACCCAGGGGACACAGACACTGCTTGTCCTTTCGCATTGAGGACTCTGGTGACAACACCTGGCAAAGCAGGACACAGAGACACTCCAGCAGGGCCTGGGGCAAAGGATGGTGACATCTCCGTGCTACCTCCTCGATGGCACAAAATCCAGCCTCTCTTCTACCCGCTAATGACATCATCCTCCACCACGACCCATAACGTAGCCTGGTTGCCTTCTGCAGCCCGAAGACGCCACATGAAAGGGAAGGTCACGGCTGGGATGGAGTTCAGATAGTGGTCAGCAAACGTCAACGTTTCTAGCTGTGCTGCCTGGGGACTGGCAGCTCCTGCCAAGCCCCGGCTCGAGCAGGGCTGTGTGTGGCAGGGGCCCTTCGTGCTCCTTTGGAAACCAGCGCAGGCAGCGATGGAAGGAGTTTTTCAAGGATGACTCCTCCTTGGACTCTCCTCCTTGGGGCTCGGATCGCTGCTCACAGTTTCCCTTTTCCTCTCTGGACCGAACTCCAAGCTGGAAGCTCTCGTTCTCATGGGCTGAGTGTGTTTCCCTGCCAGCTGGAGGGGAGATGTTCAAAGGCTATGGAATGGGAATATGGAAAGGATGCTGAGAAAACAGTTACATCCACTCCCTGGGATTTTCTCTCTGCTTACAACGAGCTCGTGCTCTCGGAGTCCTGGTCTTGCTGCCCTTCCTCCTGCCCTGCAAGAAGTCCTCCCCACATCGCTGCAATGTAGCCACTTTAACATGGATTTCATGTCAGAGGAGGCACCAGGTCTCAGAAAAGACAAAACTTCTGGGTTTTAGAGGCATGGCAGAGTCCCATCACACAGGCACTCATTCCTCAGGGACTTTTAAACCTGAGACTCTCTTTTCGAGAAGCATCAGACATGAATACACATTGCCAAGAGGTATCTGAAAGTCTAAAGAAGACTGAAATAGTGTAAATATGTGAACTGAGTAACAAAACTAATTTTAGCCCAAGCCTACTACAAATGACTCCTAAATAGCTAATTCAAATGTTGTTAACTCTGCAAATCTGGAGTATGATAAGGGAATTACAGAGAGCGCAAAAGCCGGAACATCCATCTGGACCGGAGAGTCCAGAGGGGAAAAGATTTGTGTTTTTCAAGGAGAACAGAGCCAGGGTTTTCAGCTATCCACACCAACAGGTGAGTAGGCAAAATAGCAGGAAGCAAGTACTTGTGAAACAGGAACCTCAGCAAGTGTGAGGAGCGCTCTGGCCACCCCGGAGCCGGAGGAGCCACGCGCGGCGCCCGCGGTTCGGGCAGCGCGGTATTGCTGGCCAGCTCTCAGGGCCTCCCATTTTCAGACTCTTCGTTTGCCTCGTGCCATGAGGCAGGGTCGAGCGGTGAGTATGAGAGAGAGTCTGCTCCACGCAGGAGCACGCACATGCAAAAAGAGGAAAATAAAGTGCTGCCTTTCTGTTTCAGAGGAGGGAACCACAGTGACTAGCCCTATAAGCATATGTATTAATCATGCACCGTCTGGTTTTAATCCACACACTGCTGATCCTGCGTCTCCCTGTATTGTTATCAGGGGAAGGAGTATTTCTCCTCAATCTTATTCACCAGCCAAAAGCCTGAAAATGCAAAAAACACATTTGTGAAGTGCCTTCCCCAGGACCCTGGGCCCCGGACCTGGTGAGCTGGGGCTGCTGCCTTTTTATTGGCGTTTAAAAACCTTTTATTAACGTGTGTCAGGGCTGGGGGAGGAGAGAGAGGCTCAGGTTTCAGGACCCCCCATGCAGAGAGTTTTATTGTGGGAAGGGACATTAACACTTTCTCCTCCACATCTCCCCGGCCGGGCATGTGGCAGCGCGTGCACCGCAGGCTCTGCATCAGCCGCGCAGGTTTCTGATACTCACACGGAGCCCGTGCAGAGTCTGCAGGGACGAGTGACAATGTGTGGCCATATGGAGGACAAGGACCTTCCCACTCTGCTCCCCACTGCGTGACCTGCAGCCCTGCTCCAGCCTGGCCAACAGCTCCACGGGCCACTGCTGGAGCAGGGTGCTCCTAAACCAACAATATTCAGCTGTTTCCTCAGCTAAAGAAACCAGGACGTGGCCCGGGATCCTCAGAATATGCCATGTGGTGCTGCACAGGAACAGACTCACGCACAGCACGGATGAACCACCACTAAAACTCATTTTAACCTCAACACAGCCCAAGTGTTTCCATGGAAAGCCCCCATTAGCAGCACCATACACCCACAATCGTTCCCGTGCCCTCCTCCTTGCACCTAACTCAGCCATGCCGTTATCCCCTGCTCTTGCCTGAGCACCAAGGGCTCCCATTCCTGGCAGCGGCTCCTGCGGCTGCGATCGCAGCAGACGCGGTCTGACAGCTCAGGCACCAGGCTGCATAGTTTGCTGTTGACTGGTACATTCGATGGTGTTCCATCACACAAGCTGCAGTGGAGATCTGCCCAACATACGCCCAGGAAAACATCACCAAGTTATGCTCACCCCGGAGCCAGCTTTTCTTGGTTACGGCTTCAACGGCAGCGCAAGAGACGCTGCGAAGCTCTCAGTATCACACTGGCTCCAGCAGGAATCCGATTGCACAGCTTCATGGCAATGAAAGAACTCAGAACATTTTCACTCAAAATAAGAGCCAGGCCAAACGCTCAACAACTTGTTGAGAAACGCTGGCTGAACACAGCACTCTACCCGCTAAATGGGACCTAGAGGACAAAAAGAAGTGGCAAGCACAGTGTTTGTCCTACCCAACTTACAAAGCAACCATCCTCTGGGTAGAGCCAATAACCATTTTAAGTTCAATATTCCCCAGTCTTGCCTTTAGACAGATTCTTTTCCTCTGAAATTTTCCAAATTCATTAAGAGACAATGGTGCAAAACAATGGGGTAAGGATACGGAGAATCAGCAAGCAAAGTGAGGCACAATCCTTGCTGCAAAGAGTCAAAGGTATCTTAGGAGTCACGCAGCTCACAGGGAGGGTATCGCAGAGCAGCTTCTCAGAGCCCCTTGGCTATAAGAACATCCTCCTCCCAGCTCACACAACACTCCTGGGGTGTCATGCAAACAGCAGCACTTTGTCTTGGCTTCTCCAGCAAAGAACTATCATGAACTTACACTGAGAATGAGGCCAAGGTTAAAAATCTGAGAGAAGGAAATTCAGTGCAAAAAAAAAATACCACTTGCTATACAGGAATGAAAAATCAGTACTGAAAATAGTCACTGCTGAACGGAAATACCACTTCTCACCTGCTTGCAGCTCAGTCAATCAGCAACCAGCAAGAAGTGCACAAAAGGGGACAGCTCCTGCAGCGGGACTGGATGCAGCCCGAGCTGCTCTGCAGTGGCATCTGCAGCGGGTGCTGCCTTGCTGCCCCTTCCCACCATCACTCGTGACGGGCACCTTGCCTCGAGCCTTGCAGCCACATTTGCGGCGTTTGGGGAGGGTCTGTGCAACGAGGTACCCGTTTGACCGCAGTCATGCAGCTGCCCCGCCAGCTCCTTCCCACAGCAGCACCGAATCCACTACTGAATGCCATAAAACGAATCGGTAGGGTCCAAAGAGGTCACTTTGCCACCTTTTCCAGGGCAGCTCAGCTCTACCCACACCATACCAAGAATGCCACCCAGGCTGCTCTTACAAGCCTCTAACGCCGAACAGATTCCACAGCCTCTCCAAGGAGCCTATTCCAAGTGCTTAACTACCCTCCACTACGAAGCCTTTCCTAAAGTCTAACCTTAATCTGCCCGGCTGCCTTTTATGCCCATTCCTTCTCGTGCCATGCAACGTGGAGCTGGAGCGGGGCTTGTTCTCTTCCTCTCTGCAACAGCTTTTTCTGTAATTGAAAGCTTACATCATCTTCCCTGAATCTTCTCAAGACTAAAGAGCCCCAGAGTTCCTTCGGTCTCTCCTTGGAAATCAGGCTTTTGAGATGTCTGATCAGTCTCACTGGTCTCCCCTTGATCCTCTTTGGCGTCACTTGGTGAATACGCACGCTCGCCGGTTCCCCGCTCAGAACATTAATAAAAACACTGACCAGCGCTGGATTGAGAACAGACCCTGCAGAACCTGCTGCTTCTGCTCAGCACGGCGCGGGGAGCCGCGGCACCCGCGGCCTCCTCTGCCCACCCGCGTGGGATGCGGCCGGCGCTTCGGGCACGGGGAGAGGAGGACGTGCTCGGGTGTCAGCACAGCCCAGCTCGCACCCGCCAGGGGCCCGGAGACCAGCACAGGGTGTAGGGTGTCCCCCGGGTGGGATCCCAGCTTCAAAAACAAACCAAACCTATTGAGGAGATACAAGAAACGGGGCAGCCCGGCCTGCTTGGGGTCTGCGCTACCTCTTCAGCCTCCCAGGAGGGTTGAACGGGGCCCGGGAGGCCTCCAAGTCCTTGAGGTTTGTGGGGCCGCTGCTGTGTGGAAAGGCAGCCCTCCCGCCAGCTCTGCCGTGCAGCTTCTGCGTGAAGAGCCGGAAACCCGAGGGAACGGAGGAAGCGAGAAACGGCGGCGCTGAGGCCCGGGTGAGTCCCTGGGCCGGAGCTGCTCCTGCTTGGAGCCCGCGAGCGCAACTGCTTGGCAGGGCAGGTAGATGGCACTCTGAATAAGCGGGTGTGCGCTCAGAAGGGGTGGATCGCGGTGGATACGGACCCCATTCCCAGGCACTCTCTGAGCGGACCTGCTCCCTAGGCACCCTGGATTGTGGATGTGGGTGTCACGGTTGCACATTTGTCCAGGTCGACAGCCTGGACAGACACACTTCCTTGGGGCAGAAATGGCAACTCCCTAGGTGATATTTTGACCCCTTCCAATAGAGCCTCAAAATTTATTTTATTTTTTCTTCTCCACAGTGGAGAGCTCTCGATTTTACTGCACCCGCCGCCGTGGGCACTGCTGGGAGCAGGGCCAGGGCAGGCAGGGAGGCCAAAGCTGCACCTCGGCAGTCGCCGTTGTCAGAGGCCCCAAATTGCTCACAGTCAGGTCAGGAAAACGCCAAGCAGCAGCCTCCCTGCTCATCCGTACCTGTCCCTGAACATGCCGGGAAGCAGCGCAGCGGCCCCAGGAGAGCAGGGGACCTGGTGCTGCAGCTCAGCCTCCAAGCAGGGAGCTGCAGAGAGCCCCTCTCGTCCTCGTGGGCCACCGAGGGCCTGCAAAGCAAATGCCGTCGCGCCGCCTCCGTCCCCCACAAGGCCCAGGCACATTATCCGAGCGCAGCCTCCAGGTCCCTTCTGGCCAGGTGGTGGCAGAGCGCAGACCCCAAACCCCACATCAACAAGGGAACTGATTTCATTATTCTAAAAACAAACAGCCGAAGGAAAGTTCAGCCTCGAACGGGCTCCTAGAGCAAAGAAAGGAAAATAGAGAGTGGGCAGTGGGGAATGCTTCATATTCCTAAAAGCCTTTTGTACGTTAACACATGGTGTCTGCTTCTCTCTAGTCACCTATTTATCACTCTCCTCTTTAGAGAAGGAAAAAAGTCCTGGCTTCTTTCCGAACGGCGAGTTTTGTGGCCGGGGGGAGGGGGAGGGTGCTTTAAGCATGATGCAAACCATTTGGAGTGCACCGAGAGCACTGCCAACACAAGCTGCACTATTTAAACAAGTGAGGAAATGATCGTATATACAACATGCCAGCGAGCACACACACACCAGAGGAAGTCGAGAGGGGTTTTCATGACACAGAGCGCTGGATGTCAGCGGCTGAAAGGTCGATATTTTCCCTTAACACCCTTCTCAATGACTTAATCGTGTTCCGTTTGCACAGAAAAACTTCCCAAGAATAAAAGTCTGGAGGAATCGAGGGGGGATGTTTGGCCTACTGCTGACCTTGTCCGAGGTCCGCTCCACGTAGCAGGGCTCCTGAGGGGCGACCAGCAGCGGGACGAAGCCCGAGAGCAGCCGATCCTCTTCGAGGCTGAGCAGGGCCAGGTCCTCATCGGGGTCCTTGTACAGGGGCACCTCCGACTGATTCACCGTGGTCAGGATGTTGCAGAAGTCGGCCAGCGTCGCCCACACGTCCTCCGAGACCCTGCGAGGAGGAGGAGAGACGTGAGCGCCGCGGACGCCGCAGGGACCCTCACCCGCGGGGGGCCGGCGGCCGCCCCTCCGGCCGGGCTCCGGGGCCCGCGGAGCAGGCGTTTCCCGGCACCTCGCCCTCCCTGGGCACGGGAGGCCTCTTCCCCCCGCGGGGCTGACGGCAGCCCGGCTCCTTCCAGATGGCAGCGCAGCCGCCTCTTGCTCAATCCCGAGCCCGCCGGGAGCGCTGCCGGCGGAGCCGATGCTGCAGCCGGCGCAGCCCGAGGCTCCTTCGCCCCGCTGGCACCGTGGCCGCCGAGCTCCAGCCTGGCCCCGGGGAATTCGCTTTAGCTTCGCGCCCCCCTCGACACCAGGCGCCAACGCGAGGCCTTGGGCAGCCTCGGCGTCCTGCAAGGTGCAGGGCGGCCCGGGCACCCGAGGGTGCCGCGGTGACCGCGGCCGCCGCGCGGCTGCAGGGAGGCCCCCTGCTCTTTGAACTGCTCCAGGTGGACCGAGTCTGCGCTCAGTTATTTACGGGAATCAATGTACCAGGAAAGCGCACTGAAATGAAACATCTTGTTTTCAAGAGCGTCCTGGGAGCCAGGCAGAATGAGCGGCCATTAATCACGGCCCGGCACGTAATCAGCACACATGTAACACAGAGAGTCGCCCACGTCCCCGAGCCAGGCCCGGCCAGCGCGCGGCGGAGCAGAAGAGGTTCCTTCAAAGCCCTCTGCGCACAGACACCGGGAGCTGGGTTCATTCACAAAGCTCCATCGCTTGGCTCAGCCAGGTCTGGCTGTCAGAAATGTTTAAATATGGAAAAAAATAAACAGTTGCAACACGTTTTTTCGGAGGGATCTGTCCGAGGCCCTCTGTGATGTAATGGGAAACGCTGCGTTTGTGCTACCAGCTGGAAAATAAACAGAGCTGTGAGGGTTAAAAGGAACTGAACTTTCCACGACCCCTATCTGCAAAAGAAGAAAATAATAAGAGGAATGATCCACTGCCCCACAGCCCTGATAGTTTATCCTCCGGCCCAGGCTGCAGAGACAAGCACCGGATGCGATAGGGCTGCTCTGGGCCACCTCCAAGGCGAGCTCTGCCCATGGGAGATGCGCAGGGGCCGCGGGCAGCCGGGCCGCGCGAGCCCCGGCACACGGCACCCCGGGCATCGGCGGCGGAGGAGCAGGGAGAACGCCCGGGTCCACGGGGAAAACACCAGCGCTGCTGGTACCCGCGCAGGGGATGCTCGCAGAGGGCCGAGGCAGCCAAGTGCACAGGGCCGGGATGGAGGAAAGGGAAGGAAAACCACATGGAGACCTCACCTGTAATCCCCCAAAACCAGGGCTGTAACAGGGGGCAGAAATAAGCAGGGAGGCAGCGAGTGTGGCAGGATGCTGGGCAAGACAGAGCAGGGACGAGAGATGACGAAGCCATGACCGTGAAATGCGTTTCACACGTGGTGCTAAAAAGAGCCCTGGGGACCATGGAGGAGCTGCCACTGCTGCCACTAACACCCCTTGCAGCTGATCCTGTGCCTTGTCACCTCCCCTGCTTGCCCTGCGTCGCAGCCCCGGGTTTGTCCCCGCGCAGGGCTGCCCCCCGGCGCGAGCGTGAGAGCAGTCACTGTCACTTCATCCTCCTCATCCTCGGCTCCCCGCCGCGTCGCAGTGCCTCGCCACATCTGTCATTTGCGCTGGACGTGTTAGGTTTCCACTCCGGCTTCCTCCAGTGAAACCACAGGCTGCGGCGGCTCCCTGCACAGCGCCGAGCAGCTCTGCAGCCGCGCAGCACCCTCTGCACGTGCAGCGCCCTGCAGGGCCTGCAAAGGGGCAGCCGGCGGCTCTGCCCGTCTCCCCTGCCTTCCTCCTGTGCCGCGGAGGCAGCAGTGGAGAGAGGGGCCGACAACCTTCTACCTTTGCCTTAACGCAGCTCCTGCACCACCAGCGCTGCCCCATGAGCTCGCGGGGTCCCCGGGAGCCCCCTCAGGCGCTTTCTCCCTTCTCAGGCCAGGTGTTGCTGCCTTATGTCACCCGCCTGCGCTGCAGCCTCTGCTCAAAGCCACCTGGAAGCGCCACGGCGTCGAGTCCCTCCGCGCAGGCACCAGCGACGCAGAGCCCCGGCCCGCGGCTCCCGGAGCTTTTAGCCGAGGAAGCAAGCGGGGGGTTAGCGCGAGGTCTTTCCTCCAAACGGGGGTTCATTCACTTCCCCACAGGCGCATTTACATTTGCTTATTCCTCTAGGACAGGAAAAAAAATAAGAGTTAATTTCTTTTTTATTGCCTCAGGATTCCAGGTTTAATGTAGCTGTCAGTGCGAGCGCAGCGCAGCTGCGGGCCGACAGGACGCAGCCCGGGCCGGCGACGGCGCGAGCGCCGCACAAGTGCACGGCCAAGTGCAGGGGCTAGAGCGCAGCCCGGGGAGCGCCGGCTGCACCGAGCGCGCTGCGGGCATGGCATGCGTGGAGAGCGGGGCGAGGGACGGCGCCCGCTGCTCGCCGCGTCCCCGAGACCCGCGCGGTGCTCCCACCTAAGCCACCGTCTTCGCTGGGGGAGCGGGCCCGCCTGGTGATTAATATCGAGTGCAATGACCCCATGTTACGAGCCTGCGGGGGCCTGTGGAGGTGGCCGTTTCCTGTGTAATACCAGCTTGTTTAAACACTCACATTGGAGCTGCACAGCTGCAGCACAAACCCGGAAAGAACGGAGCAAAAGAAGCGCCGCATTGTGCGGCCGAGCCCCGGCCGACGGCGCTGCCGCGCGCACGGCCAGCGAGCTGGGGAGCCAGCGGGCACCAGCGCCCGCCGCGCCAGCGTTTCCAGCGCCCGGCATCCCAATCCGGGACGCGCAGGGCAGAGCTGCCCGGAGCGGGGCACAGCCCCGGCCGTCAGGGAGGGGACTGGGGCTACGGCCGATTGCTCCTGTTGCATCCTACAGGTGCTCCCTTCAGTCGGGTTCTCCACAAAGCCATTCCGCTCTCCCGGATCTGCCGGCAGTCGCAGGGAGACGCTGCTCTCCCAAAGACACGCGGCCTCTCCCAACCAGCCTCTGCTTTAAAACAGACCCCGCTCTAAGGCGCCTTTTGGCTCCTGCTTCACTCAACTTTACCTTCATTCTCAGCCAGGTTTACTCTAGTGAGACACCTCCGAATCCTCGCTTTGATGTCTTGATAGGGAAACTTTGGTGGCCAGCATTACTAACCGGGCTGCAATCTGGGAAAGGGATTTTCCATTTAGTCTCCAATAGCTCCAACAAGGTCTTGGCACTTCATTCAAGGCTGTGTCCATCTCTCCCCAAGGGAGCTGCCATCTCAGTGACACTTCTCCACAAGAGCGATGTGATGAGAGAGATCTGGCAGATCCTTCTGGAAAGGTAAGCTCTAGAATTTGTTCAGAGCTTTTGGATTTAATCTAATACTCGGTTTAAATTAACCATTTTTAAATGCTTGCAGACAGTCTCTCCACACTGAGAGGCCCTCGGCCGCGCCGCGGAGGAGCGCGGATTCTCCAGGGTCAGCCCCGTGGCAGATTGTCTAGCCAGCGGCTTCCCCACCGATTCCTGCCTTTCACGTAGCAATGGATCCATCGTGCCGTTAACACAGGGCAAGCAGAAGTTTGGCTCTCCTGCACACAGTCTTCCCTCCACATCTCGGCCTCCTTTCCCATTTGTGGCCCAAAAGGAGATGGATTTAACTTGGATGAATGCAGCCTACGGCACCCGAGCCCGTCATCCCCGAGTCCCCCCGGCTCGGACCACGAGCTGGCCCTGGGCTGCACTATCATTTCGGCCTCCACCTCGGAGATCGGCCTTCCCTCTGCTCTGTACAGGTTGCTGGTATCTCTGCCTTAGGAAAAATCCCTCTGCTCTCCTCAGGACTCACCACTTGTATCCTGCCCATCTCTGCAAATCCCTACGGGGACAGTTTGATCCGATGTGACTACTACGATCCGGCTGTGCGGCCGCGCTATCCCTGCAAACAGTAGGGCCCCCGGTCCTTGACACGTTTGCTTGCCACGAAGCAAGCAGAGAGGCGACGGAATTTTAAGATATGGACGTGACCGGTGCCTGCAGCTAGAAGACCTGGGAGCACCTGCATTCACGCAGCCTGACCTAGACAAGCAATTCCCAAGAAACAGGACACTTTGCTGCTCTGAGGCAGAGATGTCCACAATCAGATTTAGCTACTATACTGGAACGGCACGACAAAAAAGGAGCCAAGGAAAGCTGAGCCCCCCTCCCAAACAGGTAGGGTGGGAAGAACATCATCCCCTCCTCAGATACACTCCCCAGCCCCAGGAGAGGCATCCAGGCAGCCTGCAGCATCTTTATAGCTTTCTCTCCTAAAAAAATCTCCCAGGGCATCCTTTGAGCCACAGCACGGTTCAGCGTGGCTAAGAGTTGGATGGATATTCTAAACCAAGGAAAGTGGTTTAGGAGAAAGCTGCAGCTTCTCATCCAGGCTGCACAGGGACTGCTGAGTCCCTGGCGAGGGAGCAGATACCTGCCAAGAGGTGAGGTTCATTCCCAAGTCACTGCCAAGAAAACGACCCCAAGGACGCAGCCTCCTGAGCCTCCCTTCCTGCCTCCCAAAGCCACTCCTGTGTCACTCGGTGCTGCTTGCTGAGTTTGAGCAGCGCTCACCCCTCACACCTTTCCCTCCGTCTCTGTCCAACAGGGAAAGCAGCAAGCTGAGGAATTTGGTGTTTTTTTTTTTTTTATTGTAAGGACTCAAATCCAGCAGTGTGATAAATGCATCCGAGCTACAATTAGGAAGATATATAGCATCAGAATGCGAAGGTCTGGGCAGCGTGGTGAAACGCGGGCTCTCCAGAGCCCCAGCTATGTTTCCCATTATGTAACCCTGGTCATGGGCAGACAGCCAGACTCCAAATGAAAAAGAGACTCTGGCTTGGCACCGTTTCTATTTTCCTATCCTCATTCGGGGTCAGCGCAGTGTCATACAGCTGCAGAGAAAGCTCCGGGGATTAAACCTGGGAAAGACTCCAAGACCAGGACCCGGGTTCAAGTACCAGCTGAAAGCAATAAACCAACTGCCACAGCTGGGCTGAGTTTAGACGTTCTCAAAGTCCCCCCAGCACTTACTAAGAACTAGTGATCACGAACATGGCGAAGGCAGCGCGAGCGGAGGCCTCGGGCCGCGCGGCCCCAGCGTCCCAGGCCCTGGGCGCTGGCGGAGCCTTGACGAGCTGCCCGGCTGGCCCGGCGCCCAGGCCGTCATCCTGGCTGCAGGGCTGGCCCCGGCCGAGCTCAGCTTTGCCACGAGCTCCGGGCCAGGCCTGTGCTCCTCGTGGGCTGCCAGGTGGGTACCGGGCCTGCTTTTTTTCCAAAAGGTTTTAGCACATTCATGGCATCCTTGCAGGGTATGTGCATAGCTCTGGTTTTACGCTCTCTCCTGGTCCCGCTTCATGGGAAGGGTACCGAAAGCAACGACATGGAGCACAGTGCCAGCCTGTGCCACCAACCCCTCCGCTGGCAGGGGGGCGTCGTGCCCCACTGCTGTGGGGGCAGAGCGCGTGCGAACGGCACAGGCCCCTCACCTGGATCTGCAGCTTGGCCTCTGCGCTCGCTCCTCACGTGCTCTCCCCACTTCTGAGCTCAGCCTGCCCACAAACCTTGGCTCATTCCAACCTGCCTGCTGCTCTGACCTGTGTTCTACTTCTGAACTTCTTTGAAGCAGTTCCTATCTAAACCCCTGCACGTGGTGACTGTACCCGCTTGCCGAGCGGTCCCACCTAGATAGCAGGCTTGCGTCAATACAGAGCAGAAACGCTAACCCAGCACTCCCCTTTCCTTCCCTACCTCTGGAAAAACGTAGGTCCCAGGTGATTCCCCAGAGCAGAGCTGTTCCTGGCCATGCACTGCTAGGAGCATCTCCAGGGAAGCTCAGCTCCTGCTGTCCCTCAGTCCCAGACCACCAATACCTGGGTACACAACACTTGGGAGACACAAAAGGTCTGGCCGGAAAGCCCAGCTAATCTCACCACACCCCAGAGATGTTCCCAAGCAGCACGAGCCCGAGGGAGCCCGAAGGTGGCTGCCGGCTGCAGAGAAAGGGCATGGGGAGGACAAGGACAGCAGCTCGGTCACCTTCTGGACAGAAAACAAGATGGGGCAGCGGTTGGGCCTTCGCTGCGTGATGAAGACCCTCCTCAGCAGCAGGGGTTTGATGAGGAGAGCCCCCACGCTCGCTGCTCCCCATCGAGCACGTGCTCTGCCGCGGTCCCGGGCAGCACCCATGGCTGGAAAGCTGTGGTCAACACCTGCTCCGGCAGCCCGGGGGGACCGTCCCCATCCGCGCCGGAGCGGCCCGCGCTCCGGAGCAGGGGGAGGCCGCTCTTCTCTGGAAGGCGCCGAGCGCCGGCTGCGCGAACCCGATCAGAAATTCCATCTCGAGGGCCGCCCGTCGCCAAGGGCTCGGCAGCTCCGCGCGCAGGCAGCGCGGCCCGCCGGGGGGATTGGTGCGGACGCGCTCACGTGACGGATCCCGCGTTGAGTTCCTGCCCAAAGATGGGCAGCGGTTCACATGAGCAGGCAGCGGTCCCACACCGAGCAGCCGACAAACAGAAAACAGACTCCATCTCCACAAAATGAGGCCCAGAACTTCCTGTGCGAGATTTCCATTTCCTCAGCCAAATGAAAAAGAACTGGAGTAGAGGCAATAAACTAGGAGAGTAGGACTGGACCTGACGCACGGAGCGGGGACCCATTAATGGTTAAGCCACTTTGCTGGATTACTCTTAATGCGTCTTCCCATCACCCTGGGTTCTGGCTCCTTTGGATTAACAATAAGACGTGATTTCAAGCTCTGGATCCGGAGTACCGGAGGCAGATGGAAAATCCTGCGGGAAAGCAGCTACGGAGCATGCTCAGACACTGCTTCGCATACTCCATACTTGGCCCCTTCACTCGATTTTCTGTCCAAAAATATGCAAATTGCCTAGTCCGCATTATGGACTAGTGGGGTGGAATCGGCCAGTTTAGAAAATTAACCCTTTTTTCATGTTGCAGGGCTAGAGACAAGCTGGGTTTGAAGCGGATGGGAGGCGACTTTTGGAGCTTGAGGACCAGGCGAGCTACTCACTCCCAGCCCAGCCTGACCAAGGTTTACAGGTTTCAGTCAAAAAAGGCTGTAAAACACTCACGGCTGCAAAATATCTTTTTTTGGAGAGGAAGACCCCTTCCGCTCAGCTGGCTGGGCTAGCAGAAGCCTTAAAGGAGATGCATCCCATGAAAAACAGACACACATCCTGAACACAAGGTAAAATCCAGCTCACGGGCTGTCCTCTAACACACAGCACCAAAGAGCACCTGGTTGCTCAGAGCCACCTCACCGCCAGACCCCTCAGTCTTCTCCTGAGCTGGGTACCTGTCACCAAGGGTGACAGGACCCCACCAAACATTCCTGCACAATGAGCCTCTTCTAGATGAGAGAGTAGTGCTCAGAGAGTGCTACATCCTGGATGGAGCACAAGCGATGGGGAAAGGCGGCACAAGGAGCCCCAGGAAGGGAGCAGAGAGCAGAAGACAGACCAAAAGAGGCACATACTGTTTGGGAAGCTCGAGAGAGGTAGGAGGAGGATTCCAGGTGTCCGGGTGGCCGAGCATCCAGTCTGACCAGACCTTCACGCTGGGGAGCAGTTCCTTCAGGTCCTGAGGCAAGGCAGAAACCTTGATATCATCTTCCTCATCCTCCTGCTCCATGTCTTGCGTCTGAGCTGCAAATACAAGACACAAGAGCTGAGGCAGCTTCCTGCAACCAAGCTCCGAGAGACAGGCTCAGGCAGTCCCTCCATCTCGGACAGGGACAGTGAATGCACCATGGACCCCAACATCCCAGGTTTGCAGGTGCAAGGGAAAAGCTACAGCCTGGAGCAAGTGCAAAGTCAGAGCTATTCCCGTTCTCTGGAGGACGGGCTGGGACACCTACCACCCCTTTTATTGAGGGCAAGAGGGTGCCAGCGTGTCGGTCAGAGAGCCAGGATCCTAGGGTCCCAGGGAGTTTCCCATACATGCCACAAAGTGTGCCTTATGTCCATCCCTTTTCCAAGCGTTTCTGCCTGCACACACATAGGTTTTCCTGCCAGGAAAACCAGCCATAACTCAGCAGGGCAGAAGTTTGGATGCCAAGGGAGAAACAAAAGGCTCCACCAGGGAGTAAGTGGCATACAGCAAAGCAGGGAACGAGAGCCCGGCCCTCCCCGGGCTGCTGCTTCGAGCCCTGCCGCTAAGCCCCTCACCTTGCGCGCATTCCCTCAGCAAGCTGCTGCACCTCTTCACCAACAGCGAGAACATGGAGAGCCCCAGGGCCGTGGCCTGTTCCTGGATGACAGAGCGACAGTCTTCAGAGACACACTCTAGGAGACAAAGAGAGAGTTGAGCGCGAGCAGCTCCGTGCTCCCTCCCGGCTTCACCTTGCACCCTCCTTTCCCACATCCCCCAAGAAACAGGGATCTCTGCAGGGGAATAGGGTTGTCCCAGCCCACATCATTCTTGCAAAGGGGGGGAAAAAAACAAGGGTTAAAGCAGTTCTGGGAAAGAAAGAGCTCTAGTCTCACTGCCCATGTCATGCCCCAAACTAGCCCATGTGCTGAGCCAGGGCAGCACTCAGGGCTCCCAGCACAGAAGCTGCTGTGAGAACTGAGACCCTCTCCAAAGGAGCAGGGTAAGCCTGAGTGTTAAAAGGGTAATTAGCTGCATGCTTGATCTCCGGCCCTGCTGGAGTTTTAACCTCAGCAGCTGAGGAGGGGGCTCCTCCCATCAGCTCACCAGGCACACAGCAGCTTGACAAGGGAACTTAATTGAAGCTGTTACTCAAGGAGATGCCACACGACCACAGCTCTTCCAAAGAGAGGCAGCTCGGAGCGAGAGCAAATCCCCTCGGCACATGTACACCCAGCCAGAAACCACTTCTGAGGCTGCGGGGAGCAGCGGGGCGCTGGCTCGAGGGCAGCGCCTGGGGCTGGGCAGCGGTTGCGTTTAGCGAGGCCAGGCCGCGGCATGGGGACGCGATGCCGTCCGGACGGCTCTGCCCTCCGGCTCCTCTCTGCCCGCCGGCGCGGCGGGGAGCTGGTGGCCATGCGCCTGTCCCAGGAGGGAGGCACCGCCGGGAGCAGCGGAGCTGCGGACGGGAGGGTTTTCCCGCGCGCTCTGCGGTGGCCGCTCCGCGTTAGCACCTTGCAGGCTCGTCCATCACCCGCCGCGGCACCAGCGCTCCCATGGGAGCAGAGCTGGCACGAGCCAGGCACAGCTGTCCTGTGGCACACGGGAAGATGCCGGCTGTGACACCGGAGCGCCAGGGGCAGCCCCTGCGGAGCCGCGGCTGCCGGGCACCTCCACTGTGCCCGTACGCAGGTGACGGGACGTGTTCTGGGGGCTGATTTCGAGCAAAGGGCTGGAGGATTTAAGCAAGATGGGGAGACTCTGTGTCAGCAGGGGTTAGCAAAACACTGGCGGTGCACAGAATAAATGCGGGATTTTAAAAATAAATCATTTTGGAGTAACGGAGAAGGGGGTTAAAAACAACCAGATGACAACTAACATGCACCTAGAAAACACAGGACAAAATGAGCTGCCCTTTCAGCAGCCAACAGGTCCAGTGCCCAGGGGGGAGACCACCAAGGGTGACACAGGGTGACACCAGAAGTGCCTGGTAGCTGAACGAGGGTGCCCTGCTCTCGGAGCCAGGGCCGAGCTGGTGCCGCAGAGCAGTGGTAGGAAGTGCCGCGTGCCAGGGGTTGTCAGCTTTCGGAGGAAACATAAAACTAAAGATGTGACCACTCTGGGACAGTAAATCTCTTTCATGAAGCCTTTCCCACAATTAGGAGTGTTAGTCCCAGTGCTCTGGCCATAGTCCAGTCCAAGAAATTACAGGCGTCTTCTCTGAGCTCCCTCCTCCCCTCACTCCAGTTATGGACCCGACGCTCTTCGCTTCCTGCCCTAAGGGGACACGTGGTGCCACCGTGGCCACTGTCACACATGAGCACAGACAGCACTGGGCACCCCTGCAAGCAGCTGCAGAGGGACATTTTGGGTGGGCATTACCCAGGGACGCTGGGCCCCATGTTCATGCCGGCCTCGCAGCCACCCCCAAAAAGCGGGTCCAAAAGCCTAAGTTCACCCCGCACAAAAAGCCGAAGCTTGGAGCTACATTCCTGCGATTCCGGAGGCCGCGAGCGCTGCGTGTCCCAGGTACCACCACCGCACCCGGCACCTGGCCCACGCTTGGTCCCGGCAGCTGCCCCAGGGCAGGCGGGACCAACAGGACACCCGGATTCAAGGGGCCTTCGCTTCCAATTCCAGCTCGGCTCCCGTGTCACCTCATCGTGACATTAAGCGAAATTCCCAGAGCTCCCGAAGTTCATTTGGCGGCCCAGCCCGCGAGTGTCCCTTGGAGGAGGGACCCAGCACTGCGCTGGCCTCCTTGCCAGGAAGGGAAGGTGCCCAGGGGGGCGCAGAGCGCGTTTGGCGGGGCCCCCGCGCAGAGCCGCACCAGCACGGGCTGCTCAGGGCTCGTGCTAGAACAAAAGAGGAAGCCCCATAAATCAGGCAAAACTTTCTCTTTGTGCGTTTTCATCACTTTCCTTGGAGGCAGGAAGCTCCAGCGCCAGCTGAGCCGGAGCTCGTAGCTAGTGGTCACTGCGGCACCACACAGAGGCCGGGGGTGGCAGAGCCACAAGTGACCCCGGGGGCAGAAAATGGTCACGGTGAGGGCACAAGTGCCCAGGGTACCTAGGCAGAGACTTGGGCAGAGACCCGGCCCTGCGGCTGAGCAGCTCTCGTAGAACCGAGGAAGTGCAGCGGGTGCAGCAGGGGCCAACGGCAGCGCCCGGCCAGCGGGGAGCCCCAAACCCGGGCAAAGCCACAGACCCAAAGGCAGTTTGGGGACAGCGATGGCCTCGGCCTCGACCGCCACAAAGCCACACTCTGCTTCCGTCCCCGAAACGCCACTCAGGCTGGGCCCAGATTGGCACCGGCCGCAGCGCGGACGTGGCCACGCGGCGCTAGATGAGAGCCCGGAGACGCAGAGACGCTGCCACCAGGTCACAGTCCCCAGCGCGGCCCCTCAACGCGGCCAGGGCGGTGCACGAGGCTCGGCCGGAGCCGCTTCTCCCTCCGCCTTCTCCGGCGGCGAGCGGGCGACGCGTTCGCAGGGATGAGGGCGCGAGCGAAGCCGCCGCTGCCGCCCCGCCAACGTCACCTCGCAGCTCTCGTCTGCGCAGCCACCCCACAAACTCTGTCCCCGGCTCCCCAGGGAAGCGCCACGGAGAGGGCGGCCGCTGCCGGCACCGCTTCCTAAGGAGCTGCGCGTCCAACTGCCGCCCGGCCTCCGGAATCTGCTGCTCCTTGGCCACCTGTAGCCCTGCGCCGGGCTAGCACGGAGCATTTCACACCAGGAACGTCCTCAAACGCGGCACAGAATGGAACAACAGCCACGATAACTTGTGTTTCCCCACGCTTAATGGGCTGAATTTGTCTAGAAGATCCCTCTTTCCACGCCGGGATCATCGGCTGGAGCCCTGCAGCCCCCAGCAAAGCCACCATGGACACGAGGGCTCCGGCGGCGGCAGCGGCCAGCGGGATGACTTTGCGGGCAGGGTTTCTAGCACCACGTTATTAAGTCTGCCTGACACTAGCCACTCGAAGACCCTTTTTTTCCAGTTGGCTCAAACTTTAACGATCGGAGCTGAACTTTCCATGCCGGGTGCCTGTCTCAGCCTGGATTCTTCCGGGAATCTTTAGCCAAAACAGTTTGACTCCGTGTGAGAACGAGGCTAGGAAACAAGATAGCGGCTTACTCGTGTTGGAAAAAAAAGAAACAAAAAGAAAAAAAGAAAACAAACAAACAAAAACTTACAACCTTTTCCTTGAGCTAATCTAGTAACTTCAAATCCTGGAAACGGGATCTGAGATTTTGCTGCAGAATAACCCCCTTTAACAGAGAGTTTTCCTGTCCTACTAGAAATCTATCCATGCTTGGCCAAGTTATAAACATCTGAAATACAGCAGTTTTTCCACAGTCGAGAGCAATTCATTTTAGCAGCTAAAACCTTCTAAGCCTGCACCTTCCTGAGCGCGCTCCATCCTCGAGCCTCTTGCACATCCTGCCCATCCCGCGCCACCGAAGGGCTCTTTTTTCCTTAAGGATTGCAAAGCTGCTCCGAGTGGCAAAGCCCCTGGCTCTCTGCATGCAGGAAAGAGGGGGGATGCTCCGGCCGGGACTGGGCCCGCGTGACGAGCCGGGTTTTTGCACCGGGAGGCAGTTTCCTTCGCCAAGGGCTTGCGGAGCGGCCCGACGAGCGCCGCGGCCACCTGCGCCCGGCGCCCGGCGCGACTCACCCGGCAGCAGGATCCAACCCCGGCTTTCAGCAGTCATAAATCTACCTGGCGCGAGGAAGGGGGAGCCGGGGGGCGCGCGGGGAGAGGGAAGACAGAGACGGAGCGAACGGGGACTTCTGTAACGGGGAGAAATTTGTATTTCTCTGAGAACATTATATTCATGGAAAACATAAACCAACTGTCGTCAAAGTCGTCTGAGCTCAGGAAATGGAGCGGCCGGGAGAAGGCTGCCATGTGGCCGGATGTTATGTATTTCTAATTAGTGCTATACATCTTTCAGCAGCGAGTGTCCTTTTGCTGGGAAACACAACGCGCTGCCCTTGTTATTGTAACTGTCAGAGAGTGCTTAAACAGATAATCTCCAGGAAAAGTGATAAACACATCCCCGCTCCCACTAGGGTGAGCAAAACAGCCATGCCAAAGCGCTCTCAGGGCAACGCGACCAGCCGCAGGAAATGGGAATGGGAAAAGGCCGGCGATGCCGGCATTTGCTGGAGGAAGCTTCTCACCGCGGCGCGAGTGCCACGTGCGGCCGGAAATCCCGGGAGGGCCACGCGGGGCCGGAGGCCTCGCCGGGCAGCGCGGCCTCGATGCTCGCGGGGCCGGGGCAGGAGGCTCCGTGCGAGAGCTCCCGGCTGCTCCGCTCGCTGCAGCAGCCCCCGGGCTTGCAGGCGAGCAGCAAACGCGCTCGGCGTCCAGCCCGCTTAACCCCGAGCGCGAGGCGTGACGCAGCTTTAGCAGCGCCAACCAGAGCAGAGCCTCGCGGGGGACCAGACTCCGATGGCGGCAGAGGGGCTGCTCCAGCAGAGGCTCGGCACGACGCCGGCGAGGCCGTTTGTGCGCCGGCTTCCCCGTCCCGCCGAACCCCAGCGGCTGCGCGGGACTGGGAGCGGTGCCCGCGCGCGCCGACGGCACCGGGGACCCGCTTGGTTCCCGGCGAGCTACGGCTGAGGCCGCCCTCCCCGGCGTCCCCATGAGGGACCATGCGTGACGGCCATGGAGCGGGTCTCCGTAGAGCCCGGGGGAGGTGACACAACGGGCCGGGCCGGGGGCGGCGTAGGAGCCTTGCGAAGGTGCCCGGCGGATGTGTCAGCAGCTCCCGGCGCAGAGCAGACAAGTGACCCAGGCCACTCACCTCCAGCTGCCCCACCTGGGGGCGGCTTCTTGGCTCTCCTAGCGCGCGGGCGCTTTGCCCGTGAGTCACCCACGGGCAGACAAAGCGCCGGCCAGGCTCCCGCGCAGCCCCGCACTGCCCATGGCGGGAATATGGAGCGGCCAAAACCGCGGCGGGGACGGCGGGATGCGCTCTCAGCTGCGGGGCATTTCCCCAGCAGGCCCCGTCGCGGAGGCCTCGTGAGTCATGGGCGCTCCCAGCTCTCCCGACGGCAGCCGGCGAGTCACCCGCATGCCCGTCTGCTCCGGAAGGAGCCCAGGAAGCACGGGAATGCGCTCAGCCCTGCAGATAGCCCCCGGAGCTCGCCCGGCGGCGCCGAGCGTTCCCGGGAGGATGCTCCCCACCTGCGGATTTGCAGGTAGCAAACACAGCAGCAGACCCAGCCCTGCTAAACCCCAAGAGGGTTCAATCCCTCCTGAAACTGCGTCCGAAGTGCAGCCTTCCATCCATCTGCCCGGCCCCGCGCGTCCCTGCGGAGGCAGCCGGCACATGGCAACCCAACACACGTGTTCCCGAGGTGCCAGAGCCTCCCGGGAGCCCGTGGCTCCCTCTGCTCCGCGCTGAAACCCGGTCTCGTCCGCGGGAGGAGGGAGGGAGGCCGGGAGGTGAGGAATGCTGGGGACCTGGGGAGGATGGAGCAGCTCTCCCTGTGGAAGCCATTAGATATTCAACACTTCATTTGTTTCCAGCCGTTCTGGGCTGCAGCGTGAGGCTCGAGGACGGGAGGCTCTTCTCTGACGTAACCAGGAAGCAGCTGCAAAATTAAGGAATCCCTCATGACATCATAAAAAGGGTCGACGGTTTACAGGGGAAGGTATAAAAATTAATGACATATTCCCAGCCGAAGCAGCAAACCTGCCCGAGAGCCGCAGAGGAAGCCACGCTCGCCCCGGCACCGCGGGGCTGCCGCCCGCACCGGCTCCCATTGTCCCCCCAGCCCGGCATCCGCGCCTGGGATCCGCATCCGTGTGCCCGGGGGTGAGCACCGGCTCAGCCGACGTGTTGCGATCGCCTGCGAGCAGAGCTGCAGGGTGGGAGGATTTTAAGGCCGACTTCCTCGCACGCTCGGGACTGCTCAGGAGCCGCTGACAAAGAACGTGATTTTGGGAGGGCTCAGGCAGAGCTGGTTCTTCATTTCCACGGGGAGGAGACGCAGGCGCCGGTGGCCGGCAGCCCCACGAGCTCCTCCGGCCCAGCAAGAGCTGCTGCTCGCCTTGAGGTCGAGCACCGAGCTGCTTCCACTAGGGAAAGGGAAAAGGACAGTGGTTTAAAATTAACTGCAGCCTTTTCCAGGAAATATCAGTGGAAAGAAGCAGCCATTTTTAGAAATGTTATTCTCAGAAATTTCCTGAAAAGACCCATCAGTCAAAACACAGATTGAAGCCGTTTCCACCTGCGCCGAGCGGCGCTCGGAGCCCTCCGCGCGTGGGGTTCCTGACCCGGCCGGCACAGCCGGCATCCCGGGCTGCACCCCGTGGCCCCAGCGGGCCGGTTTGGACACGTATCATCTCACAGGGCGTCAGAAACCTTCCTCCTGGCCGGGGGAGCCTGTGCATCACAGCCCTTGCTACCTGGACTCGCCAGCTCCAAGCGGCCAAAGCAGCACAGCTGGGGCCGAGCGCATCAACGCGCTCATCCGCGCTGGCAAAGCCTGGAGAGCCACCAAAGAAGGGCTGGTATTTTTTTGACAGCGCATCCATCAGCTCCGCTCCAAGCGGGGAAGCCGGCGCTAGGACTTGCAGCATAGATGCAGCAAAATCTTCGCTAGCCTCAAGGCTCTGTCCCCGGAGCTGCTGGTTCTGCTGCCAACACCTGACAGTAACGTGGCCTTGACCCGTCCGGCAGCCAAAAGGCCGGCGAATCCAAGTGTTCTTAACTCCGGGCTAGCTAGTGTAGATGCAAGTGCCTCCAAGCTGGCAGGGCGGCTCGGGAGCGTGCGCACGGAGCCGGAGCAGCCTGGCACCAGCTGGCTCTTCCCGAGGAGGGAACGGCGCGCCGGGATGCACCGGGGGGCTGATGGCGACGCGGCTGTGGAAGGGCCCGAAGGCAAGCAGGGTACGGCAGGGCGAAGAAGAAACAGGGAATGCTGCAGGAGCATAGCAGCAGAGGAAAATAGGGACGATGGAAACACAGGGGGAAATTAAGCGTGCTGCGGTACGGCCGGACAGCGCAGGGCGATATTGCTGCAAGGAAGCCCTCGACAACCCGCCCCAGGCTGCGCAGCAACCTCAGCCCTCCCGGAATATGGCAACCGCGGGGCCAGAGTGCGGATTCTCAGCCCCAAAAGGGCCGGTGAGGAACGAGGCTCCGGGCACGTGGCTGGCAGCAAACGAACCTTCGCGAGGGCTTCGTGCCGTGGGGAAAAGCTAAGGAGAGGAGGTGCCCACAGCCGGGCAAGCGGCCTTCGAGGGGGCAGGAAGAGCAGCGCGAGGAGCCTCCGTGTCAGCACGTTCCCCCACTCGCTGCTCTTCTTTCACAGCTTCCCGAGGGAGCAGAACGCCTGGCAGGTTGCAAAGCACGTGCCAAAACGTAAAGAGAAACCCCAGCCAGCTTTGCCCCTTCCCGGGAGGCAGCAAATACCCCCAGGCCTGAGCTCCCTCCCCAACCCCGCGGCCACCTCTGGAGCCGCTCACCCGCAGCCGGTGACAGCAGCAGGCTGCCACCCCCGGCACGGAGCCACCGCTGCGAGAGGGGCACAGCCCAGACCCGGTGCCTACAGAGCCCCTTAGCTAACACTTTCCGCTATAAGACCCTGTTTTTAGATCCTAGCGACTTTGCCAAACTTTAACCATTTAGGCTGCAGTCCTCCACGCCAAAAGCTTTCCTCGAGCTGAATTTATTGGGAAAATTTCATCTAGAAAGGCTCAGGCATTTGCCAGAATGAAGTTAGGGAAAATACATTGTTCTTCTCGAGCTAAAAATTCTTCGGCCATTTCAGTGAAATCCCTAGCACCTTCACACGTCGCAGCAGAGACCAGGAATTTGGCAGGGGAATCGCTGCGGGGCCTGGGAGCGTCTCTCTGCCACCCCTGCTTTGCCAAGGGGAATTCTGCGCGAGTAGCGGCCGTCCCCACCGCGCGGTGAGCCGGCGCGGAGGGAAAAAAACAGGGAGAGAAGGGGGCCAAAAGAGCCCAAGCGAGATGATATCATAGCAGGCAGGCTGCGGGCGGGCTCCGGGCTGTCAGCGAGGAGCTGGGACGCTGGCACAGCCCGCGGATCCCGCTCCCGGCGCTTGGAGCAGCCCCGCGGGCCCCGCGGTTCCGTGTGAGCTGTGGCGGCAGGAGCCCGTGCGGAGCGTCGCGAGCCGAGCGCCAGCAGGCTGAGCATCCCAGATGAGGTCAGCCTCGTTCAACGGGGCCGCTCGCTTTTCCAGATACAATGGGGATTACACATGCACGAATTATGCTAGAAGAACGCAACGTCGAGCGTTCAAAGGTTGGGAATACCAGATTTAGAGTTGCCTATGCAAATTCAAGTTAACTCCGTCCTGCTTGCGCATCGCAAGGCAGTTCCTAACAACGCAGGACCTTTTTCATCCTACAAGCTGTCATTTCTGCTGGCGTGGAATGGGAAAGGTCTCCTGCAGGACCTCCTTCTGGTGCACTGAAACACGCACGAGCTCAGTGCGGTGGAAGCCTGCAGGAAGCACCAGCGTTTTGTGGATTAAAGGGTGGCTCAGTGCTCTCCTGGAAAACTCCGCTCAGTTCTTGCCTTGGTCACAGGCTTCCAGGGAGATCCTGAAGTCACTTCAACCACATTTAACTCACGTGGTCGGTCTCTGCCTGTCCCTCACTCACTGCTGGCCACAGGGACGCGGACAGAATTAAATTTACAGGCGCTGAGCAACCACAACTGCAGCTAATGGGAGCTCTGCTTGGAAAACAAACAAGTGCAACTCATGAGTGACTGTGATTTTAGGACTCCAGCTTCACTGCCTCAAAGTGAGCACAAAGAAAAACCTGAGAAAACCCGTGACTTACGAACTCAGTTCCCCACCTGCACACTCAAGAGATACGATGCAGAAAGACATCCAAAGCTGAGACACTTTAAAGCAGAAACTTGTGAGGTTAGGCTACCAAGTTTGGGGGACTGAAGCTTCTAGCTCTTCCCTCATTTCATAGAGCACCGAGCATGATGATAAAACTCAATCAGGGACTTCTCGGGAAGCTCCTCCATGAAGTGAAGGGCATTTTACAAGCTAAAGGACAACAAGGGAAGCGAGTCCAGGATCTTCCTGCCACGTCACCCTCTTGTCTGCCCCAGGAGGCCTCCTTATCTGCACTAAGTGCATCTCAAGCTCGGGGAGGTTTCGCTGAGCACAGGCTTCGATGCCACCTCTGCCGGGGAATGAGCCCTCGCAGTGGCCCCGAGGACCCGGCCCAGCCGACCTCTGGCCACGAATGGGAGCCGTGTTCTGCTCCTCCGGAAACCCGGAAAACGGCTGCTCCGAGCGGTGCCACGCGAAGGAGCTTCTCAGGTGCGCAGAGAGCAATTCCCTGCTGGAGGGCTGAAATGACAGGCGGAAACCCACAGCGCGCGGCCAAACTCTTCCAGGAAGAGGAACATCCGAGCCCCAGTATTAGAAAATACGATCTCGGTGCTCCAAGGACGTACAGCGAGCTGGAGCCTCGGGTCCCCAAGCACAGCACAGCCTGCGCACGCCCGCGCGGATTCCTTGAGCCCCTCTGCCACGGGACTCGGCCCGGAGCAACTAGAAACCATTAACCTTCTGCACTCGCTAACAAGCACACGGCTCCATGGTTTCACGCCAAATTCCTCTTCTCTCCCGTGATTTCAGGCGGGATTGGCATGACCGCCCAGTTCCCCACTGCTACCGGGGCTGCACCGTTCCCAACGCTGCCGTGCGCAGGGAAAAGCGGCAGAATTCCCAGGAGCTGCCCTTTCCCCTCCCGCTACGCCGCCTCCCGGGAAAGCCCGGGGCGCAGGGGGCCGCGCTCCCCTGCAGCCCGCGCCGCTGCATTTCCTGCAGAGGTTTGGAAACCTGCTGCAGTTCCAGAGCGAGCTTCAGTTTCACTGTGACCAGCAGCTCGGAGACTCGGAGTTACTATACAGCCGAATAAAATATTTTTTCATAAATTTAACGCCAGCATGTCTGTGTTTGGAAACTTTGAAAATCCATGTTGTATGGTTTACTGCGCTGGAAAAGGTGCCAGCAGAGTTTCAAAGGAAGGGAAGTGTATAACTGTTTCCTTTCAAATGCATTTTCCAATGGGATCCATTGAGGGAAAAGGCTGGAACTAACTAAAACATTATTAAAAACTGTTATGAAAAGAGACAGAGAGATGGAAAAAGATAGACAAAAAGTCCAATACACAGCCGAGAGGGAGGGAGGGAGACGGGCGGCGAGAAAGGGGATATGGGCAGAAAGACACTTTGGGTGGGGAAAATGGGGCGAGACGGGGAGTTTTATCTGGCAGCCCCTGCTCGTGGTTTCGTCCTGGTGCAGATCGATTGATCGGCGTTTCAAGCGCTGCTGGCCCGGTGGCACCCGGCGAACCGCAGAGCTGGCGGTGAGCGCGGCGCTCGCGAACTGCTGACCTTTGCTTTTAAAACCAAAAATATTCCTCGGGAAGCAGCTACACCGGGTTCCAGGCCGGGCTGCCAAGCACAAACAAGCACTACTAACCTGAAGTAACACCCCGAGCAACAACCAGGACTAGTAACCTGAAGCAGCTCCCCGGGCTGATTCGAGCGGCGCTAACCTCCCGTGACATGTGCGCAGGGGCTCGGCCGCGCCGGCCGCACTGACTGGATCCGTTCATTCACCAATCGGCGGCACCGGCGCCGCGCGGGAGCCATCCCGGACAGCGAAGGGCTCCCGCGCCGCCGGCTGTAAATACCCAAAGAACTGGGTCCGCAAAGCGCAGCCCGGGCACAAAACCGCTGCGCGCCAAGCCCTGTTTTCGCTGCCCTCCGAGCTAAGCAGGGGACTGAAAGGGGCTGCAAAGGACGCCCGGTGTGGCACCTGAGTGACCCGGTGAGGCGGCCGGGCTCGGAGCGGATCCGGAGCCCGTGGGCTTTGCCAGGCTTCAAAGAGCCAGGCCGGGGGTGGGCAGGGGCTGGCGCGGGGCCGCGCAGCTCCGGGCCTGCGGTTCCGCGGGGTGCAGGAGCCGTGGGCTGTAGCGCACATGTCGAGGGATGAGGGGAAAAAAATAAACAGACAGACAAAAGAATGAGGATGCTCTGCCAATTCCAATTGTGCTGCTTTTATTTTAAATGCTTATCAAGCTGAGAAAGAGCAGAGTTCTTGGAAAACAAGGTTTCCTTTCTTCCGATGCCAGCGTCAAACACCCTCAAGGACGGGTACCGGCCGCGCTCGCCCCGTCCTGGCCGCCGCGGGCGCCCGGCTAACGGCCCCGGGGCCTCGGCTAAGGAGAGCGCTGCCATTGCTTTCTTTTTTATTTTACCAATCTCCATTCGGGCTGGGTTCAAATCACGGCCAGTTACCCACCAACACTTCTCGCTAATAAAATAACATTTTTACGGGCCCTAATTACGGCTTTCGCTGAATGCTCGACAGGAAGCTGCCGGCTGCGGCTCCGCGGCGGCCCGGCCCGGTCCCTGCGCTCCGGCACGAGGGACTCGGAGGAGGCGACTCCGGGCACTGCGACGCGGCCTGCGCGGAGCGTCGGCACCCGCGGCACCACGGGAACCGGCACCCGTGTTCGGAGCCGGCTGTGCGGGTGCCAGGGGACACCTTGGGATGAGGCGGGAAGCGCCGTCTGGACCCAGCCCTGGCCTTCACTTCCCCCCTTTTCCCAACCCGGTTAATGGAAGGAGACAGAGCCACAGAGCAGCGGAAGGGCACAGAGCCCCTCGCAGGTGGGAAGCGCAGAGGCTCCGCGCGCGGCCCCACCGGGCAGCACCGCGCGGCCCCCGCCGGGCTCCCCGAGCCCGCAGAAGGAGCCGCGATCCCGGAGCACGGCCGGGCTGCCGCGCAGGTATCCGTGCTCAGCCGGGAAAGGCGGCCCTGCCGCATTGATTCATTTTCTTTCCTTAACCAGGATTACTTTAATTTCCAAGGCCTAATGGAGGCCAGCTGCGGGGGGAGCGAGGCTGCAGCGCTGCGCGCGCCGACCTGCGCGCGCTGCTGCAAGTTGCGCCGCGCTCGACGCGCACACAAAGCCCTATAAAAAGGATGCACTGCAGCGGGATATTTTTAGTCCTGACAATGCAGCACTAAAAATACGACTTTGCTAATACATCACTACAGAAATATTCCCAGTGTCCATTCAGGAACGGTTTAAAACATTTATTTTTGTTTCCTTTTTGCAATGGTCGGAGAGGAGGGAGAAAATAGAAACTCATTGATAAGAGGAAACGAGAGAGACATGAAAAATTGAAAACTACCTAAAAGCTCATGGAGAGGTTTATTTTATTAGTTCTTAATAAATATCTTGCAGATTTCCTCAGGAAATACACCAGATCACATGTAAAATAGTTTGGTACTGATGTCAACTGTGTCAGCATATGAAATCTATTAGGGTGAAGCCACAGCAGGGTGATCAGCGTGCTGAAAAACTGCACGGCACCGAGGCGAGGGGGGGCGGGGGGAATCTCACGGCCCTTCCAAATTCTTCGAGAGGTAAAAAAGTCAGCCAAGACGCAGAGAGAGAGAAAAAAAGATCCCACATCCTGCTTTGCGCTGCCAGCAATGTGAAGTGCCCAGAGATTAATTCTATGTCTGGCCTGGAAATGTGACTTTAAAGCATGGAGGGAGCGGGAGGAGGAGAGAGGAACGAGCAGGCCCGGCTAGCGGGGACTGGCACGGGGCCACGAGCCCCCTCCCAAGCCATGTTTCAACGTAGACAGCAGTAAACCCCAGCAGACGGCAGCTCCGCGCGCTGCCAGGGCCTCGCAC
>VZSV01000203.1:42617-55551 GCA_013398735.1 Nothocercus julius | reverse complement strand
CCGTCCCGCCAGCATCCCGGGGCCGCCCTCCGGGACGAGTGCGATGGACAGTTGGGCACTCGCGCCCTCCCGGGGTGCCAGCCCTGCGGGCACCTTAGCACCAGCAGGGACAAGTGACATCAGACAGCGCGGAGCGCGAGGCCGCAATTCGGGCCGGGCTGGAGCGGCGCTGCCCTCGGGCACCTCGGGGTGACCCCCGAGGGTCGACACAACCAGCCCTCCTTTTCCAGAGGGAAAATAAAAAGCCCGAGCAGCTCGACGGGCAGCCCCAACGCGGCGCTGCCACGAACCGGCTACGTTCGAGGACAGCGGGATGGAGGCAGGGGGACAAGATGAGGTCTGTGCGCCCACAGCCAAAGCCGCGGCGCTCCGCGAGCGAGAAGGGAGCCGGCGGCGGCGCCGGGAAGCGCAGGCACCCCGAGCTCGCGGGCTGCACCCTCCTCGCCCGCACCTGGCACCCTATGAAACAGCCCCGCGAGCCCAATCGAGAGTTTTACAACTTCACAAAGCCCCATAATTAGCCTAATTGCACAACGCTCTCTCCGAGAATTAAGCAGAAGTACAGTAATTGACTCGGCGCGGCTTAGAAGCACCAGGAAATCAAAGGTGCAAGGCACATTAAAGAGCCAGAGAGGCAGAAAAATCTCTTTAAAAGCGGGAGGATTTCCTGCCACCGTGCAAACGTGCGAAGCTCCGGCAGAGCCGCTGCACCTGGTGCACCCTTGTGGTTGCTACCTGGCACCTCCACGCGCCCAAGGAGGCACCTCCTGCCCCTCTTTACAGCCCGCGCCCCGTTTCCTGCCTCTCGTTTCACAGTGCGACGCCGTTTCTCGCGATCGCGGTTTGGTCCCACCGGCAGGGCGGGCTCTAGCGTGGGGAGGACAAGTCAGACGAGTCATCTCCCTCTCTTTGCCGCCCTGAAAGGAGATCCTGGCATCGCCCCACGTGCGGTGGGACGGCCTCAAGGGCGGCCGTAAGGACGTGCTCGTGTGACGGGCACGCGGGCAGGAGCCCCCGGGGTGTTCAGCCCGCGCCGCGCCACGGGGACTTCAGCGGGAGGGGAGGACTGGAGCGGCTGACGCACCAGCGAGCGCTCGGTTGTGCTGGAAACCTTCCCCTTCCCTGCCACAAAGCCCCGCTCCATCTCTGGCCTCTGAAGGCAGCGTCTAGATTTCAGAAACCTGAACTGCAAGTGGAAATTCCCTGCAGCGCGGTGATTATTGCATCTCCCGCTGGCACTTGTGGCAAGGGGAAAAAAAGAGTCACATGGCTTTCTGGACACCCATTTCGCTACGGAGTCTTGCATCAGAGGGCAGAAGCCAGCAGCCAGGAAAATAACTCCAATTACGGTAAATAAATCCCCAAATATGTGACAATCTGCCTTTTAAACAGGAAACAGAGGGGAATAAGCAAAGGAAGACTTTGGTCTAAACATTGCTGCCACCAGCCTCAAGAGCCCGAGAGAGACACATGTCTGGGCCAAAGCTTTTTACCTGAACTCTGCTGATGCGTCTCAAGTCCGAGACAGTTTCCTTCCCCGAAAGGAAAGGCTCCTCCAGTTCCCAGCGCCCGTGCCAACCTCCCGCATTCCCGCCCGCTCGGCACAGCGCGAGCCGGAGGGTCAGCTGCCCCCTCCGGCCGCGTGCGTGTCCCGCGGCAGCGGGAGGAAGCGCCGGGGCGGCAGCGGAAACCGTGCGCGATGCCGGGATGAGCAACGCAGGTGTCACCCGCCGGACGCCGCTCCTGTTCCCGCATCCCCCGGCGAGGCTCTGGGTTGCGCCCGGGCCCAGCAAGTCACAGCCTCTTGCTGCGGCCGGGCACGGCCCGGGTGTCAAAGCAGGCGCTTTGCACAGGCGCTGACACATCGATAGCGATAGAGGGTGACAACCACGCAGGGTGACAACCGTGCGAGCCACACCACAGGGAGAAGGATGGACAACGTCTTAGAGCAGCTCCACAGCCCCCCTGGGCTGCATCCTGCCTAAAAATCTCCCCCCTGAAGCAGCTGAGAAGAGCGGCAATGGGAAGGGTGAACGGAATGACTGGTTTCTCCGAGCACAGGGCTGGGGAAGCGCTGTGCCCTCAGCAACACCCTGCGGGGCCTCGCGGAGCGCCGGCCGCACACCACCCATCCCGGGACAGCCCGCCCGGTCCCCACGCGCCGGGTGACAGCCCGAGGCGCCGTGGGCCACCTGCTGCAAACGCCGGAGCTGCTGCTCCCCCGAGCCAGCTGGGCTCGGCGTCTTCGACCACGCAAAAAGGCAAATTAAGAGGAAAGGGCTCAGCTCTGCTCCGCAGGCAGGGGAAGATCAAGTTGCTGCTTTTGTTATCTACAGCCTGAGGTTTATTAGGCTTCGTTTTGAACCTAATTTTAAAACTCCGCTAACCAAGGCAGCAGTCCACAACACTGCTTTATTTTTAAACTCAAATGCACTGGACTCTCTCGGGTTCAACTCCCAGCACCTTTTGTCTGCTCCAGTACGCAAGATGTGGTTACGAGCCGCACGAGAAGCCATTGAGATGTGGCCGCATCAGAAAAGTAGAAAATACTTCCAGCCGAGTCTTTTTCTGGTACCGCGGTGAGTTCTTTGAGCAAAGCCGGGTCCCGTGTGGGAAACCAAGCGAGCAACGCGGCAATGGTCAGAGAGGAGGCCGAGCCCTGCCACCAAGGGCAGCGACCACCAGTCTTTGCAACGTCTCTGGGGATATTTTAAGGGTTCGCGCTTCAGCTTGCAAGCCAGAGCAGCTGCGGTCAGCAAAGCGAAACGCGGCCCGGAGCCGCGCGCAGCGGCAGCGAGGCCGGGTGCTTCCCGAGCACGGGCTGCGCCTGGTGCCATCTTACACGGCAAGAAAACCACGGGGGTTGCTCCCGGTTAGGAGCCTCGCGCAAGTCTTCGGGAAGCTCGGGAGCCAACCCTGCCGAAGCTGCGCCCAGGGGCCGCTTGCCACCCAGCAGCGCATCGCTGGGGCAAGCAGCACGTGCACCAAAGGGACCGGCCGCCGCTCCGTGAGCGCAGCCCGGAGCGGGGCTGAGCCCTCCTTCCTAGCACGGAAAACCAGAGCTCGTTCCACTGGAGCAGACAGACCCGGCAGAGCTGCAAAGCAGCGCCCGGCCGCCCTCCCCGAACCCTCCTGGCCCTTCAGCGGTGGCGCTCGCGGAGCTGCTTTCTCTCCTCGGTCAGAGGGGACATCGCGCGGGCCGCTCCCCCTGCCCTGCCAAAACGGCCTCCCGCTCGGAGCGAGGCCGCCGGCTCCTTCCGCGCAATCCGTGCCCCGGCGCTGCTCAGCCCCGCGGGACGCGCTCCATCCTCTCCATGTGCTGAGGATGCACATATGGCAGCCCCCCTCCCCTCCCGACCTCCTCCCCAGCTCCGGAGAGCCCCGCGCGACAGGACCCCGAGTGCCAGAAGGCATCCAGGTGCTGCCGCCCGCTGCCTCCCAGCCAGGCGAATTTGCTGGGATTTCCGGGAAGTGTCTCCAGGGTGCCCCGCGCTGCACCCCCACTTTGGGGCACGCTGGTTAGGAATGCGGGCCCGTCGGGGGGGAGAGGGGAAGTTATTCTGGTGGTGGCCTATGAATAACATCCAGTGATTTATAGGAAGTATAATCCAATAATACAGTAAAATAAAACAGTGTGTCTGAGATGGGTTTGATTCCAGGAATTATAAAACAAATTATTAAAGAGAGAGAGAAAGAAAAAAGCCTCAGAGAGGCCAGATCGGAGTAAATTGGGCACAGATGGGCTGGGAGGGGGTTTCTCTCTCTCCCCTCACCGAGATGCCCCTGCCGCAAGCACGGCTTCAATTAGTCTTTTCAGAAACCAGAGTTTTATTTCCCCAAATTACAGAATTAAAAAAAAATTAAAATTCTTGGAGTGTTTGTGGTCGGGATAAAGGGATCCAAACTCCTCTGCAAGTTGATTGTGCAGATGGCTACCAAACTGTTAAAAGGGCCACCCCGCAAAGTGCCCGCCCAGCCAGCGCAAGGATGGCCCCGAGCCCTGGTGGTCACAGCCGTGCCATGACGGAGCGCGGGATGCAGCCGTCTGCATCCGTCCCTCCCGCCGGCGGGCTCTCCTTGCACCACAGGCCCAAGGTCTGCAAAGAGGTTTTGCCTTTTGCACCTTCTCAAGGCAACGAGGGGGCCAAACGGGCCCTTCCCGGCTCTGCCGGCTGGCTCGGAAGAAGGCGCCGTTTGATGCCGAACTAGGGGGGGGAAGCACTTCACATGGGATTCTCTGACTTTCTCCGTGGAGAAAACAACGGGACGGATCCACTCCGTGGCTCCCACGTGCCGGGTCCGTGGAGGCTCTGTGGAGGCCGCGGAACGCACTGCGCTCACTCAGGAGCGTGGGCTGCAGGCACCGTGGTGGCCACGCGCTGCTCTAGGCAGCCGGGGGCTGCAGCTGGACTCGGCAGGCAGCAAAGCGGCGCAGGGGCAGCGCCCAGGGACAGCGGCGTGGGACAAGCCGTGCCGGAGCCGAGGACGACGTGGAAGAAAGGGGAGAAACCACTAATGTGCATGACCCCAACCTCCTGCACTGCCCGCTGCCTCACCCAAGGAGCGGGGACACGCCGAGCGTCATCTGCACAAGGAAAGATGAGACTAGGAAGGGGTAGGATAGGTGTTTGGCTTAAGTCGAGCCTGGGGAAGGGGAGGAAGGGTGTTTACTTAAGTGTTTGATTATTTATGTTCTCTTTTTTTCTCCATACCTGGCCTAGTGATTAGAAGGTTCTGTTAATGGACAATAAATTATGTAAAAATTCCCTGAGTCGAAACTGGTCTGCTTGCAACACCACCCCGCGACTGCTCGCACCGCTGGATCCCAGCGCAAGAAAGTCATTGGGCAGCAGACACGGGACAAGCAAGCGAGGCCGAAGGCTTCCCAGGAGCGGCCGGCTCTCCGGACACCTGGGAGAGAAGGGATGGAACAACCCAACGAGATCAAATTGCCCCGGAGGGCAGGGAAAAGAGGCTCCCCGGAGAGCTTCCCTCCTTGCCCGCAGGCCCCCGGCTCCGCTCCCGCTGCTGGGAGCTCGCGGCGAAGGTCAGACAGACACACGCAACAGGAAGGGCCCACGGACGCGCTCCGGCCCCGGGGCTGCCGCAGGATTTCAGTAGGAGGGGATCTCTGGAGGGCACTCGGTTTTCACGCCCACAGGACGAGCTCGCAGGGCAGCTGCAGCTGCACGGAGCTCACGCGGCCGAGTGCCGGCTGCAGCCCACAGCGCGTGGGCGACCGCCAGCCGGGCACCCCGTGCGTTCGCCCCGCGCCCACGGCTGCTGCTCGGCCCAGGAAGGTGACCCAGGGGCTGGGAAGGGCAGCAGGCCCCTGCCCACGCCAGCGCGTGCGCCAGGGCAGCTAAGCGCTTGGTGATAACGATGGGCACTCGGTAATAACTTTGCAAACATCCCCGCGTGCGTTTGCGTCTCCAGGCCCTTCGCTTTGCAGCGGCTCCCAGCTCGGCCCCACGCTGCCTGCACCGAGCCCAGCCCGGGCTCTGCCAGCACCTCGAGAGCAACCGGGCATCCCGCTGAGAGCGGCATCTGCTCAGCCAGCGGCACCAAAAGGGACACTGAGGGTCACCAGAGCAAGAAACGCCTAGAGAAACAAACCCTTTAGGGGCTCCGTGGGCATCAGATGACGAGCACGGAGCCATCCCACCCGAGGGCACTGGGCGAGCACCTCCCCTGCTCCGCGTGCAGCCGTGGACTCCGGCGGGTCCCCGGTCTTGCTCCCACCACATTGCTCAGAGCTGGGAGCAGCTGGCAGCTACTCACACAGGAGACGGGAAACTCCACGAATACTTATTTTTCACATGAGATGAAAAGTGCTCCCTTTCTGACGCTCTTGCAAACGTCCAACAACTCGGTTACGGATGGAAAAGCAGAGGCCAGCGGTCCAAGAGCCAGGAATGCATCCAGCTCTGCCACTGGGGCTTGCTGTACGGCCCACACAAACCGTCCTCTCTTGACCACCCCCTCGTGCCTGCAGCGCAGACACGGTTACTAATACACGCACTGGAGGCTGCGCAGAGGCAGTTGCTCATCATCCTACAGCACGTTCCACCTCAGCCTGCGCCTGGTTGGCACCTAGCAGGAAAGCTGCTCGCTAAGGGCACCCGCAGCCGGCGCAGAGGATCCGCAGGGCGAGAGGATCCGCTCTGACAAGTGGCCAACTGGCTCGTGAGGGAGAAACCTGCCAGCGGTGGCTCTTCAGGGCACAGTCCCTTTCTCGGGCTGAAATTCCCCAGCCCCACTGAGGTTTCCATCTTTGGAATCTCAATCCCAAGCAATGGGCACAGGAGATGCTGCTTTCTCTCAAGCAGGGAGGGCAGCCCCATCCCTGCTTCCAAACTGCGTCCCTCCTATCCAAGGAACAGCTCCAAAGACCTGGGCACCTGCCCCTGGGCTTCTCTGGAGGAGGAGCAGGGGCAAAATATTGTAGTTTCAAGCTCAGTGGCAGAGATTCCATTTTGGTGGCATCTCTACTGATTGATACTCTATCTGCTTTGCTTTCTAGGGGCCTTAACACGAGGCAGAGCCTCCAGACGGGCTTTGCAGAGAGCAGCAGCTCCCAGCACATCACTCAGCTGCCTGCCAAGGCGCAGGGCAGACACGGGCAGCCCCAGCCATCAGCATTCCCCATCGGACGGCGCCTCCTGGATGCTCCCAGCCCAGGCGCCGAGCAGGGCCCGAGCTAAACGCCAGGAAGAGCCGCAAGCTGCGGACTTTGCTGTGCACGCGATGCCACCTCGCTCCTCAGTGCCGCCCACCTCACCCAGCGCCACCGCGGCCCAGCCAAGGTCCCCTTTGCTGCCCTGCGTGCACAGGCACCCACACACATCCAGGCTCTGCTTCCCGGCCAGGCTTCGCCCGCCCGCCCTCCTCCAACACCTCAACCGTCCAAAGAGGAGCCGCTCCCCAGCGCGGTCCCCCTGACGCAGCACGTGGTACCTCTGGGCTGGGAGTTGTGCACTGCAAACATGTTGATTGCCACGAGCTGGAGCATGCGGGTGCTTCCGATGGGCGGCGGGCTGTGCTGCAGCAGGACCTGGAACTCCCTCAGCACCTCCTCGGCCACGGCGGGGAAAGTCTCCATCCTGCACAGAGAGAGAGAGGCTGCAGAGCGCGCGCAGCGCCCCGCGCTCCGGGGGACCCCCCGCTGCTCCGGGGCTGCCGTCGCCCGCCTGAGAGCTGCAGGGAATGGCTGCCTTGCGAGCGAAGGTGCAGGCGGTGCGAAGGAGATGGCTGAAGCCTTCCTCCGAGAGGGCAGCGAGGGATTGCTCTGACACTGACAGGCAGCATTCCTCTGGCAGGAAAACACAGCCTTTATGAGTCATTTCTGACCAACCATTTTTTTCTACTGACTTCTACCAATCTGGGAAGGGTGCCAGGAGGCCAGCAGCTCACTTGGACCAGGCGCAGCCCATGGGACTCCCAAGAAAGCCAAGCTGTAGCAAAGCCCGCACACTGGTGCCACATTGCGGATGTGGCAATTCCAGCGCGCTGAATGCCGGCCAGCGCGCGTTGCCTCCGCGGCAGCAGCGCCCGGGCCCCGGGCTCTTGCGCCACTGCTGCTTGCCGGGCAGAATGGGACCTCAAAGCAGCCAGCCCCGTCCCCCGCAGGCTACGCATTCCCCAACACTGTGGTTGAGCTCCCAAATCTCATCACTCAGAGCCCCACGCTGCCCATGGGAAAGGGACAACATGCAAGTCCTGCACAGATGAGTGACTGGTCTCCTCTTGCTGCTGCTTGTGTCAACGCTGCAGCTGCTTCCTGCAGCGCAGGGCGCTGCTATCGCTGCTCAGTGCTGTGGCTGGGGATGGGGCGACCTGTCAACGCCAAAAGCCTCAGCGCAACCCAGGAAATGAGAGTGTTTATCCCGCAATTCTTATGGCATCCCCATGGGAATCAGCCGAGGTTACTTCTCAGGGCGCTGCTGCATCCTCAGCAATCTTCCAGGAGGGGTCAAAAACTGAACCAGTTGCAAAGAAGAACATGGTTAAATCTTGAAAATGACTCTGACTTTTTCACAACAGCCCTGCCAAAAGAGTCCTCACCCTGTGTCCCACAGAGGCAACTTTTTAACCAAGCAGCTGCTAAAAACCTGCAGACTAGTGACAGCAAAGTCCTCCTGTCCCATTGCCTCTTCTGCTGAGCTCGCTGTGTCCCTCTTCAAAAAGCCACAGCTAGACCTAGCAAGAACAAATGCCGGTCTCGCAGCAACTGCCAGCTCCAGCGCTCAGTGACACTGCGAGCAAGGGAGGGCCAGAATGTGCAGCGGGCAAGACACGCGGAGCCGGGGCCGGCAACATCAGGGGCCTCCATAGCAATTTCCTCTATCTTCCCCCAAGAGATTCAGATCTTGTGATATCAGCACGCTACAGCCTGGCTTAGCAAGCCACTTCTGGTAACCCGCATGGGCAATTCTGCTGGGCTTCCCCAACAGACTTTCAGGGCAGTAAGAGGCTCTATTTTTAAAGACAGAAATGGCTTTCTTCTTAACCCAATTTCATGGATGGCTTTCAGCAAACGGGCCTGCCCAGCAGCAGGGCTACGCTCTGCCCGGGCTGTAAGGAACAGATTCCCTGGTCTGTACAAAACAGAGCCCCTCTGTTGGTGCAAAACCGCTGCTCCCCCTTCGAGAGGCAACTTGCCTGGATCTGGGGCACAAGCAGGGAATTAGAGCAAACCGAACGTTTCTAAACGCTTCTTGATTTGGAGAGATCTCAGACCACATCCAACATACCCCGCAACACCCTCCTAGGGCAGAGAGGATGCCAGGGAGAGAGGAGCCCTGTGCTGGGTGGGTTGCTGGCCAGGAGATGGACATTAGTGCCACGGAATAACAGCAGTAAGGAGCGCGGCTTCCTCAGCCCCGCCAGCTGTGCTTTGACACGGCAGCACATCTGGTGCTGCGCGCAGTAACCCCACTGAGCTCAGAACCAGCAGGTCAGGAGCCGAGCGGAAGCTTTTAATAAATTGCTTACCTGTGGTTTTAGGAGCGAAAGAGTCTAATTAGTGCAACATCATCTTTGCCGTGCCCTTTCCCCCCTGTCTTTCCCCGCCCCCCAAAACAGATAAATGTCTGAAGATCCTGCCCAAGGTGGACTAAACTATTCCTCACCCTTTACCTATTTCAAGCACGGAAGTTGTTTAGCAGGGCTGGACGATTTTTCTTCCTGTGTCATGGTATTAGTTTCTAGTTCCTTTCTAAGCACTTCAGGGGATATTCTGCCATTAAACACACTCGGCTTTTCTAAATGACTGTCCTGGGAAGCAACGGCCTCAAAAACTGCATCTTAATTTCACAAAAGTCTCAGGAGCCAAATGTGCAAGCAATCACTGCAACATCCCCATTAATCCCCTTGCTGGCACGTGTTCAACGCGGAGCGCGGCTGCGCCGAGGCCCGGCAGCTCCCTGGATGCTCTGCCCTCCCTTGCGCGGCTCCGCTCCTTTTTTCCCTGCAGGCAGGAGCACATCCAGTTCTGCGTCCTCGCGCCGGGCCAGTTTGCTGCCCACAATCAGATAATCGGTGCCTTGTGACTCAGGCAGAGCGCGCGGCGCTGGCAGCGAGTGCCTCGCTCGGCCTCTCTCCCTCGGAGGCCCAGACCATCAACAAGTTGGCCGGCACATCTCCTACTTTCCACTGCTCTATGAAGGGTCCAAAGTGAAGCAAATGCCACTCCTGCCTGGCCTCCTCAGGCTGTATAACGCACACGGCAAGGGCCAAGGCTTTCGGCTGGCACCCTACGCTGCTCCTCGGCCTCCCGTGCCGCGAGGCTCCTTCTCCGCAAGGAGCGAGGGAGGACAGGCCCTGACCCTGGCAGGGAACTGCACACTCAAGTCAGAAGAGCCCAGCAGTTACTAGGGCAAGATGTCACTCAGCAGCTGCTCTGCTTTTGCCCAGGTGTCCTGGAAAAGGTCTCTCAACCCTTTCCTTTGCCATGAGAGTCCCACAAGAAACGGAGGGAGGCAGCGGAGCTGCTCCTGCATCCGCTCTGGAGACAAGGGCAGGCGTGAGCAGAGACCACCGTCGCTGCAGCGAGAGCGCAGGCTGCGCTGGGACCCGTGTGAGGTCTCGCCACGACAGCCGCCCCCGCAGAGCTGCCCCTGGCACCTGAGCGCGCGGGGTGGGAGACTCCCCGGGAAGGCTGCCGGGCTGAACTCCGCTCCCGGGTCATCGGCACATCCCCCGGGCTGGGATCTCAGCCCAGGCCTGAATCAGCCCTGCTTTAGCTTCAAGGAGAGCTCTTCAACTATTTGAAACCCATTTAGGACAGGCATTGCCAAGGGTGCTTTGCACAAACCAGTCTCCGCAGCCAGGGCAGCTCTCGGCTGCGAGGCTGTCACTGAGATGGCAGCAAGGAGACCGAGGGCACGGCTGGTCCGGACACGCTCTGCACGGCGGCTCTCGGCCGCCGGATCGTTTTGTCCCAACAGCTTCGCAGTCCTCGTGGGCAGTGGCCACCGAGGCTCCCCTAGAGCCACCTACCTGCAGACTCCAAGGAGGGCAAGGGGAGAGGAGGAGGAAAAACGGGAATGTCAGGAGGAAAGAGCATGGATAGGGCATGGGAGAGGGAGGAAATGGCCTCTAGGCCCTCCTGTGCACATAACAGTGGCAAAGCTCAGCTGCTGCCAGAGGGTCCCAGGGCACAAGTGGGATCGGGACACGAGGTGGGGGCAGAAAGAGCCCAAATCACCTCCAGTGCGGAGCGCAGGGCGGGTAAGGAGAATAGGAAGCAGGAGGCTAGGCCTGCAAGAATTCACACCCTGTGCCCTCAGCTCCAAACACAGCTTAGTTGCTAACAATATTAAATTCCAAAAAGACTTGTAATGTAGGAAAATAAAATAAACATCCTGCACACTTACCCAATCCTGGTAAACAGCTTCCCATGGGCATGAAGAAAACTGAGGATGAACCTTTTGTTCAGCTGCATGGGAAAAAAAAAAAAAAAGAGAGAGAGAGAGAGAGGAGAAAACAATTAAACTCTCTCCGATTTCCTGTGAATTAGGACCGTTCCCCAGTGACAGCAGAACCTGGCCTGGATGCCGGGGGTGGCACTGGAGAGATGGGAACCAAATGGACATGCCCAAACTCTCACAAACATCGTGCACGCGGGGCCGGGCAAGTGCCAAACAGCTGGAGCGCGAGCGGGCCGGGCCGGTGGAGACACAGCACCCTCTGCCGGGGCCGCGGCGCCGGGGCCCGCGGGCACCCGCGCACGGGTTTCTGCCGCGCCAGCCCCGCGGCTCTCCCGAGAGGAGCCCGAAACGTTTCCCGCCGACGGAGAGGAAAGAAAATGCAGCAAAAAACAATCAGAAGAGCTGCTGCAGCGGGGAGCAGCCCTGCCCGGCGCACGGCGACGGCCCGTGAATGCTTTTCTGGGGGAAACAGGCGCTGGGCTCGGCGGTGAGGCCGGCGATGCACGTTTGCCCCGTGATCCGCTCTCAGGAGCGAGGAAGGCTTGGACGCGGCCCTACCTCATTTACCTCTAGCCTTAAGCAACTACAGAGAAGGAACTCGGGCTCGCTTTTACCGGAATCATTGGTTTTCTTCCCTGTAATCCCTGCAGCGTTCTGCCCCGAGACTGGGGTAGGACTTGGCCTTTCCCTAGCGCATCGATCCTGCAACGCGGAGCCAAGGACACGCGCAGGCAGCACACGCAGCTGTCCGGGCCACCCAGCTTTGAGCCACCACCACCAAAACCTGACTCGAATAAGCCCTCTCTGCCTCTCTAAGGCACCTCTGCTAGTCCAGCAGTGCTCCCAGCTTCCCTGCTTCTTCTCCGAACTGCTTTGAAAATGGCTGCGGGGGGGTTAATGCCACTTTGCTGGGCCACGGAGGTGGCTGTGGAAGGGCACCGTCCCCCCGCTGCCTCCTCCACGAGGACACGGGACGTCCCGCGAGCACCCACGGGCCCGGGCAGGGCACCCTGGGCGCCCTGAGCGCCGCGCAGGGGGACGACGGCCAGCAGCGCCCCAGCCCGCGCGCTGCAGCGCGTCCGCAACCGCTCCGTGCAGGTCAGCGGCGCGTCTCCCCGCAGGGGGAAACCGAGGCACAGACAGAAGAAGCGCCCGCTGTCCCCAGGCAGCGCTGGGGCAGCACCTTGCCAAGGCCCCGTCCCCGAGGCCACGTGACGGGCTGCAGGAGGCCACCAGCAGGACGGTGACGAGCGGCGCTTGCTTCCTCCCCGCTCCCGTCCTCGGCCCGTGCGAGCGGCTCGGCACGGTGCGCGCGCCCCGGCAGGCGCGACCGAGCCGGGCTGGGTGCTGCCGGGAGGCGCGCGGGAGGGCGACGCTCTGCAGCAGCGTCGCTCCCGGGCCGCGTGCGAGTTTCAACATAAAACCCGACTCATAAAACGAGCCAGGCCAATTAAGCCGGCCCCCACAGCCAGGGCTTCTTGCTTACTCACGCTTTTACGGCTGCCCTCGAGAGCCCTTTGCACTCGGCTTCGTTTGCCACCATTTTATTAATTCTGCAGAGGAAATCGGAGAACATGGGGACAGCAGGGCAAAGCGAGGGCCCTAAGTCACTTGCCTAGCACAGCCCAGACAGCCGCTTCTCCCTCAGCCTCCTTAAGACACCAAGAAAACTCAGAGCTTGAAACCCCTTTTCACCTTTTAACACCTTTTTTTTTTTTTTTTTTCCGCGGAGTAGCTTGTGGGGAACAACAAAAAAAACTCATTTGTGACCAGCTTGGTGGCTCCAGCGTTGGTCACACGTGCCCTGACACGGCCCCTGTGACAGGGCGGCGAAGGCCGACGGCTCTGGGCTCACAGCGAGCGCCCTCGCGGGCAGCGGGGCCTTTCCCGCAGCAAGGCCATGGGGCAAGGGCTGGGAAAGAGGGTCCCCGAGCGCCGTGACGGGGCCGCGTCCCGGAGCCGTCCCCCCTCGCCGTGGAGGCGGCCGCAGCTCGACCTGCCGC
>VZSV01000203.1:20481-42162 GCA_013398735.1 Nothocercus julius | reverse complement strand
AAAAAAAAAAAAAAAAAAAAAAAAAAAAAAAAAAACAGGAAGCAGGGATAGGGATGAGGACAGGATCCCTGCCCCCAGGGAGGCAGCATGTTGCTCACTCGCCAGCTTCAACAGGAGCCCAGCAAGCCCAGGCAGAGGCCGCGTGCCCCAGAGCCGGGGCATCTCAAGCAGGCACCTCTGGGCTTTTTTCACCACTTTTTCTCCCACAGCCTCGAGGTTTTGATGAGCTCATCGCTTAACTTTGGACCTTTCATCTCCGAGGTCACGCGGAGGCCGTGGGCCGCTTTGACTGGGGCCGCTCTCTGAATGACTCTGCCCGCAGTGACTCACCTGCCCGCCAGCCGCCGGGAGCCCTCCCTGCTCCTCCCGGCCAACGCCGCTTCTCACAGCGCGAGGGAAACGGCGACGTCCACCGCGCGCCGCGCCGAGGAGGAAGCACCGTCACCTGCTCTTCTGCATTCACACGGGCGCGGGGAGCACTTCCCCAAAGCCCTGCGAACCTGCCCGTCGCCCCACCGGCGTGACGGGGGCCCCGCAGCTCCTCCTCGGCCGCGCGGAGCCTCCCCGGGAGGGTCCCCGCGGAGCCTTCCTGAGAGCAGCACCTGGAAGGGCGATGCGCGGGCCGGTCCCCCGTGCGCGCGCGGGCAGCACGGCTGGCTAGCGCCAACGGGGATCTTGTCTTCTGCTGCGGAAGAGCTCCCCGAGCCAGGGTGCTCCAGCCACGCGGCTGTGTCGGGAAAGGGCCTCGGGCGCTCTCGGCCGAAAGGCGGGCATCGATATGAGCGTATAGAGAAGGCATTAGCTATAAAAACAAACCAGCTGTCAGGAAGGAGAAGGGGTCCCTGCACACAGTAGTGCCTGGAGCTGGAAACAGCTGTTTCGGCTGTCATGAGTCAGCATGTGCAGACAGACTAAATCCACCTGGGAAGAGGCAACCTCACCAGAGGCGGCGGCCCGGGGAGCGCTCGCACCGCCGCCCCAACGGGACACGTTACCACGGAAGGAATCAACAGCGACTAACAAGTGGCGGCGGCGAGGCCGAGCGGCGGCGGCGGCAACGGTGCCAGAGCGGCCGGCTCGAAGCGGAGGGAGGTCCTGCCAGCGCGCGCGGCGGGGGCAGGCGGACGGCACGGGGGAGGCTTGTCAGGGCTGGAGCCAGAAAAGGAGAAAGCGAGGCCCAGCCTCAAGGGAGGCCCAACACCAAGGGAGTGCACGGTGGCCTAAAAGCGCTGAAAATCCATCTCCCAGCCCAGCACCGAGACACAGGGAACCCCACCAGGGCGCACAGGAGCGGCACCAAGTAGGCTGGCCAAGCAGAGCTGCTGCGCTCGGACCCCGCGCGTGTCCGTTTGGCTCGGGGCGACGAGCGCACAGAGCTTTGGCACCTGAGCATCAGCCCCAGCTGTGAAGGAGGCACCAAATAAGGGAAGGATTCTGGAGCGGTGACTCCTGGGGAAAAACCATTTCAAGTTAAAAATTGTTACTTCAGGTTTGGAAGTAAATTTCAGGATCTGGTCTTTATCAAGTGAGGCAAACTTTCTTCAACATCAGCAAAGCATCTGTGGAGCAGAAAGCAGTGTCAGAGTCAAAATAGGCTGCAAAAGACAAGTCCATTAATCAAGAGACCAGATGCAAGACTGTCTGTAACGAATGAGCTGTCTCCACCAGAGTGGAAGGGGCTGGAGCGCAGCAGGCCATTCTCCAAAGTCTGGGGGTATCCTCAGTGACAAGGGGTTGGGATACAGACCGCAAAGCCACACGGCTCAGCTCCAGAACACGTACCACGCTCGGCCCAAATACCGTCAGGGTTTCTTGGTCAGGCATGGTCTCCTTGCTGGGGATCGGGTGAAAAGACATGCAGACACCCAAACCACGCCATGGTCTCTGTTAAGATGATTCCCGTTTTTCGCAGGCATCTCCTCCAGAGCTGCAGCTCAACAGGCCGTTCTCTACCTCTCCCGGAGACGTCCTACAAGTCGGAGCCTTTGTCCCATGCTGTCCCAAGCATGCAAAGCACAGGCCTGGCTGGTGTTTTCCAAATAAGACCTAGCAGTGATAAAAAGTCTCTGGGAAATCCCGTGATGTTTCAGTTGGCTTAACTGGCAAGAAAGTAGGAGATCTTTTCTCTTATGGGTAAAGTGCTGGTGGAAAATGTTTTGCACAAATGGCTGTCTGCATAAGGGAGAGGAGACCAAGGGGCCATTCAGATCCTGTTCATCATTTGCAAGATTTACAGAATACCCACAGCGTTGTGGGCAAATTACCATAATCATTGCTCTCCATGAGTTATCTGCAGCCATGAACGAACACCTTGCTGCTCACCTTGCTGCTTCTTGACAGATAATCTAGTGCAGGTTTCTGTTTACCAGTTACAATGTCCTGTCCAGAACTGGATTGATTTCCCTTGTACAGAAGCGATTCCAGTGGGAATCCTGATACTTAACGTGAGGCACTACACAAATGTAAAATCCCGTTGGACACACTGTGGAAGAAAGAAGGAATCCTGGAGAACTGCGAACTCAAGACATACAAATTTCACCTACAGCTAAAGAGAACTTCAGGTACTCACGCAGCTTCCTAGTCTTCTGGCCTGCAACAGCTATAACTCCTGAACACATCTCATGACTATAAGAAGTTACAAATCAGTATTTATTTCAGCAAGAGAAAAGGAGGCATTCAGGAAGTTCCTCAGTAAAACACTGACCTTCTGATTTTTCCCTTAATTTCTGCAGCAGACAGATGAGATGAGAAACATGGGCAAGACAACTGTGCACTTTACTAAACTAAAATCAGGCAGTGGAGACTATACTGGCTTTGAAACAAATGTCGGATCTATAACTATACTTATTTAATAATAAAAGCTTTCTGTTTATGAAAAACAGGTCAAATAAATTGCAAGTTTAGTTGAAAAAGAAATCACATGCATATAAATATACCAAGACACTTGTAAAGCATTTAAATTAGCAACACGCAACATTCTTGAAAAATAAACTTAAACACATCTTAAAAAGCAACAGTCTTCACAGAATTCTCATTGAGCTGAATGAAAAGAGGTTGGTACAGACGGGCTAGCAATATCTTCAGCAACAAACTGAAAATAAATTCTGTCGACACACTGCCTCTGAGATGAAGATGGAACGAGCCATATGTAGTGAGGTAACAACGATCAGTTCAAAATCTGTTTTTTTTTTCCTATGCTAGATGTGCAGTTATGTATCCTGGATTGTGCCGATTAAGTCTCCAGGACTTCACCCCAAGCAGAGGCTCTAGCGATTACGGGGCTACACTTGCAGGGTGAGACCTGGTCAAAAGGGTTAATGCATCTCTTGCAGGCACAAGCAGAGAGCAGGCACTGGACAGCACTTTTACCTCTATATACGGCACTGGCGAGACTGACACTGAAATACTGTGTTCAGTTCTAATGCCCGGATATTTAAAAGGATGCTGAAAAATTGGAAAGAGTCCAGAAAATGGCCATAAAAGTGATTCAAAGGCTAGAAATGATGGCTTGCCGTGAAAAACTTGAACAGCTCAATCTGTTTAGTGTTTCACAAAGACTGGGAGGTGATTTGATTGCAAGTGCAAAGTGCCTCCATGGTATTTAAAGTTCTTTATACTAGCAGAATAACAAAGAACAAGTGAGAAACATTCACGGTGGAAATAATGCACAAAGGTTTCAGAACCAGCGCAATTATCCCTGGAACAAACTTCCCAGGAAAAGGGTGGATTCTCAAGACTGGATGTCTTTCTGGAAGTTTTGCTTTAGCCAAACACAAGTTATTTGGCTTCATACAGGAGTAGCGGGGTGAAATTTAAGTACCTGTGATATCCCGGAGATCAGACTAGATGATCTAATGGTCCCTGCTGGCCATAAACTCTACGAATCTATGCAAACATGCCAGAGAGAGTCCTCAACTGAGATATCAAGTTAACTTTCAGCACACAACTTTTCACAAATTGGCTTTGGTGCTGCAGGTCGTTTAGGACATATGCTCAACTCTTTGAGGCTGCATCTGGTTAAGCACTGAAAGGATGACGGGACGGAGCCATTCCTTGTCCAACAGGTACGGCTGGCCGTGTGTTTTGCACTGATGCAGCTCCAAGCAGCAAAAAGCAGCTAATACCCAAACACATCCTGCTTGCCCAGAGCGAAGAACACGCCTTTCCTAAGATAGAAAACCGACACCAAGCAACGCGTGATGAGTTCTGGTCATAAGAGACCTCCTGTTAACAGAGCCCAGCGCGTTGTCAGCCGCCTTCACCACCACGGCGCAGATTATTCGTGGGGTCAAGCGTGCAAGAGGGGGATGTGAGGCCTCTAGTCCTGACTTGCCTGTAATCAGAACTCCAAAGAGTAACAAAGAAATTAAGAAAGGAAAATAACTGAAGAGATCTGGCCCTGTAAGGCTTAGGAAGGCAGAAGAAAGGCCAACAGAGAAGACATTTGGGCAACAGGTGGAGCAGGGACAGAGCCTCCGAGAAGGACATTGGTTATCACCTCTCTTCGTGCCCCTGCGTTCCCAGACGTGTCACCAGCGGGGATGGCAGTGGTCACTGGCAGTCAGTCTGTGCTCAGCACAGCTCTCCACAAGCAGGAGAAGTGCTGGTGGCCTAAGAAGGGGGAGCACTGCCACCCTGCCGCGGTTGCGGTGGAATTCCAGGGCCTTTGCTTCCATCCGGACAGTGCACACAGGGCATTAAGGCATCTCCCTCCCCGCTTCCAATCGCACGGCAACAAAAGCTGCTGGGGAGGAAGAGTAGAGCCAAGGACAGAGGAAATGACACAGATTCGAGCAGGTTCCACTCCCTGATCCTCCGGAAGGAAATTTCTTTCCTAGTACCCACCTCCACGGTGCATATGAAACCTGTCTGGAAACTGCTCATTCAACACTGAGAAAAGAAATAAACACTGCCCATTCCCCAGGGCAGAAATCATTGTTTTGGCTGTGGAATAAGAGGTGCCATCCCCAAAAGCACATAGCAGATAGGAGAAAAAGTTGGACTGGGCCAAGTTCAGACAGAGACCAAGGTTAGACTAACAAAAAAAGCTCAAGAGAAATCATGCTAACAGCCTTCACTCTGCTCTGGGAAATTTCCCAACCCTGCTATTAGACATTTTACTTCCTTTACCAGCACTGCCAATTCCTGCAGCTCTCTTGTCTGAGCTGCAAACTCTCCCTCCCCACACCGCAGTGCAGCGCCTGGATCATCAAACCCGCTGCCACGAGGTAGGACTAATGTGCAGCAGCAGGAGGGGGTTTGGTTACACACAAATCCCGGGCTGATCAGCACCAGCAGGAGAGGAAATGAGGATAGAGTGAATGACAGGGAAAGGCGGTTTCTGGATGATTGTACTTGGTTTTAGAGTATGAAAAGCTTGCTCGAATTGAAGCCTTGTCCCCCTCACCACAGTCTCTCTGAGCCCTGGGATATAGCAGAGCCCCTCGTGCAGGCCCAAGTCATCGACGTCCTTGTAGTGCTCCCACCTCTGATCCACCACGATGCTTCAGAACACATTAGCACCAGATGCCTGTTACCGGAAGGAGAACATGCCAGTGTCTCTCCCCTTCAAGCTACGTTAGATCCTGCCTGGTTCTTCACAGCTAAATAAAAACCACCAGCACGGTCTAAAAAAGAAAATAACACCAACTGCTGGAAACTCTCATTGATGGCTTAGCCTTCGCTTTCCGTGTAGTGACAAAAGGTCAAGCTGTGCTGGAAAGCGTCGTGCCGGGTTCGGGTGACACACGTGCACATGTGGTACCTGTCACCCAGCGCCACGGAGCTGTGGCAGGTAGAGCAGGGCAGTATCAAGGATGAGCTTTGCAGAGCAGTAATGACCGGACATCAAGGGTCCAAACAAGGATACGGAGCATCTCTGGTGGGGCTTCTAGTGCAGGAACTGCAGCAGAGGAAGATTTCGCCAGTGTTTTGAGGGAAAAAAAAAAATACAGTTAAAAAAAAAAAAAAGGTGCGAACATGGGAGGGTGAACAAGCAGTGGGCAGAAAAGCCAGGGCTAGCTGCATGGCTGAGTGTCACGTCTCAAGCCCAGAGAGGCTAGAGTGTGGTTTTAGTGTGTAACCAGCTTCAACTGCAGCCTGGCACTCTTCACTTCCTCCCCAGAGGAGGCTTCTCTCTCTGTTAGGGGAAAGAAACCAGCCCTACCACGCAAAACTAAACGGCTAGAGTAAAAATAAAGCCCCAAGGTGGTTTGGTGACCGAGGTCACGCAGGCAGGCGGGGAGGGTTTGCAGGCTGGGGGCCGCACTCAGAAGTGCTCGCGCTGCCAACCAAAAGAGAGGCTGCAGAACAGGAGGCAGGGCAGAGAATTACGGTGAGTCCAGCAGCAAAGAGGCTGAGCAGCCTCTTCGCACGCCACCTGCTCCCCTGCGCTCGCACGGGCTGTAAACCGTTTCCTAAACACAAAGGGAAAAAAAATAGACCTGGTCCTGACCTCCTCAAATGAGTAACTGAACCTGACGGCTTCCTGCAAGCTTGCAGGGTGAGGAAGGGAGGCTGCCTGGGTGGGAGAGCTCCACGTTCCTCCCTCTCCAGCCCTGCTTGGACACACAAGTTAAGGATTCAGCATCTCCCGCTGCTTTTCCACGCAGGGAGCGGGGGAAGGAGAGACAGGCGGCTGCTAGCGCTGCCCTCCCACCACGGAGGGCTCTTAGGCTCCTTCTGTGGGAGCGGATCACTGCAATTATACAGATCAAGGCAGCATGGCAACAAGAACGAGGCCAGCGTGGAGGCTCTGCCTTCCCTTCGCAGCAAGGGCAGGCCGCAATTCATCAGACCGCAGACGAGCTGACGCGAGGCAGACGCTAGAGAGCACCTAAGCGTAGGGCAGGCCACGACTCCTGACCCAAGAGAAACCACCTTCCTGCAACAAGGCCTCGGGAGCCGCCTGAGCCGAGGCCCAGCTGCAAGACCTTGCACACGTCCTGCTGCTGGCCTGTGCGCTCAGAAAAGCGGCGGGGACACTTCTGTGTGTGTCCCCTCCCTTTGGGGACGCAGCTCTGCGGCTGCTCTAGTGCGGCTCAGGCGTGTCACAGATGCCAGTGATGGCCCCAGCAGGCAGCCCGGAGGCACCTGCAGGCCCTGATGCTCTGCTGGGTTTCCAGGCCTTCCCCTCTCCGCGGAGGGACGTAACATTGGAAATAAAATTGCTGCAAGGAGTCAGGAGTCAGTGCAGGCCGGGGGCTCCGGTGCAGCGCGGGGAAGGGAGGGCAGCCGAGGCAGCTGCCCTTGCTCCAGCCTGGCCCGGCCCTATGGGATCGTCCCGAGCACTTTGCTCACCTGATCCCGGGAGGCAGGAAAGGGGGAAAAACCTCGTACGTCTGTCAGCAGGGACCCGCCAAAAGAGCCTGCGCGGGACAGAAAACCTGAGCTCGCAGCTCCGCACAGCACGAGCAGCGCCCCGGGAGCGCGCTACAGCTCCCAAACAAGCAGCTTCCCAAGCAGCCTCCTCTCCACGCACCTGGATGGGGAAGCAGGGCTGTCCTCGCAGCCACAGTGCATTGCCCCCCATGCCCGTCGCTTGTTTCTAGTCCCACGGAAGGGAAAAGGGCTACGGGATGAGGATGGATGGGAGCGCAAAGGGCCATCTCCGTGAACGGGGCGCCCCTGCGGGATATCCGCACATGCGGCGCTGGCCGCTGTCCCAGACGGAGGGCAGGGCAGCGCCGGTTCTGAGCACGGCTCCCTGCCACCAGCCCCTGCGAGCAGCGCAGGGCAGCGGGCGGGCTCGTGGAGCCAAGCGACAGGGGCTCCCGCGAGGTTGCGTCCCCCTGCTCCCCTAGGAGCAGCCCTTTCCACACACACAGCCCCAGGGACAGCTGCCCCAGGGGCAAAGTTGCATCGCCTGAAGCCAGCTAGAAACAGGAGCCACCCAAGGCCCCCGAGTGGCTGCTGCTCAAGAGGAACAACCACACAGAGCAGAACCAACACACAGCCCAGGGGAAACGGATGTGAAACAGGCAGGAGTCGACCAGGACAGTGACCCTTTTCCCACCAAGGACACACGCCCGCCACCAAGGCGGCACCTGGGCCACTCTGTCGGTCACAAAAGTGCCACTTCCCACCTTGCAGTGGAGAGGTAAGTGCTGCCCCTGCAGCATCGTGATGTAAGGGCCAGAAATAAAACGAAGCAGGGAGGAAGGACTGACCAGGATAGAAGCTGGGAACTTCTCATCTCAGAAAGCAAAACAGTCACAGCTGGTTGTGAAGACAGTCCCGACCAGGCACTGCTGAACAACCTCCACGTGAGCTGCATCCGGACCGAGCTGGGGAAAAGGAAGCAGGACAACTCCCACAGCCTCCCCTTCTTCGAGAAGAGAGTGCCCCCATGCTACCGTGAAGGACCATCGCCCTGCGTCCTTAACGATGAGATTTTCTAAGACCTGGGAGAAGCAGAGAGACCACCAGGTCCAGCTCACCTGAAAGAACACAAGCACCCACAGACACACTCTGCTGCAGCATTGCCACCCTTGGCCACAGGCTGGTCCCCACATGCTCGATCCCCCCTTACCGCTAGGGAATGACACTTGTTTGCACAACAGTCTTCCACGGAAGAGTACGGTAGGTGGCAAGGTGGGAACACTAAGGTCAGAACCCCTCTGTTCAGTGTACAGAAGGGACCTTGTTCTCCTGTTCTGCTGGTAGACCTGGTCCTGGTGATATCTACTGCTCGTCTGTGGAAACAGTGACGCACTGTCCATGCTCCTCATCGCTGAGGAGATAGATTGTGTAAAGAAATGGAGGTTAAAACTTGCTCTAGCTTCACAGCTAATGATCCCACCAGAATTTCTTTGCTCTTGCAAAGGGGTCCTGCTCCATGCAGAGTGGGGCAAATGCAACAACCCTGTCCCTAACCAACAGGCTCAGTGGAAAAGGGAAAGCTCCTGTAGCCAGAGAGCTTGATTTTGGTTTTAGCTTTCCAAAGTGCTTTTGGGTGGCCATACCAAACTTCTGATCGCTCTGCTAGATTGACCTCTCACAAGAGAGGCTGGGAGGCTTAATTCTTTAATGATTATAAAGCATTCAGACATCTGGAGAGAAGCATTATTTAATTACTGGAGTGCCAAGGGAGAGCCTCTCTTCCCTAATCTTAGCAGTGCTATGGAGTAATCTCTAGCCGGGAATGCGCGCGGCGTGATAGCACACGGAAGTATCTACTGCAGAGCGCGGGCAGCAGGGCAAGAGCAACTGTGGGAACCGTAACTCAGCATTTCCTGACAGGGGTGATTAAAATCTCAAACTCAGTGTAATATTAACACTTTCTCAAGAGATTGACAGCACATTTGTCCTGTTTACTTTACCAATTCCCAGCCTGCACAGTAAGCTGCATACAGTACTATCAGATTTAAGATCAATATAGACCCAAGGCAAATGAAACCACTGGCAGAGAAGAAATGGGACCCAGCTCTTCAGCTCACTTTGCCACCCCAGTGCCTTTTTAGAGAAAAGAGAACTGCTCATTGATTTTGGTTTTTTTTTTTTTTTTTTTTTTTTTTGAAGGGGGTGAGAAGTTCTTATTGGAATCCTACCCAAAGCCACCTAATGTTGTCAGGTAACCAGGGCAGCCTGGACTTTCACATCATTGCACGCCTGGAAACAGTCAACAGACAGGAGACCGCAGAGCACAGCTAAAAAAATTCACAGAATGAAACCCCAAAAGGCTCCAGGCATAACGGACACAGCCCTAAAAGGGCAGGCTGCAGCCCAAATACTTTTGCAGCCTGTTTTGAAACAGTCCCAGCAAAAGAGGATGCCCTCCATGCCAGCAGTGCCAAACTGAATCACTGAGAAAGGGGCCAAATGCAGAGGCATGCTCCTTGGTGTGGACAGATGGTGCATTCCTGGAATTCTGTGTCTTCCTGGAAAACAGGATGTAGAAAACAGTGGAAGAAGCAGCTATGCCAAAACTCTACCTAAACATACAGTGCCAAGGCAAACTACCAGCACTGCACGTCACCCCTGCTCGTCACAGCAACACCTAGAGCAGGCACTGGCTTCTGCAGCCTCTGCATCACACTAACTGCATGCAGCTGCTGCCTGACCTGGAAAGAAAGTAATGAGGTCTGTGTTATAGTCACCACGGAGAAAGGAAGTGCAAACGAGTGCTGAGCAGGCACACATTTGCGTGCCGCAAATTGGGGATCTGCAGGTCCCAGGGGCAGCCAGCGTCACCCTGCTGAGCAGGCCACAACACAGCACTCGCAGTCAATCCCCTTTGCCATGCAGGAAACAACCACCGGGAGGAGAAATCCTCCCAATCCAATTCCATGCTGCCTACGAAACAGCCAGTTCACCTACAGTAAAATAACATTCATCACCTTGGGCTTGGGCTGCACCTGAAGCAGCAGCTTCTGTACGAATGGTTCAAGGGTCTCTCTCCTGCATCTCTGCCCTGTTCATGTCCCAAGCTGCTTGGCTCTATACAGGTGTCACAACTGCTCCTTAAAGCAGGTGCCTTCCCATTCTACCCTGTAAAGTTCCCTTCTCTGGCCCTGAAACAGCAAAGTTACCATAAAGCCTGATGCCCAAGAAGCTTCCTGCAGAGCTGTCAGTATAAACGGACAAGCACAGTTTGTCTCAGTCTTTTTCAGGAGCTGAAGCTGACAGGGAAGGAACCAGGGAGACAAAGAAACAATTTAGACTCAGTTCCTTAAAATGACACGTCAGGAGGGGAGCACATCCCCCTGGGAGCAGAGCTGCTCCCTTCCATCCCGCCCGCGTGGGGATGCGGCGCTGCCAGGGCCAGGCCCGCGGGCTGCCCGGGCGCAAGCAGGGCCCTTCGGAGGCCAAACAGTGCCACACAGCGGCAGGACACCGGCTGCTCGGCTCCTGCAGGCCCTGCAAGAGCTCGTCATGTCAAGGCCGCAGCTCAGAAACCTGGACAGTGACCCCGACTTCCAGTTTCTTTTTCGCGTGGTTATTTTTACTCCAGAGCAGTTCAGCGACGTGGTTGCGCTGCAGCCCCGTAAGCGGCTGCGCTAATGCAGGCAAGAGCAGCACGCTGCAGTACTCAACTCAGGGAGAAACGTCTTGGCTGCCAAAATCGGCAGCGCTCAAACCTGCACCCTCAATCCTCCCATGCTGCTGCATTTCTGAGCACGTCAGTCTGAGAGGAGAAAGGTTTCTACAAAGCAGCTTTTTGAGCAGATGAGGCATCCCGGACTAAGGCAGCGCCAGCAACCTGCACTTGGAGAGCAGAGCAGGGCAAGCTCTAGCAAACGTCACTGCACTGTGAACAACAAGCTGCTACTGCCTCCAGCTTCGCCAGCAGCTACACTACCTCACGCTGGAGGGCTGCACAAGTGCCTCAAAACTCCCAGTGTTTCAAAACGGCAGCATCTTATGTCAAACCATCTTCATCAATGATTTACAGAGGCTATGGCTTGGTACACGCTCCTTTCAGCGCTGCTGAGGAAGCAAAGGTCTCCCAGAAGAGAAGCTGAGAAGGAAAACAATCGAGGGCAGCATCATCTCAAAACTGCTACAGCAATGATGTGCCAGAGCTCAACTTTCAAAACCTTAAGACTTCAGCCCAGTTCCACCCAGCTGAAGTCACAAGCTAGTTACAAAAGTGCAATAATCTCCAAGAAGCTCTGGGCCCCACCGCATGCACAGAAGGTCTTCCCAGTTTTGCTAAAGTTACATCCTTAACAGCCATTTTAGGACAGGCAGCCCAGAGCTCCCTGGCAAGTTCCCTTGCAGGATGCACGTGCCAAAACAGTGTGAGGATTCCTAGAGGATGAGCTCCCAACCATGGGCTGTCTCCGCCTGCATTCCCATGCCCCAAAAAACAGAGCTCACTTGGGCTCTTCTTGCAAGGTACACAGCTTCAACAGACACATGAGAGATGCTGTTAGTGTTGGGGGTTCCCCCCCACCACCCTTGCACCCCTTGCAGACAAAAAGTAGTAGTTTGGAAAGTTTTTTTGTCCTTGCAGTCTAAAAGGAAATACCAACAGTGCAAACACTACACCTACACTGGAAATTAAAACCATCGTTTTCACATTCCCAGTACAAACCTCCGATCATTTGGCATCGGCACAAGTGACCCACTTGCAGAACAAGCCTCAGAGCTCACGGAATCGCTGTGAACCCTGCTCTTCAGCACCTGACCTCATTTCCCACCAGCAACCTCACCCAAGTTAGAGCCTTCAGCAATTCATTTCACTGCATCTTCTGTTTGTGCCTTTCCTATTCCATATCAGCCACACCAGCGTGTGCTGCCAAGAAAGGGATGGTAATAACATGCTTTAAACATGAGAGGCACAAGGTCACCAGCTCTTCAGCCTGACCCAGGCACAGCTCCCATAGGAGAAGCCAAAACACTGGAAAATTTAGCAACAGGAAAGCAAAACAGATCCAGTGTCATTCAACTGCATTCCAAACATATGACACCAAAGCCAACTGCCGCGTCCTGCAGTACTCACGTCGCTGGGGCTGAGGTTCCCAAGACCGTTGTCCTGCTCAGAATCCCTGCCGGACTCGTGGCCCTGGGAGGAGCGGGGGTGGGAGGGATGAATCCAGATCTCCAGCCGCGTGGCATCATCTCCGACTTGTCGGAACGTGGACTTCTTGCCCTTTCCCCGACAGCTGGGGCTCAGCTCCAGCACCTGATGCTTCTTTTGCTCCAGCTGCTCAGCCTGTGCAGATAGGACAGATTCAGAGCACCCCCAGGGGATCAAAATTCAGGGAAAATGAGTTGTTTCATTTACAAAGAGCCTTCCTCCAGCTTACAAACTACAGTAGCCCACTGCAAGGTCTGTAATTTGGCTTCTGACACTATAGAATAGTGCAGGTGAGAGGGGTTTTTTCTGAGTTTTTTTTGGTTGCCCTGAATCAAGAAAGGCAATGCCCAGTCCTAGCAGTGCGAGCCAATATGCTGAAGCTTTTACCTGGGGAGACCCTCTAAGGTACAAAGGGATTTCAGCCTCTCTTGCTCGCAGGAGCATCTGTGGGATGAGGCAATGACCATGCCAAAGCTACCCTCCAAAACACAACAAGCCCTTGCTGAGCCTGGCTGTGTTACAGTGACCTAGAAACAAGAGGTTCCAGTGCCCCCTCCCAAAACATAAACAACTTTGAGGAGATGCAGAGAGGAACCATCATTTCAGAGGCTGTGCCCCTCCTCTGACTCCCAAAGTGGATTTCTCAGAACTAGATAAGTAGTGACTCCAAGTTCTTTTGGCCCGTGCCAAAAGCCTTTGCTCTGGATCACAGCTCTCCAGCACAGAAGAGGCAGCAGGCAGCTGCAGCATCCAGCTCAGCTCCAAGACTCACCTTGCGTTTTGTCTCTTCAAACAGACTCATGAGGCTCTCCTTGGCTGTGAGGATGGGGTTGCTAGCAGCCAGACTGCGCATGTAGTAATAGACGGCATCCAGCTTTCTCCTCTGCAAAGACACAACCAGACTCCGGCCCTTATTCTGGAGCATTTGGCCAAGGCCCCCCACGCTTCACCTTCCCTCTCCTTCAATACATCTGCCTGGGACAGAAAGACGTTCGGGGTAAGAGCAGCTCTATGGACAAGCAGGGCCTCGGACTCTCCCCCCAGCTTCACAACTGCCTGCAGAGGTGGCAGAGCAGGAGCATTTAGGCAGGGTTAGGAGCACCCTGCAGATGACACAGCAGCCCGCACACTTGCAGCCTCTGGCCTCACACTAACAACAATCCAGCCAACCAGCAAACATCATGGCAAGGGGAGACTGTAAAAAGTACTGAACTGAGGATGCTTTGGGGCTTTTCAACTCTTTTCAACAGCACTGTCAATAAGAAATGACTCCTCCAAGTTTTACCAAAAGCAGAGGTCCTGGAAGACTGAAGGCCTGGCCAGGCTCCTGCCAGGGGCAGTGCAGGATGCTGTCCTCATCTCACCCTGTCACTGGGCTCAATCCCCTCACACTAGAGCAACCTCTCTGCATTTTCTCCCTCACAGGCTGCCTGCGGAGTACACTGTGATAAGGCACCTCCTTCTGCTCACAAGCTGCTGGCCCTCTGGACCGCCACAGCAGTCCCAACAGCCTCCAGAACAGTCCCCAAACCTCTACCAGACACACAGTACTCCACCAGGTAACAAAGCTGCCAGCAGCCGCAACAGCTGCAATCCGCAGAGCCCTCCCTGCCAACAGCTTTTCTTTTTTTTTCCTCCTTTCCTTGCAATTAAATCTTCTCCAAGCATTGCCATAAGCAGTGTATTTGTCCACCAGCTGGATGCCCCAAATCGTCCTGGGGGCTCTCCCTACCCCTGCTGCATCCTGGCGTCACAAGCATCTTACCGTGTAGATGGCCAGCAGCGCCAGCTGGTTGTAGGGTCGGCCGTTTTTGGGAGCAATTTGCTGAGCCTTCAGGTACCAGCTGAGGAAGGGAAGAATCAGAAGGAGTTACTGAAAGGACAACAACCCCCCTGGCTACGTTAGAGGTACAAGATTCCCCCCACAGCACGGGCAGCCCTGCAGAGACCAGGCCCTTTGCACAAGTGCCCTCTGCCTGTGAGAGGGTGCAGAGCCCGTGCCAGGCCTCCAGGACAAGGAAAACTGGCAGATGTATCTGGAGAAAGAAGTTGTCTTGGCTCAGCCTGAAGACAAGCATTTAGCCAGAGCCATCAATCACTGTCCCCAGAGCAGCCCAGGACACACAGGACAGACTATGGGAACGTTTGTCTCCCCATCTGCTTTTTAACTCCATGGCAGCTGGCACCAAACCTTCTTGGTTGTTTATCTCGTTTCCAATATTTGCAGGATACTAAGTCACCCCAAGGGAAGGGATGTCCGTTCAGTGGCAGTCCATTCATCCCCCTGTTTCTCTCTCTCTCTCTCTCTCTCTCTCTTTTCCCTCAGTTTTACTATCTATTTTTCAGCTTACATTATGCCACACACATCTGTTGACGCTGTTCAGACAAGCCAGTGAGCTGAACAAGTTCTCTCCAGCACCTGGAGACACTAACAGACTCCACAATGTCTGCAGACCCCAAATTCAACAGCTTTACCTGCTCTGCTCTCCAAGCCTCCAGACCTCGGGGCTCCATGTCCTACACTAGGCCCACTTTCCTCCCCACTCTTTGCTCCACCTGCTACAGAAACCAACACTCTGCCTGGATTCAGAAAAAAAGGACTGGACAAAACAAGAGTGAGAGGAAACAACAAGTGCCCCAAACTCCTAAGGCCGTCAGAATACGGACAGATGGACATGGAAACTTCTCCTAAGTGAAAAGCTACCATGTAGTACCAAGTACCACGGCTAGTCTGCCACAGGATCAGCACAGAACCACGTAGGGGGCTGGAGGAAGACTGCGACTGCTGGCTTGCTTTCTGGGACAGACAACTACACATCTACATCTTACAGCCTCACATGACCAGAGCAAAATAAAGGGGCATGAAAACACTCCTTTAGCAAGAGGCAAGTCTAAACCTGAAGTGAGCTGCATCCCTTGTAGCTAAACAGAGGAGCAGCTGGGCTCAGGCCACAGGGAGGAGCACGGTACCTGCGTGCTTTTCCATAGTTTGCCGTGTCGTTTGCTTGCTCTCTGTATCGGCAAATGTCCCCCTGACAAATCATGCACCTCTGAGCACTGATCAGCGCGTACTTCACCTGGGGAAAAACAGAAACATTCAGTACATGATATGACAACTTCGTAGCTCGTTCAGACCACGAGCTCTCTGAACATGACAGCTGTAGCAGGGACACATCTAGCTCGGAATGGAGCTGGACTAAAATACCCTTTCCCGGCTGTCCCTTACACTGCAATAGCAACTTAGGCAATACACTGTCAAGCATCGTGGAGACAGCACAGCTGTTTGCTTTCCTTGTTTGCTGTTCTGGATTATAAGGACAGAAATAGGAGATGTTCAATATCTAAGGCAAAACACAGGGTACCTTTAGACACTTCCTTCCCTTTGCTAGCCCTGGTCACAGGAATCAGGTATGTGAGCCCAGGTGACAGAACTGGTGTGTGGAAAGACTCCTTGAAAAGGCCAAAAAGTGTTAACGCACCGGGACCGTTAATGTCTCTAACGGCTGAAAAAGTTCCCCTGCAGACACATGGGTGTCTGCTTGGAGCCCAGCTGCCCACCTCTCGGCTAGGACAGCACTCGAGTTGGGAGTTTAGCGTCAATGACGGGATGAGATGTCTTCAGGAAGGAGCCCACCTACCATTTTTCGCAGAGGTTTACTGCGGATGGCCATGCCATCCATGTAGTCCTCCAGCTTGAACTGGTACGACACCTGCAGCTTCTGGAGCAGACCATCAAAAAAAGACGTGCCCTGCAAAACACCCCCACACTTGGACGTTATGATATTTCTCATGATGAGAGCGGTATCACCACACCATCCCTGCCACATGCAAGGAAAAAAAAAGGTGCTTCTCCCTGAGTTTTGGCCCGTTTCCCTTCAAAAAAAGGCAAAGAGGTCAGGGGATCTCTGTCCTTGGAAGTTTCCAAGACTTCACTAAAGTCAAAATAGACCTGATACAGTTTTAGCCACGGTCCTGTTTGAAGCAGAAGCTTAGACTAAAGCCCTCCAGCAGTCCCTTCCCAACAACATAACTTTGTGAAACATTTCCTTTCAGATCTGTTAGCCTATATATTGCAAAGAAGTTGAGATGCACAGGCCAACAGAACCAGCTTAAAACAAATTTGATAATGGTGGCACAAACACCTCCATATTTATTTCCACTTTAGGAAGTTTATTTTGTTTTAGCTTAAACCAATTTCTATTCAACATAGAACACACCAAAACGAGCCTGGTTTAAATTGTAAAAAATGTCCAGCGGGACCTACACTTAGAACACTAACCATATTCAACTCACCTGAACATCCTCCTCATACAAGTAAGGCAAAAGGCACAGAGATACGTGGAGGATGGCAGGGGGCTGGTCACCCAGCTCTGTCAGCGCTAGACAAACCCACCCAAAGGTTTAAGAGGGTTTGCAGACACATTTCGTACCTCATCCAGAAGCTGGAGCAGTTTGTTACGAATTTCTTGACCATTTTCCCCCAGCGGGTCCTTGAGCAGCTGCCGGAATTTCTCGATCACCTGGTAGAAGGCGTTTTTCCACAGCAGCTGGTCCACGTTCTGGGTATCGGAGAACTCGATATCCATCAGGATGCACCGTTCGTACAGCTGCAGCATCTCCACCCTAGAGTGAAACGCAGTCAGCACAGCAGCAACTGCCCAGCCCAGGCTGCAGGGAACACGTGCGGAGCCACCTGGTCGCCCAGCACAAGCTCTTAAAGGGAATCAATACCTCCACACTTGTCCTAGGGAGAGGGAGATGGAAGTTGTTGCAAACACACACCCTTCCTACCCAGAAAAGCAAACCTGAAAGGAGGATCTCCCTTTTCTGGGAGTTCTTCTGGCAAAAAGCATGGAGATCCTGCTCTGTCACCAGGAACATCAGGGCACAGATGTCTCTGCCTACCAACACAGGGAAAGCAAACCGCCAAAACAGCCTCATCTGCTTCTGCTTGAGCCCCAGCCTCTGCTCCTCCTGAGCCCAAGGTCTAGTTACAAACGGCAGGAACGAGCACCGAGAGAACCAGAGGGCAGGGGAGGTCCTGCCACTGGAACAATACCCACCTCCCTTCTGCTCAGCTAATAACCAAAACTGAGAGCCTGCTTCCTCCGGCAATAACGGGCAACTCTTCTACTTTCTAAAGCTGTACAAAGGCTGAAAACATTACACCTGAAGCAAATAAAGCCTCAAAGTAGAAGAAATCACATGCTCTTTGCCAGCAACCTACAGCCTTGCCCAGTGAGCAGAGCAAAATTCCTGCCCCAAGCCAGGCAGACTAGAAACAGCTGCCCAGCACTGGGGACAGCTCGTGACAAGGGCATCCTCAGTGGTTACTGCTCTGGCAGCCAGTCCCCTGTAACACTTTGGGCATCAGAGAAGACAGTAACAGTAGAGCAAAGTAGAGGGTACCATCCCCAGTCAGGCCGCAGTGTCTGGTGGAGCCTGATGGAGTAAGAGCGGAGGATATTGCAGGTTGCTGGGCAAAAGCAGAGGGTACAGCCTGTCCGGCTGCCTGGCCACACGCAGTCCCCGTCACCACACTCCCTACAGACCTTTCTGCAGATGGACGCCCCAAGACACAGGGCACGGCTCTGTGGGCAGGGAGACAACCTGCTGAAGGGGATGCGAGAGAGGAAAAGGCCAACAAGCCCAGGCAGCCCCTAAGATGAGGGCCTGGAAGAGGGACCACACCACGGATGCGCTTGATAATATGAAGATCATCTGAAACCTCCAGTGCTGCTTTGAGGTCGGTCACATCCCATCCCGTGACCATCAAGTCCATCAAACACGAAAGAAGCCCCGAAATCAGCTCCTCTGCTGGATTTGCTGTATGTCAGCTCTCACAATACATGTCTGAGGAGCCCTGGAGACACAGGGGTCACAAGTAAACACAGAAGATGCCAAGTAGAAACTGTTGCTGCAGCTAACTGCCCTCCGGAGAACCACTCTCACCTCCTGCTTCTTGGCTGGCATCACCAGGCTACTCCCATGAGACCACCACATGTCAGAGCTGACTGGCATCAAAGGCAAAACTTAAAAACGCCATCACTGCTACTGCCACAGAGCACTGAGAACACACAGGAGGCTTTGCAAGCGCAAGTCAGCAGTGCCAGCCTCCGCAGGCCGCAATGCGAATGAAAAAGCAGATCGCCAGAGAATGGGAAGAAGAACTCTGCCTGCACGTAGGGAAAGGACACGAGAGCACTGGAGCGACAGGGATTAGCCCCAGGAAGCAGAACCCAAGAAGCTCTGGGCACATGTCCTGCTCCCCAGAGCCCCTGAGCCCCAGGATCAGGTGTCCCTGATGCCACAGGCACAAGCAGCCCTGGTTTAGCTCCCACCCCAGGCGAATGGCACCTTCCCCTAGAGTTTTCTTCTGACACTCGCCCACCTTGGGCACATGACAAGCACAAGCTCCAGCACATCAAAGCTGAGCAGCCACCACCGTCCCATCACTCAGAGATCCAACACCCCCGGTCTCTCAGGTCTCCAAGGAGACCTCGTGCTCTGGCTAACGCTCCTGCAGAAGTTCACCCTGGAAATGACCCCATCGCCCACCCTTCCGCTACAAACCTCAGCTGGGCCATCTTCTCCAGCCCCTCGGGGCTGATGCGGTCCCGGGAAAGCAGATTGCTGAGCTGCTGCTCCTGGTTTGCAGCCTCGCGGAGGAATTTGCTGAGCTCCTGCTGCTGCATGTTCCGCATCTGCTGCTCCATCTCAGGACTCAGAGGAGTCGGAGGGAGTGGGTTGCAGATAAACTGCCCGGCCTGGCCGGGATAGCCGGGGTAATAGGCTCCTGGGTACACACCATTGCTTGGGCCCACGGGATACTGCAGGGAGTACCCGCTGTAAGGAAACTGGGAGCCTTGGCCAGCGGCCCGGGGGTAATAGTAGGGGTTGTCAGAGTTTTGGAACTTATAATAGGAGGCCTGGGCCTGGCGGGCTTCCCCCCACGACGTGGGGCTCACTTCATCGTCCGTGTCAAGGAAGTGAAGCTGCGCGCTCGGGCTCTTGAGGGCGGGTTTCTGCTCTGGGTTGTTGGGGTCCCACAGCCTGCGGGCAGCGCCGCCCCGGCCCCTGCTCCGGGGCCCTTTGCTCCCAGTGCCACCGAGCAGGAGCCGGGGCCCCGGGTGAGCGGGGTCAGGGGAGCCAACGGCGCTCACCGAGAGGTCTGTGTTGGCCGGCAGGAACAGAATCCCCCGGCCCCTGCCTTGAGGCTCTCTGCTCTGGCCCCTCACTTCCAAAGTCTCTGAGTCCTTACAACTAGCAAACGGCTTCTGGAGCTTTTTTTCCTCCATTTCTGACAGGCCCGTATCTCTGTTCATAGCCTTGTTGTCGAAGGTGACACGAAAGGGTCCCTTGGCTTCCCTGCCATTGCTGCTCCACTCGCTCTCGCTCCTAGAGACTCGATTCTGCTCCGAGTGCTTTTTCTTCTCCGAATTCCTGCTAGAGACGTACGCGTCTGCCTCGTCGATTCTGTCATCGTCCAGGGAGTCGGTGGAGGACGCGGAGAGCTGCTTCCTCGCGCGCAGCCTTTCCCTGGCGCGCTCCTGCCGCCGCTCTACCCCGTCCACAAGCGGGGCTCCGTCGGCGCTGTTGTTGCTGCCGGCTGAGCTCGTGCTGCACGTGCGGTAGCGGCTTCGGCGCTTGTCAGAGCGCGAGTACCGCTTCGTAGAGCTCAGCTTCCCCTGCAGCAGCTCATCGCTCGTTCTCCTGATCCTGTCGCTTCGGTCTGTCCGTCTTCCCTTCTCTCCCTTTACAGCTTTCACTCCTTCCCCTATCAGGCTTCCCTCTCTATCCTCTCTGCTTAATTTGCTTCTCCTGTTGTTGTCTTTCCCAGCAGCTTTCTTATTCTCTTCATCTCCCTCAACTTTCAGCTGCTGCATCTTAGTGACGATCTCCTCATTAGCCGACTGGAGGGCCGATTCTTTGGCAAGCGAATGCAGGCGTTTCCCAGGCTGGTATATCTGCTGGTCTGGCTTCTTGGTTCTCCGGGTGACCTTGGGACACCACTCACCCGGAGCAGGCTCCTTGCACGGAGTCTCCTGCCTTGGGAGACCACCTTTAGTCTCTGTCTCTTCATTTCCCTGCAAAGGGCCGTTCTGTTTGTGGACGTCACCTTTGCCAAAATCCTCCATGACTGGAGCCGCTGCTGCAGAAGGATCTTTGTCGCTGGAGCTTTCCTTGCCTTCCTCAGCCCTGCTCCTCTCCCTCTCTGAGGCCTCGTGCTTTGGCAGCGTGAGCCTGCTCCGCAGGCGCGAGAGGCCAGGCTTGTAAATCTCCAGGTCTGGGCGCCTGTTGTCTTTGCGGTGTCTTGGCTCCTTCACTTCTTTCACGATGTCTGAGAAAAGATAGAGAGACGAGAGTCATTCCCAGCACAGACCAGCCAAGGAAGAAAAAGATGGAGACAAGTAGTCTAGGAAAAACACTAGGCAAAGGGCTTAACACTCTTATGACGAGTCCAAGAGAATAGAACTGAAATTCTTTGTCAGAGCACTCCAGGAAACCACAGATAAAAAGCGACAAAGCTGCCCAAATCCTTGGCCTGATTCACTCACAAGACGCTTCAAGCAACAGATTCTGCCTCAAAGAAGACCCAGGGTAAGAAAGGACCTGACGAAGCGAGATCCGGCAGCCAGACGCTCCCGTACGAGGGCTGCCCGAGGAGTTTTAACGCCGCGGGGTTCCCGCTCTCGGCGGCGGCTCCCGCCAGCCTGTTGCTCACGCGGGGGCCCTTCTGCAGCAGCTGCTGTTCTCACCCAGAGCCCCCCTGCTGCGAACAGCCCCTTCCCAACCAAGATTCATTGAGAGGTGAGGGGAAAAGCAGGGAAAACCCTCCTCCGTGCACTGCTATAAGAGCTTTAACACCAAAAACAACGCCTAAAGAGCACAGCGCGGGTGACAGAGCCCTGCAACACCCGAGCGGGGCCCGGAGGGCACGTACGGCCTCGGCTCAACGTCCCCCGCGGCAGCGAAGGCCCCGCCGACCCCTCCCAGTGCCAAGCGAGAGCAGCGGCTCCGGGAGCGCCCCGAGCGCGGGCCGGGGCCGCCCGCAGCGCCCTCGGAGCGGCGCCTTTGTGCGCTGCGAACGCGCCCACAACCGTGGCCGGGGCGACGCGCGACGGCCGCGGCCCAGGCCCCACCCCGGGCAGGTGCCG
>VZSV01000202.1:1302058-1336962 GCA_013398735.1 Nothocercus julius | reverse complement strand
TGGAGGAGCCGAGTCCGGGCCTAGCAGCCATCCTGGAAGTGGCAACTGGGTATCACCCCGAGCAAGCTCCTGGAATGCCAGAACTGCTGTTAGCCCCTAGTCTTTCTCTAAGTTTCCCCTTTTCAAGCAATTCTTCCACACACGTGTACTAACTCTTATAGAAAAAGTACGCTAAATTCATCTCTTTTTTAGAGAATTACTTAGTGTTTTTTTTCTCACTTTTTTGATTTCTCCTAGATAAAACGAATACAAATTTCATACAGATGGGAGAAGATGCATTCTTCTTTCATGTTCGCATCGACAAAGAGATGATTTTTTCTGCAGCTGAGCAGGTGAAGGGGAGCTGGCTAAAGAGTTAGCAGTGTTGCCCGCCTGTCTAGGATGATATGCTAGGAGGTAACAGGAAATAAGGACATGAGATATACACACTTTTCAGAATAAGAAAAGACTTTGAAAGAAGCCAGAAATTATGATAGTCTTGAAAAGGTCATTAAAAGCTTAGATGGTGGATGCAAATAAGCTTTGAGTAGGATATCAGGCTAGACCTGATGTCTACTTCATTATCTGAAGCTCTTCGTTATCTTACATTTCCCTGGGCCTCAGCAGCACAGCAGTGCCTTTACTGCTGAACTGGCATATCTGAGAGGCTCCACATTAATTAACTAATGTAAAGTAAGAAGTTTAGACATGATTTTAACCCACAGTCTTGGCAAATGAGGATGGGAAATTAGAAGAAAACTGTTTCCCTTAAATATTTAAGTACTTTCCTCATACAGATATGTATACTGCCTGGTAAACTGGTCATGTTTCTTTAACAAATAATTTCCTGAGAGTTGATTGCTTGCTAATCAGGATTTTTACAGTGGCTTTCAAAGCATTTGATTTTTTTCTTGTAATGATGCATTTATTTTTTTCTTTCAGTTCTCATATTTTACAATTTCTGTTCCAACAGCCTTACATGAGAGTCGGTACCACTGCAATAACTGAAGTAATAATCTGGAAGAAAATAATATTTCTTTTATATGACAAGCAAACTTGTTGCATATCAGTGGAAGCAGAATTTGTAGATAAAGGATACATTTCTTAGTTAGCCGCTACATAAAGAACTTCCTACATAATTCTAGAATAGCGATACTTTTCTTACAGTACGGAACATAATGCGTAGTTTCAATCACATGTAACTGCAGCTCACTTTTGAATTAAGTCCTGTCATATGCAATTTGTAAATGAAGGCATATTTTCAGTTTAAAGACAACAGTACTTTTTATTATATTAATGCTAATTGACTATTTTGTTTTTATTCTACCAAACACAAAATACTTTTAAAACAACTGCTCTGTGATTATTGCACCATAAATATAGTCAAATATTTACTAACATAACTATTAAAAAATGTAAGAATTAAAAAATCCAGAATTTGAGAACACTAGACTTCTAACACTCCATTTCTCTAATATTATTATTAGGACATGTCATCTTTCTAGAAAAATACAATTAAAAAAAATTTAGTATCAACTTGCATCACACACAAAACAGAAAAATGTAAGCTATTTAGCTCTTACATAAATATAAGTCCTGTTTTTTTGTTTTGGGGGGTTTTTTGCTCAGTTTCAAAACATATTTTCAGTTATAATGTCTGATTTTTTGGCTTTATTTAGCTTTGTTTGTATTAGAGATTTTTTTATTATTATTGTGCAATTCAAAAAATATGTTGGACACACTTAAATCTCTGGAACTATTTTGGAGGTTTTTGTATTTTGAAATATGGGTATATTTCCTCCAGGAAAAAAAAAAAATTACTGCTGAGGAAACAGCCCTTCTGAGCAGTCTGCCTTAACCCGTCATGGGGCTAGAGCTGCCATAAGTCTCTAGGTCATTGACTAAGAAGGTATCAAGGAGACACTTGGGAGGAATGGAGCATAAGAAGCATTTGATGATATCAAGACTGCAGGAGGTCCACACAGGTGAAATGCAATTTCTTGCTTATGTATTTTCTTCTGCAGAAGAGCGTACCTTCTGATATCGTATTTGGTAAGTTATAGCATGTAGAAAAGAGAAATTACCTGCAAAATTGTTCCACCTACATTTTTCTATAAAAAAGATTAGCTGCTTCAGCCAAAGAAGACAATTAAGCATAACTATCAAGTCTCCCTTTTTGCCTGGTATCTGATACTTGAAATTTAAAAAAGGAACTAAAGAACGTTAAAAGCAAAGAGTGTGCTTCTTTATGCTTCTTCTTTTGTCCTTACGTCTTGTCAACTGCAGTCTAGCAAAAGCACCCAATAATATAGTGGTACAGAGATGTGACTAGGAAAAGGGCATTATTAGATTTTCAGCCCAGTTGATGATTTATCAGTCAGCTGTGAGGATTTATCCCTACCTGGGCTGCACAACAGGGGGAATTCTACTTGCAGTTTCCAGCACATGCTGCTTCACAAGGACTCATCATTGCCTGGCCTGAAGTTGTCTCTTTAAGCGCACTGTCACATCATCTTGGTGTTTGGGCTGTGACCCAAATGTTGTAAAATGTAATAGTAAAATAATAATCCTCTGATCACCAACTCAAGAAGCTGCATTTCCAAATTTTCCTGGCTATTAAATCAAGCTCATTTATCAGAGGCAAAGACTTCAAAGACTCATTATAAGGAATACTTGTTCCCAAGTATTTTATTTCAGCCTGTCATAGTCAGAAAGAACTAAGCAGTTTTGCTAAAACTGTAGACATCAACAGCAAGAATGAAAAGCAATAGAATAGAAAGCTACATGGAAAACTCTCTTTATCACCTATGCCAAACCAGTCAACAAACTGTCAAATCTGGGAGAATATTTTAGTTTGCTTCTCTGAGATATGCCTTTATACAGAGGACAGAAAGGAATTTAAGTCATATGTCATAATTTGGCAGAAAGTGCTAACAATTTGGCAGAAAAGAAATTTCTCCAGGGAGGATGCTGGCAGAATAAGTGACTTTTAGACTTTTAGATTATAGACGAGTATCCAAGGAAGGAGAGGAATGGAAAGATACTTAACAGTTTACACCTCTTTCCCTACTTCCAAACATTACAAAGGTACAGAGGATTTGGACTTTTATTGAAATATTTTAAAATCCAGATTGCAATTAAGGCTGCTGGACAGCTCCAGGATTGACAAGGTGACCTCCTCCATCCTCACACCCCGGGGAGCATTTTTGGTCGCTGTTCAAACACACTCCCCATCCTTTACATTAGAGAATGTTGAACTGTGCAGAATCCCCCAGGTATTAGGAAAGATAATGCTAATTTTGGTTGCATAATATAACAGGGTTGCCCTCCCAGTTATCCCTTCTGCCTGGAGAAGGGCTAGAAGGCACGTGCGAAGCACCAGCTCTCTCCACACCTGCACACAGGCTGATGTGCATAGCCGGGTTTGTCCTTTCCAGACTGTCTGCCTCTCTGCCAGAATGTCAGTCTTCCCACAGATGAGCCTGATCCAAAAAGGAAATGATGCTTAGTGTTTCCCTTGACTTTAGGAAGGAAAATGTATTCCACTATGAAAAAAAAAAAAAAAAAAAAAAAAAAAAAAAAGCCTCTTCATCTTCATTCAAATTAGATTCGGATAGTCACTAGATTTTCCCTGTCAGTTTGAACTGGAATGGCCCATATCAATCATGTGGAAAGTCTTATTTAATTCAGGAATTCTGAGTACTTTTCAGGAATGAGCTAGATTCTGGCTAGATCATCCTCTGTGATGGTCACTAATTCAGTGAGACCTCCTGTAAAGACGATCAGAAGCTTGCAGCCATTTTTGAGAAATCTGTAGTCTTGCCTCCGTAGGAAGACCTTGGATGACACTGTAACCACCCAGTTATGTAATGCTTGACAGAAATATTTTCCCCAAAAATTGGTTAATTAGGAAAGAGTTTGACAGTAATTAGACACATTTCCATGCGAGCTAAAAAGGCTCCCACAGGTCTGGTTAGCTCCTTGCCAACTCTGGTCCACAGATGATGTTTCTCACCACAGTTCTGAGGAAAAGAGACCAAGGAAGGAGCAAATGACTCAGGAAGATGAAAAGTCACTCTGAGGTTTTATGCTGCCATTCTTAGCACAAACATCACAGTTAAAATAGTTGCTTTTGCCTGGAAGCAAGGACTCCTCCTCCAAAAAGTGCTGGTTTGTGAGCTCTGCTCCCCTGCAAGAAAAAGGCAGCAGAACTGTTTTCAGTCAGTGAAGTTCCCTGGAAAGACCTTGTTAAAAGCAGAAAAAAATGAGGGTGTTACCAAAGGTGGGGAGGGGCAGAAGGAGAATACAGGCTTGGCGGGCATTTTTGTGAACACTTTTTTTTTCAAACCTGTTAAGATGAAATGGATTGAATAAATAAAATTTAAATGTGTATATGACATATATTCCTAGGTGTCATATTTTTCTCACAAAAACATAGGATGAAAAATACTATTTAAACAAAGTATAGCCTTTCTTGGTTTTGACTTCTTAATTTTCTGGGGTCATTTGCTTTGTTGGCACATGCACATCTTCCTTTTTATCAGTGTATCATAGAAGTTCTCTCCTGCATTAAGTAACAAACAAAATATTTTAGTATCTTGATGATGATAAATTCACTTTGATGAGCTGTGTGGCAGATCTAAATTACTCGTTTCATTGTCCAGTTGTTTTATTTTGGAACAAATCACTTGGTAGTGATTTACTTCTACCAAAAGTTGCAGAAATTCAGATAAATATTATATCTTGAAATGCTCATTTAAATATCTTAAAATGGAGTGTGGGGAGAGGAATTCCACCCAATGGTTCTTCGTGGTCTGAGTAAAGATATTTGTCTTTACAACATTAATCACAAAACAGATGGGAAGGATTACTACCTAACTAGTTCATTTCCAAGTTTAAACAGTATTGTTAAAAATGCAGCATATAATACTAATATCAAAATACTGCAATGCTGTGGATGTGTTTGATTATTCCCTCTTTCTTCACTTCATAGATTAATATTTATGTATAGTCAATATTTGTAATAATTAGTCATTTATAATAAACAGTCATTTGTAATAACTGAGCAAGCTGGAAGCAATAGATTCTGAGTCGCATGCTGCAGGTAAGACAAGCATTATAACAACAGACCTGTGTCCTGTGAGTATTGAATTAGCTACAGGTGTTCAAATGTAGAAATTTAGGTAAAGAGCCTTCCTCTCCTAAAATCTGCCTCACATCACTTTTCAATCTCTACCAGAGGTAAATAATGAGGTAAAGATTATTATGAGTTACAGGATATTTTTGCCAGAAATGTTCTTGAAGCTAAGAATGAGTAACTCCCATGCTTAAAACAGCCTTACTGACTGTGGTCGCAGCGGAACGGATTGCTTCGCTCTTCTCATGCAGAGCATTAGCTCGACAAACATGTCATGAAAAATACTGATAAAGATGTGAAGCTTGGGTTCTGAATGTATTCTTTCTTCCTTATTATGCAAAATTTCTAGGGTAAAATTTTATACCTTTCTGTATTAACTAGAAATACTGTTTTTCCCTTATGAAAGCTAAAAAGACACAGATTTAAAAAAAAAAAAAATCCTTTTAATGAATAAATAACTGCCTAAAAGGTACAAACACATGGTAAGTGTGAACAGTTTATTTTCAAAGTGAAGGTTGGCCACAAGTAGATTCCCAAAGACATCTGTGCTGGATCTGTGCTGTTTTAATGCATTTATTATTGATCTGGAATGGGGAGTGAAAAGTGAAGTAACAAAGTCACCAGATGATATTCAAGATATTAAGGATCGCTCCTTCCCTTCCAGACCTTGGTCTCCTGATCCCGCCCCGTCTCTGTGCACACGTTCGGCACCAGACAAACTATGGCAAAGCAGCTGCCTCCCAGTTGAAAAATGACAAAATATTTCAGAATAATTGGCTGACAAGATAACTCTGCGTGGATGGTATAGATAGCACCATGTCCAGAATATAAGGGAAGAGAGGAGCCCAGTGCCTCGTTACAGCTTTGAAAGCAAATTTACAGGTGGTGAACGTGACTAGGAGAAATTGGGGAAACTCTGTGGCCTGTCCCTGTCTCCAGTGTAACATTGTGGTGCTGAACCCGTAAGGGCTCAGATGCCCTTTTTGGGTCTTATGCTATCTGTGCATTGCTCAGACTTCACTCCCATAGATGTAGCCGCGCTGGGTTAGGCTTTTTGCGTGTTTGTTTTCGTTCTTTCTTTTTTTTTTTTTTTTTTTTCTGGCTCTTAGACACAGAAAAACTAGGATGGAGTCAAACTAGAACAGTGCATATTATTGCCAGTAACAAATAAAATAAAATCTACCAAAGGGACCAAGGCGATTCCCATGTCACGAGCAGGCACCACACATGTCTTCTCACATGTTTTGCAACCTAGTGCCCTGGTTTCTCCCCCACACCCTGTAATCCCACATGCAGTACAGAACTGGGTTTCAGGGCCTTCACTCACCCCAGAATCACAGAGGGCAGAAGAGGTCACAGCCCTTCCTGAAAACTGAGGTCTGGCAGCTGTGCAGGGGCCCACAAACCAGTTGCCACCACCAGGCTTAGTGCGGAGCACCTGCAGCACCCACTTATCGAGAAACACGGGAGACCTGGGATGAGGAGTGTCTTCTGTGCCAAACACCCACCGGGACAGCTTTTAATCCGCGGCGATACCCCTAGGAGACATTGCCAAGATCCTCATCTCCGTAATGCCTGGCATCTTCATGCAAGTCTACTTTTGCACGTCAGAGAGGAAATGTTGGTTCGCTTCAATTAACTTTATGCTATGTAACCGACAGGAGTTGGGGATGGAATAAATCTCAGTGAGTGAGAAAGCTACAGCGAGCACTTGTAAAAATGCCTGCAGCATTTCTGAAGTGTCGGACGTGCTCTTTGCAGTCCACTGGTGAACAACGCGGCTCACTCAGCTTCTGCGGTTCTGATAGTCCTTTCTTAGGACCTGTTTGGTGCCACATGTAAACTGTGTCTGAAAGCAACGCTTGAGACTGCAGGCTTTGCAAGGCAAGCACTCTGCCTCCTGCATGATACTGCCTGCGCTTGGCGCGGGGGATACCAAAAGGAGTATTAGATAAATACACGCATGGACATGAAGCCTTGCAGCTGCAAGGGAACCCTTCTCGCTTCGCCGCTAAGCCCGCAGTGCCTGCAGGTGGCACTCGGTGCTCGGCCACGGGCTTTGAGCCTTTTCCTTCTTTCCTGTGTCCTTCACTTACAGCTGGTCAGCTTCACTATTAATTTCTATTATTTACTGATATTAGCTTTTCATTACTGATAAACACATTGCCTGCATATTAATGCATGCTTACTGCCTTTAAACTGTCACTTCCCACTCAAGGAATTTCACTTCTTACTATAAAAGCATATAGGCATTTGCTTTTATTTTTTTTCTTCTTTTTCTTTTTTTGCCTTGCAGCTCCTATAACTCTAGGATGCATCAACAGTTTAGAAAGCTTCATTCACAGGAATGTATATAGCTGGCATTATGTATTTAATCCGGCTTTGAAACCACCCCCACTTCCTTGAAGGAGCTTGACAGATTAGGCAGCCGATGGACCCCAGGAGCTGCTCGGAGCCCCGGCAGGCGCCGGGCAAGTCCTGTGCAGAGCATCTCTGCAGCCAAGGCCCAGCAACGCCAGAGCGCTGCTCCCGGCCAGACCAGCTGATGACTTCACAGCCTCCTCACCCGCTCTGCAAAACGTACAGGCAAAATTTAACACACAAAACACAAGCAATTTTTTTTTTTTTTTTTTTTTTTTTTTTTGCTGGCATGCATTTTTACAGTGAGAGTTTTCAGCACGGAAAAGGACCAATGGCTTCTTTCCTTACTGACTCTTTCTGCCTCCTGTCTTCACAGGCTCCTCAAGGGAGTGACTTTTCTAAAGGCATAATAGATTTGCACATCGAGAGACGATTTAGAGGAAACCTGTTTCCTTTAACATGAAAACAATGTAACATGTCACACAATTGTAAAATTTTAAGCACCTTGATCCAGCTGTGGTTACTCCTAAGACTTTGCCTGTGTGGCTCTACTTTGCCTTACAAGCCTGGAACAGGAGGGATGCCCACTTATGGCAGTACATTTCTCAGGCATATTTTCAGGGAAATGATCATGTTTGTGAGCTGAAGGAATCTGGGGAGCTCTTTTAGAAAACGGCCATTAGTGCTAGAAAAATCATGTGCAGCTTGTGAAGCTTTCTGGAGTCATTCAGATTCCTGGGACTGTTTCTGTAGACATTTTTTTGAGGTTCTGGGGACCTTAATAAACACTCTAATTAACTACAAGCCTGACAGTAAGAAGAGACAAGACAGACGTGAGAAACTGGTATGGGTACATTTTTATAAAGGTTATATTTGAAGTGCAGCAAGGTATTTAAAAAGAGATACCCAAATGACTGCGGAATCTGCAAGATTTGACCCAGCACAGAGGCACATTTGGAAATCGTTTCAGCGGGAAATAACAGAAGTGGATGAGGTTGCCTGATATTTGTTGAGGTATGAAAAGAGTAAACACAAAAATAATCAGAAGAGCTGGGAACAGACAGTCACAGCTCCCCAAACAACAGCTATGGTAAGAGTGGAAGATAAAATTATGAACATATAGCAGAAAAAAAAAGCATCCTTTAAAGAGTGATGAGGAAGCAAAGCACTAGCTTAACTTACACAGAAAAGGCAGGCATTTAGAGTGTGCTGAGAAGGCAATTCCTTTCCTTCCCATTCTGATGCAAGTTTTCTTTGAGATTACATGAGCTGAGCAGAGAATCTGACCTGCCATAAACCTGAGACGATCTGGGTCCAGTGCTCAGGAAGGTTTAGTTCTTGCTTTCTGTGAAACAGAGAGAGCTCCCTGTGGAGACCAGGTACCCTAGAAATATCTTCAGAGATGAATGAAAACTATGTCCTTGTGCAGGTGTGCAGTGTGAAAACCCCAGGCGTTACTGAGCACCTGCCTGGGCAGGTCAGACAGGAGCAGCCACCCATCAGCTCCGAGGCATCCGCTGCTTCTCTCACTCCCTGGTGCTCCGATGCCAGAGCAGCCTGGATATAGTTCACTGCTACATCCAGACCAGAGTGACAGTCTGGAACTAACATTTTGCTGCCTGGGTGAGAGACACCCACTGCGTGGAGAGATGTGATATGGTCCGTTCTTGAAGGATAAATATTTTCTCCCAATTTAGTTCAGATTCAGTTTGAATGCTCGATCATATGTCTCGGTAATTTTTCGTGCTTGTACTTCCATTTAGTTTTCATTTGAAAGCAGAAATATTTCACAAGATTTTATAGCTTTCGACACGAAGAAAAGAGAAAAAGAAAAGAGAAAAAAAAAAGGGGAGGGGGGAAGGGTTTTACATGAATTCTGCCATGCTTTTTAGGTATCAAGAATGATCATATCCCAGTTAACACTGACATGTTCCAGGTGTCACCAAGCTGTTCCAGCAATCAACTTTTAACACATTGTATTTAAAAAAATTGCTCAGAGTTATGAAAGAAAATATGTGTAGCAGTGTGTTCCTCACCCAGTGAGTGAAAAAAAAAACAAGGAAAAGAAGTTTGAAAGAGGATAAATAGACTGAAGTGGTTTTGAGCCCTCTCTGTGTATGTGGGCATAGGAATTATGTCTGCCTTCCCATATAAATGTGCATATCACTGCAGGGAACCGAAAATGGAGAGTCCCCTTCAGCTGGCACACAGATTAGGTACGCCTTTACAAAAGTAGAGGTCTGAATATTTATGTATAGCATGAGTTAGTAAATGTTTGAACAAGTCAGTTGCTGTGGGAAAAAGTCCTATAAATTTCATCAGTCTCTGGAACTAGTAGTGCAGAAGTGCTATTTATTCATTGCTTCAAACTCGCAGCCTGCGGCTGTTCTTATATATTTTATTGAAAGAGGTCTGTGAAGCTGGAAAATCAATACTAAGGTATCTTGTTTTAAAATAAGGAATCTCAAAAGTAAATTTTTACGCTCACTTGAAATCCACACTTCTTATTTTATCTGGTGCACGTTTAATTTCCTACTTCAGCTGTAGAATATGTCATTGGGAAACTAATGGTTTAAATTTAAGTGGAAAAATGCACACACATTTTTACTTAAACACTTAAGAATGTGTCCTTTCTCCCCGTGATGTCTTCCTTCTTTCTGCCAAACATCGATTAGCAAGTATCGATTACTACAAACCTAGTAAAAATGTGCAATAAGATGTTATGCTCACAGTCCGTTTCAAGCTGATTCATAATGAAAAACGCTTTTCAAATCATGTTACTTTTTAGGTTAATAGGATTCCTATAGAAACACATACTTCATATGCTTTTTTCCAGTCCCATGCATGCATATATTTAGTCCAAGAATTTCCATGAGTCTCAAGCAGAATTCTCTGGCAGAATGCCCTCCGAGTGAGAAATCAGCAATTTCCAGTTTCTAAAGCCTCTATTACTGACTGTTGTCTCAACTAAATGGCAGAATTTCAGTGAATGCATTTCTCCACTTGCAACCTGAGAATGTCAAGCACATCACAAAGAACTGTGTCAGAAATTTAAGACCACCATATCTATTACTAATACAAAAAATATCGAAAAAGCAGCTTGTAATAACTATGTAATAAAAGATACAAATGTAACTTTTTTTGTTTTTTAGATATAACTAGTGAAGGGGGCTTTTCACATTTTCAGAGCTAACTGAAATTGTCAGCTTGGCACTCAGAAATGGTGCTAATCTCTTTCATATTTACCTTGGAATCTTTCATTGAGAGAAATTATTCAGTCTGTCAAGGAGTCACTCAATGAAAGGGGAAAGAGTGAACGCAAACAGCTCTGATGATCTCGGATGCCAGCGACTTTATGAATTTCTGCAAGTGCATCAACTGTGGGTTCTTAGCCATATAGACTCATCTACTTTTGTTTCTTTATATGCAGCCTTGCAAACATAACATGAAAATGAATGTGATATAAATGAATGTGTACAGAGTGCAACTTAACCATATTGGTTTTATATTGAATTACTGAGGGTGAGAAAGGAGAAGGAGCCTTCTGCGATTTTATGGGCTAATAGATATACTCTATTTATCACCTCAGTTTTGTACCTAGAAAATAATAATATTTATTTTAAATCACTTTGGGATTTAACAATCTAGATAATTCATTGTTCAGAATAGAAATGGCTGAAACTAAAAAGCTCTAATACTTTAAGTCTAGCATTTCAAACTTCTCTAGTCAACTACACAGTTAGTGAGTTGTTAGATTTAATCCTTTTATAGGTAACAGTTTCTGTGTGATATTTAGGATTTTTAAGGACGTTATTGTCATTCTTATTGTCCCTTAAACAAAATGTTGTGTGAATATTGTTGACTTTTTCACAATGCTATTCTGTTTAGCAGTTTAAAAAACTTATAATTTGTACTGAGTCTAAGCCTAAGATTAGCTGCACTCTTAGCTCTTTCCTGCAAAGCAACAAAAAGAAGGTAAATTAACATATATTTACACATATCTGTAAGTATTTTCAGATAAGAGAAATTCTAATTATCCCTGCATAAACTTTGTAGTCTACTTGGCAGTAAATAGTTCAGAAATTTCCCTGTTTCTAATTCCTTGCATTCTGTTTGACAATGTAGGGGGCTGTGCAGGGTGTTAGATAGCCGCCTTTAAATAATATGCTATGAAAATGTTTCAGTGCAAACAAGCATATCATTAAGAAAAGAACAAAGAAGGAAATAGGGAATATGTTGTTATGGAGTGTGTATAATTTCCTTCCTCTATTGCTCTGTTGCAGCTAGTTCTGATTCAAGTATAAAACCAAAAAAAAAAAAAAAAAGACACATTCCCAAAAAAAATTATTGCCTTGAAACTTCCCCTCTTTAACCACATTTACCAATTTTGGAGGCAATGAATGTTTTAAAAATTTTGTTGTGTTTTTCCAGTTACTTGTTATTTCTAAAATTGGAGTGTGATGCAAAGAAATCGTAAAAAGAATTCCTCCATGATTAAGTTATGTTAAGTTATGGCATTCAGCTATAAATTACATGTCAGAGTGTACAGGTATGCCCATAATTAAGCATGGGGAAAGGTAACATGAACACTAATTTTACAGAAAAAAAATACAGAAAATGTTAGTTATTGTCACAGAGTATCCTAGATGCACACAATTAAATAAAGGGCAAATAGATTACAATTCACATTTCACCTCAGAATAGAGAAATGTCCTGGCCAGCTTTTGAAATTAATTTTTAGTAGCTCAGACTTTTGCTGTCTTTGAAAACTGCAGAACAAGAGGTGAAATATGGCTTCTTGCAAAAGGGAGATCTTTCCTCCTTGAAGGGTAAGAACAGATGAAGAACAAGCAAAGTGCCAGGAAAGATTCTATGGTCACTCTGGGATTTATTTAGAGTCTGAAAGAAAATAAGCTTCAATTAACCATCACTAGACTCAATATCTTCTCTATTATCTAAGGCTCCAGGGGTTGAGATCCAGGCTGACCCTTAGTGATCAGTAAATCTCCATACGAGTTAAGTAATTCTACAAATTAAACCGTAAAGCTATAAATTAAACTATGAAAGTTTTTCAGTAGTGCTACAAATTTGTATTTTTGTAGAGAAAACACGAAGTAATAATACTTTGTGTTTTCAGTGCACTGACAGCAATGGTCAACATGAGCTTTAACCACTAAAAAAAAAAGTGCAGAGACAGTTTATTTTTCCAAGAAGAAAAATGTAACATGGAAGTTTGTTTGCTCTGACAAGCCCTTCATGAAAATTTGTTGGGAATCTCTGTTAACCAGGTTTCCACAACCCTGTTTATTAATAACTGAAATGGCTTACAATTTAAGTGTTATATATTTCTGTTGCACAAGTAGCTTATAAAAGCTAGAAGATTCTTCTAAAAGATAGAAGATTAAAATACAGACACTATTTTTATTCAGTTTTATTGCCTCCTTTATATTAGAATTTGCACTTTCCGATTAGTATGACAAATACTTTTTTTAGCTGGGAGATTAATTTGATTTTACATATCTGTTTAGTCTGCCTAAGAGCTCTTGTCATGGACAAGGAAGCTAAAAACTTCACAAAGGAAAAAAAAAAAAAGAGATCTGATAGAGTGATGGAGGTGTTTTTGCAGGGCTTGGGCCTCAAACATAAGAGCTTGAGAAAAATACTGAGTGCACACAAATTATGTTTCACTCCTTATGACAGTATTTCAAGTGCTCAAATGGCAGAACCAAAAGCATTTGAAGGAAACGGTATGTTTACTTTTTAGCCACTTACATGTTTTTCAAAGAAGTAGGTGTCAGGATCACATCTAGACTGGTTTACATCATGGGAACTAGACTCTAAGCTCTGTTCTGCTCCACTTTGCAAAAATTCTTTATACCTCACTCATTTACATGGCATTAGAAAATCATTCCAAGATATATTAAGCTGCATGACTCCTTGCTTGTTGCATGCTGTTTGTCGTCTCATCTTCTTCCCAAGGGGAGATGCTTGGGCAGTGAAGTGTTGTCTTTTGGTAGGGCTGGTTTGATTATAAATATTTATGTTGTTTCAGTGTTTTTGCTAGAGAAAGTCAAATAATTGTGTCTTGTACACAGTTGGAAAGCCAGGTTTGCGACTGTCCTTATTTCCCAGGATATTTATTTCACAATCTCAGAGTGGCCTCCAAGAACATTCTGTCTCCTGGATAGACAACTTTTATGACAGCATTTGCCCCTACTGAGGTGGAGTCTGGGAGCAAAGGGAATGCTCTGCAGGGACAGGCGTAGCTGTCAGCACAAAGCTGTAGATGTTTTTTGGTTACTGCAGGAAACCCCACTGTGAGGAGAAGGACCAAAACTTGGGTTTGACTTCTTTACAGGAAGAGAATGTAGACAGCTGAGGACAGATCTGCTATACTCAAAATAAACAGTATGGCTGAGGGCTTTTTATTCTAGGTGGATTGTTCTAAGTGATGAAAAGCTTGGTGACCAAATATATCAGAGTCTTGTAGCCGGGCCAGGAAGCAAGTGAGGCATGAACAACTGAGCAACGTGTCCATGTCTGCCAGCATGGGATGGGGTCTCGTGGCCAATCAAAGCTCATAGGGAGCATTACTCATGGGCAATGCTATGTCCGAACTTAGCACAATCAAGGAATGCACAATCGAGGAATGCAAGAGGACTTCTAAATTATGGATTCAGCTGATCAATTACAGATGTGGATCGACCCACTCCAAAGTAGACTGCATTTTGCACTCCACAGAAAGGCTTTCCTCACTTCATGATTCTTGCATGGATTCTGTTTCACACAGCTGTTTTTCATCCTTGGGCTAACTTTGTCCAAGCACAGAGCCAACAAGGCAAAAGCAGGATGGTTGTGTGGAGTAACTATTAGATTGAGCCGTTCATCATCTACCTCCTTCTCATATCTGAGTCCACGCCACCTGATCACATGAGGCTGACAACATAAAAGACCCAAGAGAGACCCTTGTTCAACGCCAAATGCAAGCACTGTGCCTCTAGTTGTAATTATTCATCACTGCACACATGCAGGAGGGAGTCAGAGCAGCTTAGCACGTTGCCCATGTTCCTCAGAGAAAACAGCATATTCTCATGGCTGAGCATGTCAAGGGCTGTTGGAAGATGTGGGAGGGTGTGAATGGACTGACAGACTACTTCTCCATCTAAAATCATTCCCATTAACAGTAGCAGCATTTAGCCACTCAAGGTAAATGGCTTTGTAGGTCTAAGCCCAGGTAATCCTGGATGCTGGGCCAATGTGTGGTCCACACCTCAGCACTGTAACATCTGCTATTTTATTTTCACAGATAATAGATCACAGTGAAGACAGACGATTTAGTCACTTAAAGAGTTAAACACAATTTATCTGCCGAGACTATTTTTCCTTTTTTTTTCAACCACTGTAATCCTTTCCTTCATTATTTACAGCATGGAAAAAACTTGTGTTTGATCAAAGCAGAAGTTTGGTAATGTTACTTTGCCTTTTGCACATCTTTGATGAAATAGAATAGGAAAGGGTAATAATTTCTGGTAACCAGTAAGAAGTAGACTGTGTGTAACCATTCAGGATGGAAAAATATAAATTATATCAGCAATATTTCTTGATTGAGTGAAATGTGAATGGTAGATGTACAATGCATACACTGCCAAAATTCTGTCACAAAATTATTAAAACTGTAGAAAGAAAAGCAAACATTATTTATTTCATAAATATTCTTTCTGCATATTTTTAGGTGTCCATTGTTATACATAGCATTCAGTATATCTCCACCTATACTTGGCAGAGGCACTCTCTATTCCTGCAAATGACTGATATCAGTAATGGACAATGAGGATAAAACATCATGTATTTTTTGAAAACTACTATATTACTTACAGATCTATTGCTTTGAAGGAATCAAGAAGCACATGGCAACAGAGATCCAGTAACATAGTCCACATAGATTCACAAAAGACATTTGACAAGATCAAGGAAAGTAACATTGACAAAAAAATAACAGGAAAAGCCCTTGTGTGATTAATAATTGTTTTAAAAATGCTCCAAGATGTAGGAATAAATGTCAATTGTCACAGACTTCACAGAAAATCTTTGTGACCCATGCTCAGACCAAATCTGTTCACCACTACAGAAAGCTGTGACTTGGAAGGTGACACGGTTTGCTACTGGTTCATGTGAAAAGGATTTGGGCTGACTATGAACTGCAGAAGAACCTCAGGAAACCAAGTGAGTAGGTAGCAAAAGAGCAAAGGAAATTACATTAGTGTAGACAAATGTAAAATGATACCTATGGAAAAAAAAAACAATCCTAATTCTGCCTACAAATGTAATGACAGACTCAAGCTGTCCGTAAAAACATATTTACTTGAAAATACCGACCCAGTGTTATGTAATGGTATAAAAATGAAAGAAAATATTTTGAACTATTAGAAAATGAATACTGAACAAGACAAAAATAACATCACTGTGTAAATGCAGTATATTATGAATACCAACAGTATGACTGAAAGGGTATAGCAGAAATTAAAAGATAGAGAGAACCCTAGCAAAGATGATTTTTGTACCATAGAATGGCTTTCTGAACCTCAGAATGGTTCCAAAGAACAGTTAGAACAGATTAGGAACCTCATGAAGAAATACCTGGGAATATGATAAGAAATCTGCAGAGTAAGAACGGCACGAAGATGAATGGAGAATCTTTGTTTTCAGTTCCACTAATAAAAACACTGAGAGTCTAGAAAAAAAAAAATGTACTGCAGATATAATCATGAATATCATTACAGCCTGTTTTGCATCAGATGGACAGCCACAAGCTCTTGAATTAATCTCTGTGGGTAGATTGGAAGTTTTAATGGAAGTTGAATCTATTTGTGACACTTCAGTGTTTACTACCGACTGAATTTCCTTTATGCCTAAAGAGGTACCTGAGAAAACTGATTCTCTCACTTGGCTGCTTGCACTTGCATAAGACTTTTGATGCAAGTTGCCTACTAAACGCATTGTACATAATCACTACGAGGCAAAGATTTCTGTGCTACAAGAAGAATGCAGATAATGAGTTAAAATCTCTTCCTCTCAAAAATGGAGTGGCTTCATTGATACTGCCTGCAAAGAACTGACCCTTTCGTGTACTACCCTCAGAGGATAACTACACATTCTTTGAGAGAGGAAGGACTAGTAAGGTCAAAAACCACATCAAGGAGGATGCTAATAAGACAGCAGTGTGATGGGAGAGTGCCTAAGCACAAGTCATTTGTGTTGCTTCTTTAGTAGGACAGATGTAGTCACTAAGAGATGAAAACAAACTGTATTTATCTTTGCACAGACTTAGGACAACAAGACAAGGCTGATTACTGCCTTCTTGTGATTCATGGGCACTTACTGTAGGAACCATTTGAGAACTCAAGGTGCAGAGGTGTCTTCTATTCTTGTTTGAGGAGTACATTTTAGCAAATAAGTTCGATGAGGACTGTAGGGGATTCATAGACATTTTTATCTTAAATTTATGCCATATGGACGTCTACTGACAGCCAAAGAATGATAGCAATGATTCTTTGCAACCATCTGTGGAATATTCCAGTCATTTCCAACATGAAACAGGACATCAAGCCAACCATGCCCTTTCCTTAACAGAAATAAGATCAGATCTTGAGAGTATTGTTGCAATTAGAAAAACCCTTCTAGTAAAAGAAATACAAGTTTTGCAATTTTTTTTACGTCTGTCATCATAGTATGCTAAGTTAAACTGTCACTTGTAGAACATGAAGAGAATTATTTTATGAAATTCATCTTGAGCTACTGCTGACAAGCTGGTTTAAAATGGAAGAGCTTTGATCATAACACAAACCATTAAATTAACAGTTTTATGCAGTTTTATCAACAGCTTTGAGTACAAATTCTAGCTCGAATGGCGAACATAGCCAAATTTGGTTATTTAGCCAAATTCAAGGAAACATGAGTGAGAAGGTGCATTGTGTTTATTTTAACAGCCAAGACAAGCTGCTAATAAGAAACCGTATCTTTGGATATGGGATACATAGAAACAGGCAAGTGTTTTTGTGACATTGTTAATGGCAAGTTCAGATGAAAGGAATGTAAATGAGCAGATGGGTCATCAGTTACAACATCACTCAGACAGCACATGCAAAAATGAACCCAAATTGTGAGGACTTACTGTAGACCTCACCTGTCCTTGCTTTCAACTGATGGTTGCAAAGAAAATGGCTTAGAAGTAGAAGCATAATTCTGTTTGCTCAACAGTTCAAATAAAAAAGTGTCCTTCTGACAACATTTTTTACTATGTTCATCCAGCTCTACTGCTGCCTTTTTAATTGGAGACTTGATTTATCACAGAAGATGTACAAAAGGAGGAATTCTCCAGTGTTCAAGTACTGTACAAATAATCAGTCTCATGAAAGATATCAGATAGTTGTTCACTGACATTACAGTCTGTTCTTTCCCCAATTCAGAATAAGAGAAGCTTCTAAATGAGACTGTGAGCATATCTGGTTATGCTGCATGAGGCTGTGACTACATAATCACTTTGGTCATTAGTTTCAAGAAATACCAAATAGCATATATGTCAAAAGTTTCATTTGCTTCTGCAGACCAGCACCACAGACTAGTCACAGACCAGTCTATTATTTCCTGTAGGGAAGAAAAAAAAAAAGCAGAATGTCAACCTGCAATTCCTACAGTTCATACCTTTAGAATTAGAGGCTTTTTTGGAGAAAAAAATAACTGTACACAGACCAGGAAAGACAGAAAGAGAGAGAGAGAGAAAGAGAGAGAAGAAAGAGAGAAAGAGAGAAAGAAATGCAACTGTATAAAACCCTGTAATTTCAAAGACAGGTTTACCAGCTATAAATCTGCAGAGAATAGCCTGGAAAGCCTCACAACAGACTTTCAGCAGGGACAGTGCTTTCCCACCTCGCTTCAGCACCAGCAAGCACAGGGCACTGCTCAGATGCTCCAAGTGAAAAACTATGCCTCATCACTCATCCAGACACGGTGTGTGTCTCCCAGATTTCTCACCACTATGGGAATTATGGCTATGCCATGCACAGACTGCTCTTCTTCAATTGTGGAGTAAGCTCTTACACCCCATATTCACCACTTTTACTGAGTTACATAACATCCCAAAGCAGAAATTTCGGCAGCTGAGGCCAAAACTTCACATTTTTGCTGGATAACCACACAGGTTTTTGCTTAGTCTCACCAGACGAAAAGCACTTTGTAAGAATTCAGTGGCCCCAGGTTCCCAGTTCTTCTCTGTGAGGGCAAACTGGGCAGGCAGGCAGAAAGTGGGGAACGCACCGCTCTCCCTCTGCCCTCAGCACCCGGGGCCACCGCGCTGGTAGGTCCAGCCACCCCTGTCAGCTGGCTGAAATTTCTTCTTTTTCACTCACCCCCTCTGTTTTAATGCATTCAGCAATAACTAAATCAGAATTCTCTGCACAGTCCCTCAGAGGGGCAGCCTAGATGTCAACCCTCATTTTACTCCGCTCAGCAGCAGTTCTCCCCAAGCCTCACACACACTTTGGCTTTGCGTACTCCTACTTTACTCTCCAACACACCAAAAGCCGTCTCTCACACCTACAGCACTTCTGCTGTACCCATAGCTTTTTGCAAGTCAAAAGGTAGAAAATAACAAACACCGGCCACCTTCAGCCTTTGCAAACCTTTCAGTTGTACAGTCAGGCTATATTCCTACAAAGTTCTCCTGAAGATGTTGGACGTACATTAGTGCCCAGTCTGTTCAGTCACACTCCTCTTACTCTTCACAGGCATTCACAAGGCCAAGAGCCTTTCCAGGCCTGATGAATTTGCCCAGGAATTGTTGTATTTTAAAGTTGGAAAATAAATAATAAACTTGCTGGTTTGAAAAACACACAAGTTTAACAGAATGACTTAAGGCAATGCCTTTTATAAAGTTTGAAAAGCACTACACTACCAATTTCTCCTGCTAGGTTCTTCTCAGTAAAATTTTGTTTTTAATTGCCATTAGCAAATCCATATATTAAATTATTTTTAATGATTGAGTTAAAAGGAAACATTTGAGTATATAATGATCAGCCATGATTTCCAACCAGATCTTGACCACACTTCAAGAAATAAAAACACACTCTTCCTAGCACATCGCCATGAAAGAAGTCTAGTATTCAGTTTGAATGGGACTAGTCCAAAGCATCAGAATTAACTGTTTTATAGTTGTATTTTGGGTTTTCTTTTGGACAACCTACTTCACTTCACAAAGGAAAAATATGGAAATAGCATTTACAGTTAGGATACCAGAATCTAGATCCAAAGCCTCCCACTGCTTTGGGCACAAGTTCATCCTCGTGACTTTCCATCACTCCTATTAAAGAGCACATCAGAGCATGTTATCATTGGAAAAAAAGTTTCTCCCCTTTGGAGGTCAGAGAGTCACAGAAAAAAATGAAGCTCTCATAAGTTCAGTTGCTTGTTCTGAAACTTCTTAATAGAGTCATCAAATTCTGAGTTTCCAGATCATATATTTCGTTCATTTTCCCGGGGTTTTTAGAACAAGGCAGTCCTCTTATTCTGTTTTGGGTTCTTGCCAAACAACTCTCTTATTTTTGCCACCATTCCTTCTGCTATTTCAGCAGTAGTCAGTAGGTGGCCTCAGAATATAATGTATTTCTTTACTCCTTTTTATTAATTTTTTTTTTATTTTTAATTGCAACAATTTTATTTCTATATTGAAACAAACTGAGAAGTGGAACCTCCCACTTTTGATCATCTTCTATCAATATTTCAGCATCAGCTATTTGTTAAGTACTTACCCTTTGAGTATTACTCTTTCTCTCCAGGTGAAAAATATCATTTAATTTCCTAATGATTTGGAAAATGAATAAGGAAATTCATATAATCCCTCTGGTTAAGGAGTATCATCCAAATAGTTCTTGATTACCTCTTTTAACCTTTCAGTTTCTCAGATTGTGTAGGGCTTGGAGACATATTTCCAATAAAATAAAATAAAATAAAATAAAATAAAATAAAATAAAATAAAATAAAATAAAATAAAATAAAATAAAATAAAATAAAATAAANAAAATAAAATAAAATAAAATAAAATAAAATAAAATAAAATAAAATAAAATAAAATAAAGTATTATCCACCTGTAGATAAATATACTTATACACTCTAACAAAATTAACAGCTTCTAATTTAGCGTATCATTTACAGGGGATATTCTTGAGGATCATGAAGTTTGACCCTTGGAACCTTCAACTCTGGATCTTTCAGAGTTACTGGCAACTTCTGCAGTTTTTCTCCTACATTTCCTTCTTCAGAACTCAGTTAACTTTGAGGATATAATCAGCCCCTGGCTAGGAACAAGGATGTTACTTGCATTAGTCCTCCTGTGAAAATGCCCCTTTTCAATAGAGAGAGGGATGTTCTTTTGATAGGAAAAGTGCAAAACACTTTCCTAACTGACTGAAGATCTTAATTACCCTACTTCCCTTTCTTGCGGGAAAAGTTTCCAAGAGGTATTTAAGGGACGACTTGCAGGTCTTTGTTTATTTCTTTTTACTTTCAAGATAAGCAAGAGTCCCATCCCTGTGATCACTGGCACAATGCACGGATAGATTCCTGTATTTCAGGGATAGAAAGACTAACAAACATTCAAGACACTGTCACAGTTCATGTCTCTCCCAATTATCATAAAAGAGGAATTTTGAGCTCTACCAATTAATGGAACCATTTCTATAATATTTTGTCTTGATGCGACCTCATATTCATCCCTTCTTCTTATACAGCATACAAGAAATCCTACCACACAAGAACTATTGTGGTTTTCACTATGGTCTTTTACTCTGTAAGAGGTTCCAGCGTATTTGTGAAGCATATTTGCCTTATATTTGTCTATGGTGGATGCCCCCAAACATCATGAATTTACTTTCTGTGGACAATATGCAAGCTCAGTTTCTGGTGATTGCCAGTAAGCTCATAAGACAGGCAGTTTCTCTACCATAATGAGGCCTGAAACCAATTTGGCCAGGATCAAGGAAATATGAAGCCTCCAAATATTTCTGGAATTGCCTCACTATAAACTTTTTTCAAAAAGGCAGATTGAAATGTCTTATAATAGATGTGACTGTTTGCATCAAGAAGCGGATATTTTTAGGTTTGTGTTAGCAAGTGCTTCCTAAAGAGAAGTTGGTGTCTGGTCCTATCCTATTTTAACAACACTCTAAGCTAAGTTTGGAGTCTTGATTGCCCAACAATGTGGCCTCAGTACTGCCTTCATTTAGGCTTCATTTATATGGGGACACTCAGGAAAACGTCTGCTCAAGACAAATTAACTAGTCAATGTACATAAATGAGGCTTTATTACATTTTCATTCAGAAGGAAGGCAGTTTTAGTTCACAGGAGGCTCAGCTATAATGACTTAAGTTACAATGAATGAGAGCATCCACACAGGGGTTTAATGCAATTCAGCATATGTGCATTAGTTTATTTCGTTTTAACATTCCTGAGCGTCCCAGTGTAGGCAAGTCCTAAGAAAATAACACTAGCTGAAATGAAGCCTTGGGTTTGCATTTGTCCCCTCCATACCCCGCTCTGCTACCATGGAGACAGACAGCTCAGTTAGAGTCTAGGAATCTCATCTTCAAAGAAACAAAAACATTCCTAGTGAAAGTGCCTGCAAGGCTATTTAGGCCCTAAATGTGACAGGAGATCTTGCACCATTCATTGAAATCCCTCTTTATCACAAAAGGAAACAAAAATATTCTCTGCTCTCCTTCCCTTCTTCTCATCTCTTTCTCTGAATGGGAATCAGAGCTCCTAAATTACAGCATCGTTCCACGGGCAACAGAATTCACAGGTCCTGGGTGGTGCCCTACGTTCCCCCCAGCATATAACACTCTCCCACAAGCCTTCCACCCCATGCTGCAGATCTCCCGAGCCCTCCACAGCAACCCAGGCCCCTACAGTCCCTCCTCAGAGCTCCAGCTTGGCCTGCTGTGATCATCCCCTGGTTGCTGGGTCTGTCCAAACTGAGCTGGCATCCCTTGGGTTCCCCATCAAGTCACTTCACCTAACTCTTTCTTTATTTGTCCACGTAATAGCAATGTGAAAAGTTACCAAAACTAATGTTCACAAAGATACTTGGAGTTTAAGACATTGCTTGCATACCAGGGTACTGATGCTCCTCAGCATTGAAGAAAGTACTTGGTAGGACTTTTAATTCTCAAGAATATATAGAAATGAAGACATTAAAACAAAACTACATTCAAGTGCTTGGAGACATTTGTGTTTTCAGGATACATTATGAATACTGCACATAATTTAGATGGAACTCAAACTATTTGTGAAGAGAAAATAAGTGACACATGGAAGTTGTTTGCATGTTAGTTGGAGAGACATTGATGGAAATGTAGATGCAAGCCTCTGGAACTGGGAGGGACAGAGCTATAGCACATTCCCTCTCATGTGTTTTAAATAAGTCACAAGATTGTGTCCTAGATGGAGTGACAGTAAGAATGCTCCAGCTGGGCCAATAAAATGGCTGAGTGAAAGTTTGCACGAACAATTAGTGTTTCCAGTGAAAAAATCCAGAAGTATGTTAGTATTTTCTGGTTCAGATCAAAATGAGTTCTTAGATTTTCAATGGCATGAAAGGTCTTTTGTTCAGTGTGAACCATTCAGTTCCATCCAGGGGAAAAAAAAAAAAAAAAAACATGTTTTACAGAAAAGTGAAATTCCTCTCCTCTAGATGATTAGTCAGAGGTCTCACAAGCCATCACTGGTCTCAGTTCAGTTCCTTTCAGAATCTGCTTTGAGAAAACTGCACCCTTGCTTACTTTGCTGGAGCATACTACAACCACATGAATATATATTATTCAGCTGATTACGGTCATCACAATCTCCTTGTTAATATATCGCTTCTGTGCATAAAATGCTGAACAGCCACTGACATGGACTCCCAATAAAATGCTCTACCTTGATGGTGATTTAACTTCTGAAAGCAACCTCTGCTCTGCTCAGAGGATCTTGGTGCAAATGCAATAGGATCAAAGAAGACAGCAGCATCACCCTGCCCTTTTCAAAGAAAAACAAACAAGCTAATGGCTCCTTTATTCTGCACAGGTGAGAGCTGAGGGCAGCAGAGAACAGCTCTGTACGTTCGGTGCCTCACTTTACTTAACCCAGAATGCAGAGAACCTGAAATCACCCAACTGAGGCCTATGTGCAGCAGCAGAAAGCACAGGAGGGAAAGCACCAGCCTTTTACACACCCCCAACTCCTCCAGCTGTAACAGTTTAATGGGACTTTGAGAGGCTGAGGGCGGAATGTTGTTCAATAGCTGGACGAAGTATTTAAGGGAAAGGTGAGCAGGTAAGGGATATGCTTGGAGAAGAGGGATATGCTCAATAACAAGTCAAGATTCAGCAGAGATAGGCTATATTTTTGATTTCTTTATTGTCCCTAGCATACTTTAGGTATCTCAAAGCATGACCACTAACCTTATTCCACTATGACAAAGTGGTTACAGGTAGGGTAAGGATCTGTCCAGGATTACATATCGTCTATACAACTCTGTTGAAAAAGACACCGGATTGAGAGCAAAGAAAGTTATGGCCTATTTCTTGATTAGTCCTAACCTTTTGGATGTGTGGCAGATCAATTAACTTTTCCCTCTCTTTTCCCACCTAAAAATCAGATGATGATGTAAATTGTTAAGCATTATGTAAACTGTGTATTTTATTATGTATAAAATATTTATTATGGATTTCTTCACATAAAGTGTGGCTATAGTTATTGCCAAACCATAACAGTGTAGCGAGAGCAAACTTCCATAATCACTGTTACTTAAATTCTTACAGATATCTTGTTCTAGAGACACATTTTTTTCTTTTTTTCTTGGCAAATGTGTTTTTTTTTTTTTTTTTTTTTTTTCTTCTTAAGTATTGAGTTCAATGTCACTCAGACATCTAAAGCCAGGAAATAATGGGTTAAGATACACACCAGAACCACCTTAGCTGTGCTCTCTTTGAACAACTGCACTTTAATTCACATACACATATTTTGCTTTTGAAGATCACACATATTGTTCAGGAATTAAGGCTTTGAATCTGCCTCCATGTATTGCTAAATCTAAACATTTGTTTACATGAGACATACTAGACTAAAGCTTCCCACGTCAGCTGTGCATTTAAACTTGCAGTATCACACCCAGGATTAGCCCCATCTCTGCTAAATTTTACAACCATTTCCTTCACTCTCGACCACACAACTCCATGCGAAGGGGCATTTTCACACTGAAAATCGTGGGCTGGAGCCCACCACGGACACATGGTGAGAAGCTCGGCTTTGAAACAGGCCATTCCACATTCCTCAGGGAATCTCTCTCCTTTTGATGGCATAAATGGGGTGAATCACCTCATGCCCCAATAACAGCTCTGTCAAGCTGTCCCAGCTAATCCTCTAACCCCTCAATTCAGCACTACCTAACACTGGGGACACAGCTGGATGCAGGCAGACAATTCCAAGTGATTATTTCCAGCTCCAGGAAGCAGGGCTAAGGTTGCATTAGCAAGTACCCTAATTCCTCACTCTCCGGTTTTCAGAGCTCAGGGTGTTATTGAACTGCACATCCTGAAAGAGTATGAGACATTGCAGAGCAATTTTGACAATGTGTTAACACGTTTTTCAGCAGGGAAACCAGCAGGATTATTGAGCTAATGACCAAGCCTTTTAATTCACGAGCTCACCCTCTTCCCCCTCACCCTCCCACACGCAATCCTCCCTTCCTTTGTGTGGCCATTGCATTCAGAAAAAAAAAAAAAAAAAAAAAAAAAGCCAGTTTATCTCTCATGGCACTTAAATTGCATTGCTGGCCCTGTTTTAATGGATTAAGAATATGTGTATGTTATTCTCGTTTGCTGTAAATTTAGCCATAAGTTTAACAAACCTGTACTTTAACTGTGCAAACTATTATGTAGAATATAAAATATGCACCTTTTTCATAAAGAGAAATAATACTGTATTTCAAACTACTGAGGAATATTGGAAATCAGACCTTGCAAAGACTGTAGTCATTTTCAGTTTTGACCTGCAACTGCGCTTACAAGTGTTGCAAAACACACAAAGTGAAATGTGGACAGACAGGGAGAAATGGGAGATGTTTAATAGATTACTATTCAATTTGTGTATTTTTTTTATTAATTTTTCTGTATGAGATTGCTCTAAAAATCTGAAACCGGTGCACTGTATTCAACTTCATATATTCAGTGATTGCCAGGTTTAGACCTCTTATAGACAGATTATGTAACAAGAATACAAATCTACATATATAAGGAAGAGATTAAGAACTAACATTTCCAAAATAATTATTCATTTTCAGCATTGATGTTTAATGAAGGTCTGTTGTTTTGCATGAAAGATGATTCATTTATGACTTTCTGTGGCTCCATCCAGTGTATGATGTTAAAAGATAGGCGAATGTAATGTGACACCTAATGACTATCACCTCTTTAAACAGTCAGGGTATCTGCTGCACTTAAGGAGACTTTATTTTTTTCGTTATAAAGCCATCAGGAAGTAATGTTCAATATTACAAACTTTGCTAAGGAATGTGTTAAGTGCTTCAGAGGAACAGTTAAAAGAACAAGAGCTAGTTTCAGAGTGTTTACGGTCCAATTTTCCATATGGCAAAACAAAAGTTTGCCAAACTTTAAGAGGATATATAGAGGAATATAAGAAATAAAACCTTTTATTTTCTTTGGTGTCATATGTGAACACAGTAATGGTAAGATAAATATTTGGTAGATAAAGTAACGTAAGTATATAGTACAACAAAATAAAACAAACTCCCCTGAATGAATTGCTCTTCAGCATTTTGTCTCCTTTGTCTCCTGCCCAATTTCCCAATTTCATTCGCGTTTGTTTCCGCAAAGAAACAATGATACGGAAGTGAGACACAGCACAAAGAAATGATAAAGAGATGAACAACAAAAAGAAATAAATTGTGGAGACAGACCTCAATATTTGAATACGGCTGAAATGCACATTAACCAAAAACCCCATTTAGCAATGAGATTGTTAAGATGGCTTTGATGTTTTAAAGAGGCAAAAATAAGAATTGAATTGAAAGAGAAGGTGGGGGGAAGACATTTGGTGGGTAGGAAGGGCTCTTGGGGCTTGGGCAGTGCTGGAGATAGTGATGCACAAAAAGGGAACCATGAGAAGTACTCGGAATCTCGGCCTAGAAAAGGTGAGATGAAATACACCCAATTATCCAAGAGATGCTTGGGAGACTCTTAGGATTACAGCAGGGCCTAAGTATGTTTTGGGGATCCTTGACCCACAAGTTTCACTGGGAGTATATTGGGCTTTGCTACAAAAGGAGGGACTATGAGCAGGCTCGGACACTGAAGAGATGGGGAGAGCAGGACACGAGAGGAAGGGCCGCGGGGGACACGGCGGGGAGAGCAGGACACGAGAGGAAGGGCCGCGGGGGACACGGCGCAGGCGGCGGAGGGCGGCGCGACCCCCACGGCGCGAGCAGGGGCCGCCCCTCGCCGCACCGCCGGCCTCGCGCCGGGACTACACTTCCCAGCAGCCCCAGCGCGCAAAGCGGGCGGGGGGGAGGTGGCCGCCGTGGGGGCTGCTGGGAAAAAAACGTTAGCGGCGGGAGCGCTGAGTGGGGGCGGTAATGGCCGCCCGGGTGCGGGGGCGGCGGGAAGTGGTTGGTGTTGGCCTATGTTGGTGAGCGCTACACCTGCTGAATAAACTCGCTGCTGGCGTGTAACAGAAAATGTATTCAGTCCCCGCATATAATCTCTGCTGAGAACTGCGTAGACGGGGTGTCAGCAATCAGTAGCCGTGCTGAGGAGGTTCTGAGCTGCATACCCGTGATTATATGGAGAGAACAGGTTCTTACTTGGGAAGTCTCTGGTGGTTTGTGGGTTCATCCATTTAAAAAATCAATTATTACATTTATTATGTCAGTAATGACAATAACATACGTCCTGAAAAGTAACAGCTCTTAAAAGAGTTGCCATTATGTATTGTGACTGCTTTTAGAAGTACTTGGGTCAACATACCTGCAAAATTCAGCCCTCAGGAGACCTGAGCAGTGTTCTGCAGAAGCCTGCAGCAGATCCCTGCATAGCTGGTACCTTAGTTTGCCTGAGACTTGCAGAAACATGAGAAACAAGATTTGAGAAACAATTTTATTTCTTGTGGGGTTTTTTTGCTCTTTTCTAGGAAAGCTGGGGAATATCAGGCTGATAGCTAGGCCATCTATTCGGCAACACCTTCCTAACCAGTGGTTTCTCACCCTCTGACATGCCAAGCATGGAATGAAGGCTGTCAATGAAATCCTTGGTAAAACATTAACAACAGCACATGAATATTCTGGAGTACAAATAAATAAATGCAGAGGAATAAGGAAATAAGAAATGAGACTTCAGATCACTTATAACTGAAAACCATTTGGGCAACACTGCCCAAGATGCATTGTGTATTTTCCTTTATGAAAAAGGTAGCAGATCAGTTGTTTTCCTCAAGGAGGTTGGGTGGTCCATCACATAAATAAAAAGAAGGAAGGTCTCTGTTAAATGTGATAGAGAGATCTTTCCTGCCTTCCTCCTAAATCTGAGTATATTTTCCATCTCAGTTTGTGATTCGTAGAAATTTTCAAATTGAGCTGCCTGTACCTTGGTGGCAAATCTAAGATCTGTGAAAAGAAGCTTGCTTTTTTTAGTAGTTTTGTCACTCCTTTATCTCCTTTATAATCCATAGATTCCACAAACCGATTACAGTTAAAAAAGCAGCGCATCTGCTGATTCACGTTTTCTATTCAGTGATGCCTTTATTAATTACTTTCTCTGATGATGACACTATAAATACTGCAGGATTATGCTCTTATGCCTGCTAGAGCAGGTACATCTGCTAAAGCAGGTACATCTGATAAAGGTACATCTGAGAATTTAATTGTACATGGATGACATACTGTTAATAATAGAGACAAGCTGAAAACACACATTTGCAAGCAAAATACCGGTACTTTTCTGGAAAATCACACTGAGTTCATCCAGAGCTCCAAATGCAAAGCAGTGTTTCCGTAGTGATTCTGGAGCTGCATAATCTGGAAGCGCGTCAGCTCCATTTGCTCCATTTACTCATTGGGACTGTTAAACACAGAGGTCTTTTCCATAGCTTCAGGAATCCCTGAGCTCTGTGTTTCTGCATGCCCTAGGAAGACACTATTTGTGTGTATAATAGGAATATTCCCCACAAACACTTTATAAAATGCCAGACATTCTTTCACAACTTCACTACCTGCTGAATCTAAAAAGTTTCTAGCAGATATTTTCTAGAAACGCTGGCTAAGTGCGCATTTTAACATAGGCAGTTTTTATACATACGTCTGTTACACCTGCCAACTTTGTGCGTGTGTAGGATTACAATTTGCAGCAGGAAAGTCAAGTCTGATTTCCAAAACTAAGGATACTGACTGAAAGAAAAATTTCTTTTAAAACTTAATATTGTTACCACCTGGTTATTTGCTGTGAGAAATTGAACAATCTTTCATTTCCATGCTACTGTAGATTTTATGTTCACATATCACACACACCCTCCCTGCTCAACTCTTTCCAAGCTGTTGAAATGTCCCTTAAGCAAAAGTTCTTGCATACTTTTTTAACTAGCCTTATCACTCTCCCACGTAACGACTAGATCAAGTCCTACTAGATCCTTCCTAACATTGGTGGAGGCGGCGGGAAGGGGAATAAGATTTCACTCAGCGTTCAAAATGTGTGTGCACTGTGGATTTAGGTCATGCTGCAGTTATTACCTTCTATATCGTTAGCTCTTTCTTCCCTGGAAAACTATTAGTTTTTTCATTGGATATTAATCTTGCATTCTGCACAGTATTCCCAGGCTGCTTTCCTTGATTCAGAGACCCCTTTTTTTTTTTTTCTTTAAGGAAATGGTTATTCCACCTGGGATAATTTGAAGCAAAGTCAGAGACCCACTGTATACCTTTAGCACTAACCAAGATCACTGCAGACTAGAGGTCGTCTAAAAGCAGGTTCAGTGCTTATATTTTGCCTGGCCATAGTTTTCAGGGTAGCCATATAGGGCAGCATTTCTTCTGTGACCTGAGCCAGCATCACTTAACGTCGTCAAAGTGTAGTGGCTTGCAGTGCCTGTAGTGTTGTGTGAACCATGTACCAAAACTGGCAAAGCAAAAGTGATTTAAAGTCCTGTTCCTCTGTCACTAGCTGGGAGCAGGTGTGGGGCTATTCTGAAGTAACCAGGGTAGTGCAGTGAAACTTCTTCCATGCCAGTGGCCTCCTGTGAACATTTTGGGATCGATGCGCATAGTGTTCTCTGGCAAAATGGCTTCACTAAAATTTCTACAAAATTTCTAGAGTGTCTGTGCAGCTGAATACCCTGATAATTTAGAAAAGGTAGAGCAAAAACCGAGTTCAAGCACAGAAGTGCCAATCCCAGGATCCTGCAAAATGCAGAGCCTCAAGGGAGAATGCCATTGCAACTGGTAACAAAGGTATGGGCTTAAAAGTTAATATAAAAATATCAGCAATTTTTCTCCTCCAGAGCATTTTGCTTCAATTTAAAGACCAACAGTTAATGCAGAGAAACATAGTGTTCTTTATTCCTCTCATACCTTTATTCATCATCATCTCTTAACCTCTGAGATGCGCATATGGAAAGCGAACATTAACCATCACAAGGTTCAAAAGTACGTATTTGGTTTGGCAATTTTTTTTGAGAGAGAGAGATAGGTGCTTCTCTGCTGGTTGAGAGAGGCAGTACAGCAGAACAGTGAAAAATGGATGCTTAATAGTCACATCAGCTGGACTCTAAGAGGTCACTGTGAAGAAAAGGATTAAAAGTCCTGCCTCCTTCAGACCTATAATGCACAAAATGAAGAAAGGCGGAGGGAGCAAGGGACCAGTTCCCATTTTTACAATCATAGTTGCACATGGATGGAACAAGAATGGACACAGAAAATTAGAGGTTGCTGTGTGTTACAGAGCACACTGGGGTACACTGAATGTTCTGCAAATGTGTAAGTCATCTCACCGTCTCCAATGTATTTGCCATCTAAAACAAGATAAAAAGCAACAGAGCTTGAAAAGGGGAAGGAGCAGGGAAACTAAGACACACTATGGTGTGGCTGTTTCCATCCCATATTCTCTAGTCTCTGCTTCTTCTCTTACCTCTGTGTTACAACATGCTTTCCCACCTACTACCCTCATACATACTCGATTAGTTGAAACCTCACTATTTTTTTTCTCTCCTAATTAGCCATCAAGAGAGCCATTTCCCTCACTTCTCAAGCATCACTACAGACTTCTGCTCTCCACCGTTAGTTCTGTTTTCCTGATGAGTCTCTAATTATTCCACACCAGAAACCTTGTATTACTACATATTAGGAAGAAATTTCACAAAGGCCCAAATGTTACAAAAATACCTCACTCCCATCAATCAGGGTTATTATTAATTGCCAGCACAGTGAGCAGAGAGATACCCAACAGCAATCTCTTTGCAGCTGAAGGCTATGGCAGGCTATTCCAGCTATTGATTAACAGTCTCACTGTGCAAAGTTATCGCTTACACATTGGAAAATAAAATCCCAGTGGAGAGAAAACATGAGTTAGCTGGATAAAGCCCTTATTTATAACAGTGCTTGGACATACATTTAAAATCTGAGCATATCCCAGAATCACAAAATTGTTAAGGATGGAAGGGACCTCTAGAGATCATCTGGTCCAACCCTCCTGCTCCAGCAGGGACACCCAGAGCATGGGACACAGGGTGGCAGCCAGGCGGATTTGGAAGATCTCCAGAGAAGGAGACTCCACCAGCTTTCTGGGCAGCCTGTGCCAGGGCTCTGTCACCCTCACAGGAAAGAAGTTCTTCCTCACATGGAGACGGAACTTCCTGTGTTTTAATTTATACTCATTACCCCTTGTCCTTTCACTGGCCAACACCGAGAAGAGTTTGGCCCCATCCTCCCTACGTTCACCCCTCAGGTACTTGTACGTGCTGATCAGATCTCCTCTCAGTCTTCTCTTCTCCAGGCTAAACAGGCCCAGCTCGCTTAGTCTTTCCTAATACGATAGATGCTCCAGTCCCTTAATCATCTTTGTCGCTCTACGCTGGACCCTCTCTAGAAGCTCCACATCCCTCTTGTCCTGGGGAGCCCAGACCTGCACCCAATACTCCAGGTGCAGCCTCACCAGAGCTGAGCAGAGGGGCAGAATCCCCTCCCTCCACCTGCTGGCAACTCTCCTGCTCACGCAGGCCATGATCCCATTGGCCTTCTTGGCCACGAGGGCACATTGCTGCCTCATGGTTAACTTGTTGTCAGCCAGGACTCAGTGCCACTATGCACCTTTATACTGCAGGGTGAGGGTAGGTATCACCAAAGCCAGATACCTGTGGTCATATCTCCTTGCTCAGCATGTGTCATATCTCTGCAGATTTGGTGAAGAAGTTATAGCCAGGTTTTTGAAGTGCACTCCTACAAGGTGGAAAACGTGGCTGTAAGTCCTGCCCAGCACCATTGCCACAACCCTACTGTAGCAGAAACCAGCTCAGCTCTCCATGTCTGAAGGGCACATCCCACTTTTACCAGCAAAAAACATAAGCAAACATTTGTAACTCATAGGAGCTGACTTAGTCACCTACGTCTACAAAGAGTAACAGGCCTTTGAATCCAAGTGCTATTAAAGGTCTAACGTGACAAGGGTTCTTGCTGGTGAAAAGAAGTAATTTCAGACACATTCCTGGCTGTAACACTACCTGTAGCAAAGGTTAGTGGCTTCCTGCCCCGGCTGTACTTCCATGTTTCATGGGAGCTCCGATTAAATTAGCTGTTTTACAGGCTTTCATTCGAATTCCCACACAGTTCTGTGCTGTCTGCATGGGCACACAGCAAACCTGGTCACAGAGAGAGTCCAGATGAAAAAGCAAACACAAAATATTTTGTTGTAGAGTTTTATTCACCAAGTTCGGTGCTGATTTGGTTTACCACACAGCACTTGCATTTTCAATATGGTGGTAGAGCTCAAAAAATTATTTGGAACTAAATGTACTCTTTTTAGAGGGTAAGTGTGACTCAGAGGAAGTGGATGTGGTAAAGAAGAAACTCAGAGTGCAAATCAAGCTTCTGGGTTCAGTATGGTGATCCTTCCTTTAGACTAGAATCACCTGTGCCCTGCAACTCTGTTTTTCTTCTTCTGGAATAAGAAGTCATCTTTGAAGAATGCTGTCTAATTCTGCTGTTTGCTCTACTTCCTTCATAGGCAGTCTTGCACACAGGAGGCATTTGATTTCTATTAGAAAAGCTCCAGATTTCAATCCAAGCACTGCTCCTCTTTGGGGATTTGCAATATGTGACCAAGGACGAGTTTGTGTAATGCTGCATTGCCACGATGCACCTGCAGCAGCTAAAGCAGCTGGCACGGCTGCTAATAGCTTGTTAGGGCTCTACACATTCCACAATGGATGGGTTACAGATTATAGGCACCAGTAGTAATACCTGTATGAATTACAGAATATAGGCGCCAGTGTTAATACTTCCTTCCCTAATTCTGGCCAGTTATGAAGGCAGAAAGCTCAGACTGTCTACAAACACATCACACTATTTCACTTCAGCAGCTGGCATAGGCAGACAATAATCAGTGTTTTATCATTGAAATACTTATCTATTTTGAGCTGCTCTGATGGTGAGGGGAGAGGGGAGGGTAGAGACCCTTTAACAGAACATGGTCTTGAGCAAGCCAGGATACACTGAAATGGGAATGACTATCCTAGTCACTGAGCAGTTGTGCTTATCCAGATCAGACCAACCCTTAATCCCTATTTGCTTTCATCATCATTTGTTGGGACATGTCCATAATTAAGATCAGATGGTGGTGCAGTCATGAACATGACCCACATCACAAGGTATCTACCCTAGACCATGTGAAGCACACACAGCGATTCCCGGCACTGCTGGTTGCACTGCTCCACTAGAGGTGCCAATATCTACCTCCCTACAGAGATCCAGAGTTTTCTGAACAGGATAGACAGGCCCAAAATACAGTGCAGCCCTTTGGCAAAGCACTGCTACAGATCAGTTACAAGTAAGCAAAAGTGAAACGACTTACAAAGTTCCTTAAACTTGTTCTTAGGACTGGAATGACCTTGGGTCCATTTTAAAACATATAGCATAATGTTACACAAAATGCAAAGTATAGCAGCCCAGCTCCTGCACTCCTGGGATTTTACCAACGCTCACAAATTACTCCAAAAATACTAATATGTGGCATGAAGGTGGCAATGTTCTTACCTGATACACATGGGATAGTTCCATCTCTAGACTGGAACTGGAATGAAGAATAACAATAATACATCTATAGCATCTCCCACCTGACAGTCTTAAAGAAGGTTTCTCTACATCCAGGCTAGCTTTCGTCATTCCGACACAGAGACTGAGGACATCCAGCGAGTTTTATTTCTTGCCCAGGAGGAAAGCTTTGTGAAAGCTGTGGGAAGCAGCCAGTCTCTCTTTCTAGCCTCCTACGTTGATCCTAGGGTTAGTCTCAACATTAAATGTTATTAATTTGAAAGTACTTTAGGAAGCACAAGCCTTATTCAAAGCTTTCAAAAATTAAACGAATGCTTTTCACACTTTTTTTTTTTCATATGAACCATGATTTTAAGCAATACAATCCATGAAAAAAAAAAGAAAAGAAAGAAAGCCGCTGCCAAAACTGAATTTGATCAGTATCTCTGCTTGGCTATCATCAGCCTCCTGGATTTGCCGTATTAGTGCAATAACACTTTAAAAACCCCTCTTATTAGACAATTTTTTTTTTTTTTTTTTTTTTGTGAGCAGCTCCTGAGGGCACAGCAAGTCTTACTGCAGGTAAGAGTCTAGACTTTGACCCAAAACTGTGTACCTCGGAGAAGGAACTTTTGACCTCTTTCAGCAGTACTTTAAGTAGAACGTGCAGTGGAAGCAGGAACGTTACTCATTTAAACCGCAGAGCAGCTTTCAAGACCCTGCCCTTAGTCTTTGCTAACCCAGCAGAGCCGCCTTCTCGCTTGCCAGGGAGACACCTTTCCTTCCACCTTTCCTCCACAGACCCATCCTTTCTCCTTGAAAACAGATGCAGAGCCCTAAACACTTCTTTGGAGGCTATCGGATCACACTCCAGGTTTCTGAAGTTGCCTACAGAAAGCTAGGTTGTTAAACACTGTTTAACGTTCTTTATTATGCAGTATATTAAATCTGGTGCCTCGTGACTGAATGATTGCTTAACTGAACAGATAAAGACAAGGGTAGGAAAGTTGCATCCTCTCACTTTTACATTAGCAAAACTGCAACGCACATACGCCAACCTGGGAGGAAGGGAGGGGGAGATTAAGAA
>VZSV01000202.1:1271249-1301344 GCA_013398735.1 Nothocercus julius | reverse complement strand
TTTGGTGCTCTGTGGACAGGCATAACTCCCTAGAGCGATGTCGCCTGCTGCCGGGCAGTAACCTCGAGCCGCGCAGTGTCCCCTGGCTGGGAAGGGAAGGAAGGAACTGCCGCACGGATGTCCTTCTGCTGTCCCGACAGCAGCTCTGCGGGGCTCGCAGCCCTCCCAGCACAAAGAGTGAATTCGTGCCTGACTCTACCCGTGTAATTTTGTGGTCAGCACTGCCTATAACATGGCCTTAAGCAAACCATTTGTTGTTGTTGCTGTGTTGTTATTACGCACTCAGCTCTGCCGAGCAGAGATGCATTCCTGCTCAGAAATGAGCCCAAGTTCTGTCCCAGGGTTTGCAGGAGGAATCTCCTGTGAGCTTTGGTGCAGGCACCAACAGCACGGTGCTGGCAAAACTGTCTGCCAGATCAACCATATAAACCTTACCTTAATGCGCCCTTAACATTTACGTGTGGGTGTAGGCATGTTAAGGGCAGCATATGTCATCGCAAGGATTGTGGTTTGGATTCAGGGGGCTGCTCCTGTAGCAGTGCCAAAGGTTTCCTTGGTCAATACAGCTGTAAATAGGTCCCTGGTCACTTTGTTTGAGCAGACCAGGCAAGTGTTGGCTCCTTCTGGGAACTCCTATCTGCAGCAGCCCCCATAACTGACCTCGCTTGTGTGGCAAGGAAAAAAACCTTGAACTGGGGTTAGGAGGTGGGTGGGTTAGTGGCAGTGAGGCCCCCTGTGTCAGTGGGGGCTGCAGAGTGGCTGTGCTAACAGAAAACACTTCAAAATGTCTGTCAGCAGCTACTGCATCTCGAAGCTCTGATGCACCTCTGTCATATGCTGGGCTAGAACGCCAATGCTTTACATAACGAATTACTGGCATAAAAGCTCCTGAAGTTCTGGTGAGTGTAGGTCAAGTTGTGTATTATGCTCCAAAAACAAGACCTCTCCCTTTGTTTCGTAGGGATTAAGGACTTTATGACACTTACCCTTAATATGCTTAGCTAGCAAGAGATACCAATCACCTCTCACTGAAATGAAGGAAGTGTTATGTTAATTATATTAAATTAGTGTGATCAAGTTAAACTCAACATCTGTATTTATTTTAAAGATTTGTTCCTTCTGTCTTATACCCAGCAAAGAGCTTATGTTCCCTAAAGTTTTTTTTTTTTTTTTTTTTCCTTTCCTGAATCACATGAAATTTGTTTTTTTTCCTTTGGAAATCTTGCTTCTTTTATTTCTGTAGCGGTACTATAGCTATGATGGTCTACTACAGAAAATGTCAATATTAGCCCTAGAAGAATGGTACCTTGTCACCTTGGTCTTTCTTTCATTTCTCATCAGTTTTACTGTCCCCTATCTGTGCCAGAATCTAGCACGCACCACATCTTATGTTTTAAAGGGAACTAAGCACTACATTATTTTCCATATGACCAGTCATCTTCAGAAAGAAGAACTTGTTTCCCTAACCACTGTGCTTTTTAGTAAACATTTTTCTGTTAGCAGAAGGGTTTTAAGATTTTTCTAATATTACTGTCAGAAGATTTTCTGAAATGGCCTGCCCAGTTCGGTAGCTGCCTGTTCCCTTACAGAAATGGGTTGCTTGCCGTGTACCAAAACATAAGGCTTATTATTTTTATTACTTATTATTATGTGTATATGCACATGCTAAGCTTGACAAACTTTGCTCAGTGTAGCAGAGATCGAGATCTGTGACTCTCTTATCTTTTGGCGCTTAGCAAACCTGATTATCTGTGTACACAGAGAGCAACGTTAACTAAGAGATGAGATCAAATTAGACGGGTAGTGCTAAAGGTTGAAGTGTAAACTCCAGTGTGCTGTGCCTTTAGCTGAGAAGGAAAATATTCATCCTTTATACTGTACCTACCAAGATTAAAACTGGTGCTGATTAAGGCCGTGTTTCTTGCATAATATCCAGACTCTGGGGAACTGGTAGCATTCCTTCCACACTTCAGTGTCAGACCTAGTGTGATGAGCCCAGATTACAAAGTTAAAGGTCATGTGAGCTGATATGATTCACACCTGTAACATGTGCTTAATTCAGGGTGGTGAGGAGAGGGAAGCACTTTACAGTGTGTGTCTAAATAAAAAACTTTGAAGGAGAGCCTGCCTTTGCAGTTCAGCAGTAATTGAAAAGCTAGTTGGTGACAACCAATAATTCACCCGGTATATTTTAGAATCTTATAAATCATTGTACCCTGAACCTCCCTAAGCTGGTAGTTTCTAAACAAGGTACAAGGTTGAGACTTTCCCTTGATCTGCAAATGATTTCTTAATAACAAGGAATAACAAGGACCCACTGCAAGCAAAAATTTGTGGCCTTAAGGGAAGATTTTTTTTTTCTGAGCTTAAATAATTGCCTTATCTACTAGTTTATGAGCATTAGAGATTGCTGTCAATTCTGATTTGGGATTGCTATGCCTTTCTGCTTTAGATGCTTAAGGAGTAACTTTTTTTCTTTTTTTAAGGGAGAAGTCCATATTCTTTGCACTGTCCCTTCACATACTTATACACATTGATAAGATCTTCCCGTTCCCCCTCTCTAACACTCTCTTCTGCAGGCTGAACAGTCCTACCTCTTTCAAATTCTCCTTTTAGCAGAGATGCTCCAGTCCCTTAATCATCTTCATGGCCCTACGCTGGACCCGCTCTAGAAGCTCCCTGTCCCTCTTGTCCTGGGGAGCCCAGACCTGCACCCAGTACTCCAGGTGCAGCCTCACCAGGGCTGAGCAGAGGGGCAGGATCCCCTCCCTCCACCTGCTGGCAACACTCCTGCTCATGCAGGTCAGGATCCCACTGGCCTTCTTGGCCACGAGGGCACATTGCTGCCTCAGGGTTAATTTGTTGTCAGCCAGGACTCCCAAATCCCTCTCCACGGAGCTGCTTTCCAGCAGATCAACTCCGAATCTGTACTGGTTCCTGAGGCTATTCCTGCCCAGGGGCAGGACACCACTGGGGGACACTGCTGGCTTCAGGCCTCCATCTGTGCTTTGTGTCACTGTTCACAATGCTCTCAGCACTGCCTTTCAGTCAGTTCTCGATCCACCCTAACTGTGCACTCATCGAGCCTGCGCTTCCTGGGCTTGCCTGTGAGGATGTTATGGGAGACGGTGTCAAAAGCCTTCCTTGTGTGAGTTAAAGGTGATGGATTTTTGAGGCAGATGAATGGAACATTTTCTTGCCTCTACCAGATGGTAAATCAATTCTGTGCTGCATTCTGAAGGGGAGTGGGAACATCCTGCGGGAAAGATGATATGGCAAAAAAAAAAAAAAAAAAAAAAGGCAAATGGGCCAGATGTGCAAGTCCCTGTGTTTTTGAAGCACTTAATATCAGGTTGGGGGAAATATTTAGACTGGATCTGAAAATGCTTTTCAATTCTAAAATACCTACATTGATTGCATCATCTTTCTTTATGGTTTGTTCTAGCTGGTAAACGCTTTCCTTTATCAAGCATCTGACGAAACAGCCTCAAGATGAACTTCTTCCTGGAGTTGCTCAAAGTTATTGGACTTTCGTTTTATTACCTGTTGGAGTCCCTAGTGTTCTTGATTATACCTAAACGGAAGAAGAGTGTTGCAGGTGAAATAGTGTTAATAACAGGAGCGGGAAGCGGAATCGGAAGACTTTTATCTATAAAATTTGCCCGCCTTGGTGCCACACTGGTTCTTTGGGACATTAATCAAGAAGGGCTCAAGGAAACAAGTAGACTGGCCAAAGAAAACGGGGCAGTAAGAGTGCAGTCTTACATCTGTGACTGTAGCAAAAGGCAAGAAGTCAACAGAGTAGCAGATCAGGTAAAGTCCTTCCTCCCTGACTTTGATACCGTTCTAAGATACGTATGCATGCATGCATGTATAGTAAGTTAGTGGGACTTCAAGGTAATGGGTTCAAGGTAATTGGTCCTGAATTCATTGTATATGCTATCCATTTTAAATATTTAGACTATTTTAGGCAAAATTACACTAACTCCATCAAAGAATTTTGTAGATGCACTTTAAGAGAGTTAGTAAGTATCTCTCGAAGGCTTAAATATTTCTTCCTTTCCTTTTTGAAGTGGTTTAGAACTGAAGCATGTGGTTATATATTTTGGGTAGACCAGTAGATATGCCAAAAGCTAAAATTGCTCAGTTTCCGTTATAACAACCTGCTCTCACTTGCTTAGAGTATTGCTAAACTTCACTGTTGGACTAGAAAGTTTCCACAGTGAGTGTTTGCCTCAGATCTTTGGGAACGTCTGTTGGCTGAAGCAACATCTCTGCTCTGTCTTCTGCAGTGCTGCTCAGGGAGGTCTAGTGCTCTGCATTTTTTCTGCCTGTGTGAGAATGACCATAAAACAAACTTTGTACCAGGAAAAATTTACATATGACCTGCAGCTTGTTAGAGCTTTCTGTCCTGCGATTCCTTTATGCTCGTTAAGTTACCTATCTTCGATCTTGGTTATATGTGTTTCTCTGTAGGCTTCTAGACTTCCTGCTGAGCTGGAGGAGGAGTAGTGTGAAGGGCTCAAGAAGATGAAACCTTCACTTTTGAGGACTCAAGGGCTGGTTTTTGGGCCTCATGGAGAAGGTGGAGAGCAAAACTTTATTTGGACAAACATAAAAGGGAGGAGAGCATGTGGATATGCATGTGCATAGGGCTAGGCATGATAAAAACAGGAGGGAGATTGGAGGAGGTGGTGAGAAGGTCTCCAACTGGCCAGTGCAGAATTCCTGACTTGAACTAATTCTGTCACCAGTCAGTGGGAAAATCCATAAATAATTCATTTTGGCTGATCTGTATAGAAGAAAATGGCCAACTACGGTTTCAGAGCTGTGTCCTGCTGACAACTGATGCAGAGCCAGCTGACACCTTCCCCATGTAGCTAGTGAGACCTTAGTATTAGCTGGTGCTTGGTGGCAGTGCCACTGCTCCTGTAGGGGGTAGTGGAGTTTGGTGCCTCATGTGCTGAGCCAGCCTTTGCAAGAGGAGGCAAAGCAGGCTGAGTCTGAGGGTTTCCCTGTGATTCAGCTGTGCACAGTGACTTAGTTCTGGGGGATTATAGTGAGCTAAACTCACACAGGCAGGACAGGATATTGTTGAGAACTTTGTGCCCAGCCAAACAGTCCTAAAGCCCAAGCAAAATGAACATGAACTTTGAAATACCCGCCCTGGTACTTCATCAGCCGTGCAGAGGATGTGATCCCTTAGCCCTCGGGGACTAGAAAAACAGGTATTTCAGTAAGAAGAAAACCCCCAAAGCTCTGGCCACGTGGTGTCCTTGTTTCTTTGCTGTACCTACAGCAGGAAGGAGAGCTTGTGGCTGTTAAGAGCTGTGCCTTGAAGCTTATTTGTAGTGTGCCCCTTCCAGAAGCATCCCACTTGCAGAAGGAATGCAGCTTTCCCCCAGCCCCTGCGCTGCCTCAGAGAGCTCCAGGCCTCTGAAGGAGGATTTTTAATCTCCTCTTTGGGAGGAAACAGAAGTCTTTTCCTTGTTACTGAGCTGCAGAATTACCTCTGGGCTTACGTTCACTTCCAGGGTCTCCCTCACACTTTGCTGGTTTGCTTACACACTGCTCTTGCTTGTTATTCAGGGTGTCAATTTGCAGCCAATTTTCTACTTCTGCCCCTGTGCACACCAGAAGTGCATTTCCTAGTGATATTTCGCCCTGCACTTGTTCCTACCCCTTCCAAGTGGCTGCAGAAGGGGAAGGGAGGGAAGCAGTGTCCTGGTTCTTAGGAATTAGACCCCTTGGGATGCTCTCTGGGAATCACGGGAATTGCTCACTAGCAAACATACATTGACAAAGCATAAATACAAATGTGAAAACAAGCAGGAAACAGTACTCGTGCTTAGAAAAGGCACTTAACAGGATCAGCGGTTTGTTTTATCCCTGTGTAGAGTCAACATCATGAATACACTTGGAACACCATTTCTTGCACTGTGCAATGGGGAGGTGTAAAGTTCTGCAGGGCCAGCATTATCTGCTGACTATAACAACTTACTAGCTGAGGAAGGGACTTTGTAAAGGATTCCTGTGCTCGGCTCGGTGGCACATGGGAACCTGAGCTCACCGCTTAGCTCTCTGCCGTGCGCACAAGGAGAGAGGAGAAGGAAGGAGTTAAGACAGTCACCTCGCTTAGTGAGGAGCTGCCACCTCCAGTTTGTTGGAAAGCAGCATGAAGTGCCATAAAGCCCAAGGTGCCTGTCTGGGTTGTAAGAAGGTGCTTGCATCTGTTTTGAATTCTGTCCAAGGTGCGAATATTCCTTTGGGAAGCTGGGTAGGAACCGCTGTCCCTTAAACACAGGGAAGCAAAGAAGTCATTCATGTTTTTGTTACTAGTCAGAACTGGGGCACTCAAGGTTTTGTTCTTATTTCCCCTCTTCTGTTGGTGTTTTCATGTCTACCATCTAACCCAAATATCCCAATAACCAAGTTACAAACTGTGGTACCACATAGTGTCACCTCTGTCCCTGCTGTGGGCACAAAGGAGAATAATGAGGTACCTGCATAAACAGGGATTTGCCCCAAAGGGAAAGTCCGGGATACTGGTCCTGGCTTCTGGGATGACTAAATCATCAGGCGTGAGGCAATGCTAGTGCAGCTTTTACTAACGGTTACGTGTGTGTCTCTGAACTTGTCCTGTTTGGAACACATGATGCATTTCAAGCCCTAGCAGAGATTGGAGCAACTTGTCTAAGGCTGCATATAGAGATCTTACAGTGCTACTTCAGAAATATTTAAGTTGTTACATCATAACTTCTGGAGAGGGGAAATAGAAAGAAAAGCATCTATAGAAACAGCAACCAGAGAGACATCTGGCTCCTGTGTTCATTACGAAAGTGATACCGAATAACCCTGCCAAGGCTGCTTTGCATTTTTTCAAATGACTAGCTAGCTAAGGAACATACATGAGATTTAAGACAGGTTTAAGAAAAATAAGGTTAAGCTAGAGATTTGTGATAAATCTCTTCAATTCTTTACTGTTATAAAGGCTTTGCTACCCAGTTGTGCCCGTGTTTCCTTTAGTCACTTCAGGAGATACCGTTAGGAAAAGCGGTTTTGTGATTGGAGCTCTGTGGCACAGGAAGAAGATGTTTCCGTACAGTGGCTATGTGCATGTGCTAGTCACACTTGATCTGGAAGTTGCAGATAAAACAACAATAGGGAAGTTATTTGCTTTTTCCAGAATAGCTTAAATTAAAGATCTGCACTTCAAATGCTACATTAAAAATGTTCATTTTCCTTCCATGAAAGCTTGATTGTGTTAGATGGCTTAGACTTACCCTCTCAAGTGAGCTTGCACAGAAGTCCTGGTTCTGCAGCTGAAGTGGAAACTGTGTTTTCTCTCGCAGAAACAAACTGAGTGTGTCCAGGCTCCTCTTTAGCTAACTTCAGCTCTGGGAACCATCTTAAAGGTTCCGGAACAGCGTGAGAATCAAAGCAAACACACTAGAGGGAAAAACGTGCACACCATTCCCTGCTCCAGAAGGCTCATAAGGTTTCTGCCTTTTGTCGATGCATGTGTCATTTGAAGAACTGTCAGTTTTACTGTAAGCACATGAACAAAATCTTTTATTCAGAAACACAAAGCTCTTGTTAACTTCTGTTTAAAAAAAATTCTGAACTTCAGATCATTTTCTCACTTTCTGTGTTGTCCTGAGAGATGAAATAAAATGAACCATGCTGTTCTTCCAAGGCGTCTTAATTGGCTTGCAGTTACCAAATACCAAAATACCTGAATAAAGAAAAGAGTCGTAAGAAGAAATTATGAAAGACCACTGTGTAATCATATCTTAGTGTTTGAAGACCGTAGTTACAGGAAGCAGAACATGTGGGGAAAATAGCACGAAGAGGTACTTGAACTATTAAGATGTTGATAAGTAACTGCTGCCATCTGCAGTGGGAGAGAGGATTGCCTGGGCTCTTGGGACACAAGCAGTCAATCCCCTACCAGGAAATTCCGGAGACTCCATTCCCATCAGAAGGCTCAAGTGCTGGGCAAGCCGAGTGCGGCCCTGAAGTCTCACAGTTGCATTGCTTTCTGACCTGAGGAACTGCATGGAAAATGTGAAAGGATTTGAGTGTAATGCAGCTAGATACTGCAGCCCTTGCAGAGGTTAGGGATCTGTGCCTCTGCTGGAAGGAGCTTGAGGCTCTCTGCACTGTGCTTCTCGGCACAACATAGCAATAATCCCAAGAACAGAATGGCTCCCTGCTTTTAAAAGGGTTCTACTGTAGCAAAATACTTCTTGCATTAGACAAACTTGCTGCAGTAGAGACTTATATGGAACAATCATAAAAAGAACCAGTGTTGTTGAAACCAGACACCTAGCTGGGGCTGTGGAACTGTTGGGTTCCACGCCCCCAAAATGTGCTGGTCCCAGCTTAGCTCTAAACAGGCACCAAGAGAAAATGTGGGAGAACCGGAGTTATCTGAATCCATAACAAGCCTGATAAAAGTTTGATTAATTGATTTTTATATTTTTATGTTTATATTCCTTTTATTTGCATAAGAAAAACTTGGCAAGTGTATACTGTATTATAGTGTATGCGCATGCATGACATTTTGTGGCTTTCTGTTTTAGGTTAAAAAAGAAGTTGGTGATGTTAGCATCCTAATCAACAATGCCGGCATTGTGACTGGAAAGAGGTTTATTGATTGTCCAGATTCACTTGTGGAAAAAACCATGGAGGTGAACATAATGGCACACTTTTGGGTAATACCTGTACTTGCACATACTTATTTATTATTTACCCTTTTAACATGCTTTCAGGGTTAATTTTGCCTTTTGGAATTGAGGAAAATATGGAAGGGTATGTAGCTCCCTATAAACTCAATCAGAAATGATACAAGAAACTATTTTCCATGCCTGCGAGCCCATGAAATAAAGGGTTGAAGGATGGATCCTTTGGGAACTTCTGGGTAGTAGGTAGGTGGAAGCAAACTGCTTTTGAGAATAGAATTTTATATTCTGCTAAATCCTGTAGTTTGTGTGCTAGGTCCCTTGGTATTAGTATCATGTAGGCCCAGCTTAGAAGTTGCTACTCTAGTGAGATGTGTCAATCCTGTCTTTATTCTAGCTATTTTGTGGTTGTGATAGTTTCAATTAGAAGTACTACATGTTCAGACAATGCTTTCATACTAGTTAAGTGGGACTTGGTCCATAATAAGTTGCTTAATGTGCTTTTTCCTCCCTTCAGAGAAGGTGGATCACTTAGGTTATTATAAAGAGCTGCAAAGGAGATGTTAAAACATGTTTCAAGTTGATAAAGAAATTTAATCAAGAAGACTTAAATTATTAGGAGAGAGGAAATTCAGATTTTTCTCTTTGCTACTTAACTCCCATTTGAAACATTAAATTTCTTTCTCTCCAAAGCTCAAAAATGTGACAGTCAACTAAAGCTATACCTATCTAGGCAATAAGGATAAACTGGTATTGGTTGGGCCGTGAAAGTCCCAGCTTAGCAGATGGCAGAGTTGAAACAAACGCATGTTTTTTTCTCTTTCATGGTAGGAACAAAATAATCTAAAATTACAATCAGAATGCCTTCTAAACTATCATCAAAATATTTAAACTTGTTGCTTTTTGAGTAAAATCCTGCATTCTGCCTTACACTGCAGACTTACAAAGCCTTCCTGCCTGCCATGATGGCCTCCAACCATGGGCACTTGGTTAGCATCGCCAGCTCAGCAGGGCTCATCGGAGTCAATCGTCTCGCAGGTTGGTGCAATAAAACCAAGAAATGTGGCTTAGAAAATGTGCCTGGCTTAAACTCAGTGAACTGTGCTCGTCTGCTGCCCCTCTCTCCAGCCAGGTCGAAGTTTCTGGATCTTGCATGTTTAGCTAATGTTCATACTTTCAAACGGCTTAATTTAAATAGATTGTTCTTTTCAAAAGATGAATTCTGATGCTTAACATTACTGTGAAGTAAGAGAAAAGTAGAGCTCTTCTGCTGAGGTAGTTAGAGGATCTAGAAGCGTCATATAGGCCTTAAGAAACTGAAAAATCTTGATGCTGTGAAGTTAACCTGCAGATGTTGATGGGAAGAGATTGCTTTTTTTGCAAGCGTGTTCTCAGTTTAAGCAAGGTTCTGTACACACTTCCCTAACTGAAATGAATACTCAAAGCTAGATGTCGTGCAGTAGCAGGTGTGAGACAGCTTATTTTGCATCCTCTGGCTCTTGGAAGTGCATTCAATAGAATCTATTCAGTGACAGAAAAGAAAGTGTTAGGACAAACTGAGAAGAAATTATAGGAAAACGTGTGCAGAGGAGGAGTAATATGAAATAAGGTAGCGTAGCAGGGAAAGAAATCTAGCTACATTATCTTCAGGGCCATGATAATGAAGACAAATGGAGTTGCGAGTTGAAACCAGGTTACAAAGAGCCGTGAAAGCTCAAGTTTGATGCAGTAACTAAAAAGCTAGTGCACAGATTGAAAGGTAAGGTCCAATATGACAAATTTCATCTCCTGTTGTTCAGTAGAGTATGGAAAGGTGCCATCAAGGATGTGAAGAGAAACTCTTTGTCTGCCAGTTTGTAATAGCAATTAACTTGAGAGCGAAAGTAAAAGTGCAAACTGCACAAAGTGTGAGCAATACTCTAACCACAAAAAAGGTCTTTGCTCTGTTGTAAAGTACTTAGGACATGCACAGAACTGTCTGGTAATAGTAGATCACTTGTATGTCACGGTGCTGCTGTTGCGTGTCACTGTTGTGGTTGCTCAGTTTACTCTTCATTAGATGATAGTTTTGTCCTTTTCTGTGTCAAAAGCTGTTACTGTTCCTGTGAAGTTCTTCAGTGTTGAGAGCCACTGAAGCTGGTTGATAAATTTACTAATTACCAAATGAAAATGTTTAACTGCAATTAATGTTTTACTTGTTTTACAGATTACTGTGCAAGTAAATTTGCCGCAGTTGGGTTTGCAGAGTCAGTTAGTTTAGAGATGAAAGATCTGGGAAAGACTGGTATTAAAACCACAATTGTGTGTCCTTACTTCATAAGCACAGGAATGTTTGATGGCTGTCAAACCAAGTGAGTGAGCTTTTGTTAGCTTTTTATGCAGCTTGCATGTTTAGCATGCTATGTGCTCATATTTCCTTTATGGAACTTATAGACTAGACTTTGCTCTGCTTGCATTATTTTTAGGGTCTTACATGGATATTAACTCTGCTGGACAATGACAGAGCGATCTAAATGTTGAGTGGTACCTGGCAATTCATTTAAATTGAAACATAAAACACATAATCGGGGTCTTTACCCACAGTACTTTCCTCTGCTTAAGCCAAATGCTGCAGTTATCCTTCCGGTTTTCTAAACCCCCCATTCAGATGCTGAAGCCAGAGGCACAGCTCTGCTCAGGATTCTTATGTAATCACAGAACTGAGGAGCAAAATAAAAGCCTAGTGTCTCTTAATAGGAGGCCTGTGTGGGTTTGCCTTGTGGGACATGATGCAGAGTGAAAATAACAGTGGCCTCTTATTCTCTTCAGGCTAATGTAATGAAGGTCCTTCTCTTCATAGGATATATTTCTTCTTTTAATCAAATATCTGCAAAATTGAGACTTTTGAATTTAAAATTTGAATTCAGAATGTCTTGCATTGTAATTGCAAATTCCTGCTCTTCCAGGTGGCCGCGTCTACTCCCCATTCTTGAACCAGAGTACGTAGCCGAAAGGATCGTCACTGCTGTTCGACAGAACCAAGAAATTCTGATACTACCACGCAGTCTGTATTTCTTTTTTGCATTGAAAAAGTAAGATGCTGTGATTCTTCCTTTTACTCTCCTTTTTAGTTCCCTTTCCTCTTTTCTTCCCCTTTCTTGTCAAATGATCTTTCAGCTGATCTTTCAGCTACATGTCTGACCAAAAATGTAAGCTATACTTGCAGTATAACTTTTTTTTTTTTTTTTTTTAAGTTCTCCACGCTCCTGGAGTTTTCTTCTTAATTTCTAGGGGTTCCTCCTCTCCTTAGACCACAGAGCAGTGACAGAAATGACTCCCTGTGACTATCTGACTTCATCTGGGTGCAGTTTTGCTGTGGGCTCTGCCGCTTGGTTCTACTCCACACTAACGGCAGATCTGGTCTTTCTTTCTCCTTGGGGCACTTCTGACTCTGGTGCAAGCCAGGTTGGGGAACTGATCTATCTAACGACTATCTAACTGCAAAGTGAGTGTAATAGATATTCTGAGACACCCAATGGTACCCTAGCAGAGAGGGCACATACTCTTAACTGTTGGCCAGGTAGAATGATTTCTGTGATAAAACTGCACAACATTTCTGATGTCTGTTTTTGTGTTTTTTTGTTTTTTTTTCCCTCCCATCTTGGTCTCCCACTCTCTTACCTCAGTATGCTGCCTGTGAAAGTGGGTGTTCTGCTTGGAGACTTTGCTGGAGCTCTCCACTTCATGGATACCTTCAGAGGTCGAGTGAAGAAGGACTAAAAACAGTGCAAGAATCAAATAGCAGCATCTCTAAAGGGAACTGCATTAAGGCTGGTGGTGGGAAGGGTTTGCTTGCTTAAAGCTGTGGACTTCAGGTGCCTCACTTTGTTAGTAATGATTTTTAGAGAAATTCAATTAGCCTTTAACAGCTTTGACATAAGCTTTTATATAATATATATATATATATATATACACACACTTAATCCAATTAAATTATTTATTTTTACCTCATTGGGAGGGGGAAAATTAATTGAAATGAGTTGCCTTGGTGATGTTTGTTATAATACTTCAAGCATCTGCATCATAAACTAATAATGCAGAGTTTGGGCCAAGAAGCCCCATGCAGTTCTCAGGGCTTCAGCGAAGCCTTCGGTGGGTCTGATCTGCCAGTCACTCACAACACCGCAAGGGGCTGCACTGCGAAGCTGTTACAGTTCTGTGGTAGACTGAGGAATTCAAGAACAACAGATTCTAGAATTCAGTTGCAACAAATGGATGCTTTGAAATGAAAACAGTTGCTGCACTGGTGCATAACCATTAATGGATTAAATTTTTAGGGTGTCTCAGGACTCAGATGACTGAATGTTTGGGGAAAAAATGAATGTAAATGATGAATTTTTGCTAGTAATGTACTTTTTGTCTAATTTATTTTTAAAGCAAATGCTATGTCTATATCTGTAGAGTGGGACAATGTCTTTGTATCTTTTAAGTGCAATATTGTAAGAACAAATTTAAATTCTCCACTCCTAAGTAAATTACACCACTTGTAGGTAGGCTGTTGGACCAGATAAGACAACGAGCTATTGAAAGTAAAGATATTATATAGCATAATCATAGCTTCTTCTGAAATCATTCCAGAAAGGAATGATACTGACAGACATGACATGAATGAGATCACTATAGACAACTGCAGTTTGACTTAGTGTTATGTTTCGTTCCTCTGATTTGAGGGGATTGCCTTGCATCTACAGGAGTTAATTCTACTTTCCTTTTACAACTATTCATTTATTTTGGACAAATGCTGAGGAGGCCTCCCCCTCTTTGACAATGGCCACTTACTTGGAAAACTAAAAGCCTGCCTTGACTTTTTGTAAATCCAAAACAAGAAAAAGGAAGATTATACCTTAAATGTATGTCATTTAAGCATCTGCTGCTTAATCCCCTCTCTTGTCACAGTACTTAACTGGTAATACCTGAAAACTGAGACTATACAGAATTCTTTATTATGCAAACAAATAGAAGGATAGAATGGAGAAAAGGCTATGCACATGTGTTTGTCTTCCACGTCGAGCTACCGTCCACGTCGACTACCTTCCTTTCCCTTGTCTATGCAATTAGTGAGGTTTGTCAGTTGATAGAAGTTTACACAGAACTATTTTTCTACTGAAGAACAAGAAAATATTGAGTAAAATGAGCATGTTAATAATGGCTCTCTGTATGTACATTGCACTATTTGCTGGTAATAAACTGAACCACTAATTAAACTTTTGGGTGTATCTGTCTTGCAGACTCCTCACTCCTCTTCATTAGTGGAATGAAGGCTATGCCACAGCAGCCACACTCTCAACTATAAACTAAGGGGTGTTCAGGGGTCTAGAGAAAAGGAGGAGGAGGCAGAGCATACACGTGAGCAGCATGAATCACGCTGCAGTTCCTGGGAGGGCAAGCAGCCTTTCCTTCTTAGCATCTGTAGCAGCCATGCAAGTCTCTTCTTGTTCTGAGAAGCGTGAAGCAGGGAGGCTAGTGAGATTTGCAGCTTCTCCCCATGCTCAAATTTGTCTTACCAGGGGTAGCATCTTGCTTGTTAATCTGTGCTAGAAAAGAGAAATACATCTCTATAGGGATTTTAACTTCCCATGATCACTGATGCTGGAGGGGAACTCTGGAATCATCTGTCCAAATGCCCTGGGTCGTCTTTGTTCCCTCTCCTAAGGTGTTTATACACATCGAGCCTGTATCTTCAGGCAAAACGGCCCCAGTTTTCTCAGCCTCTCTTCCTAGTAGGTGCTGCAGTTCCTTAGTCATCTCTGTGGCCCTTGGTTGGATTCATTGCACTAGGTCCTTGCCAGTTTGTACCGGGGAGCCCATCACTGCACCGGTGGCCTCGCCAGTGCTGCGTGGAGAGGAGGGGTCTCCTTGCTCGACCTGCTGGCCAGTGGCTTCCTCATGCAGCCCAGGAGGCTCTAAGCCTTCTTTGCCACAAGGATACAAAGTTGGCTCCTGCCTAACTTGTTGTCCACCATGGACATCCTTTTATGCAAAGCTGCTTTCCAGCTAATTTGGCCCTCAGTCTGTGTTGTTCATGACATTATTTATCCCCAGGTGCAGGACTCTGCACTTCCAATTGGGCTTAATGTGGTGTCTGTTGGTACATTTCTCCAGCCTGTTGAGGTTGCTCTGAAAAGCAGCACAACCATTTGGGAAATCAGCCACTCCTCCCAATTTTGTATCATCTTCAGACTTGCTGAGGGAGCACTCTGGCCCATCATCTAGGTTATTAATGGAGATTAGTAATGCAGGTTTTTTTTTTTTTTTTTTTTTTTTTTTTTTTTTTTTTTTTTTTTTTTTTTTTTTTTTTTTTTTTTTTTTTTTTTTTTTTTTTTTTTTTTTTCTCTCTCTCTCTCTCTCTCTCTCTTTTGCAAGCTCAAGTTGAGTAGGGTCTGGAATCTGTCAGTAAGTAGGTGATAGCCTTCTTGAGCGCACTGGCAGCCTGATAAAAGGAGGTGCAGTGTGACTTTTGTAGCCCAGGTGAGTTTGTAAAATCTTCTAATACACCTGCACTAGAAAATACCTCCTCTGTTAGCCACTATCCTGGTAGGAGTACATAAACATTGCTTTATGCAAGAGTGCTGCTCTTGCTTTGAATAGCATGGTCACTGTACTGAAATTACCTCATGCGACTGGAGGATGAGATGGCAGGTTTGAACTCCTACATCTCCTGACTGCAACTCTTGCGATGGTTTGTAGATGGTTTGCGATGGTTTGTGGGTATGTAGAGATATGTCTTTGAGATTAAGAGATGGAAATCCTGTCTTCAGGAGGTAGGTATGAAGTGAGCATGTGGGTCTGCAACTGAACTATGAATTCCTGGGATTGAAGGTGGCTTACCATCAGGAAAAAAAATGGTTTTCATTTCTTTCCTGATGCTGATTCCTCCTGCTTCTGACAAGAGAACCAGTCACACAAGGATCTCTAAGAAAGATCCAAACAGGAAGCTAGAATATGAAATCCAATAGTATCTATCTCTGTGATTTTGAAGCGTCTGGTCTGGCCATTTTGACATCCAGGAAATCCCACTGAAAGGATCTGTAGTGTCTGTGCACTTCTCAGTATAGACAATTAGAGCTTCTGTGGTGACTGAGTGGTGAAGTTTTGCACTTTTTAGGGCTTCATGTTCCTTGTAGTCCATGAAATCTTCCTTTGGAAGGAATCATTTTTCACAATACTGACTCCAGATTTTTTTACTGTATGGTTTACAAACATTTCTAAAGAATGCTTTCACGCTTACAAAGCTGTAATCTTTAAACTGTAAAACAAATGTAACAAAAACCCAGAATGATGGATTTAGGGGGGAGCTAAAACGGTCTCTTGCAGAGAATGTTTTGGGGTCACAGCGTGCTGAACGGTTATGCTCGTTCCTAATTAGCAAACGGTTTCCTTTCTTCTTCTTTACTTTCTGCATTTTCCCAGGATACTTAGATAATATCTGTTAATCCGGGGCAGAATGGTCCTACTTGTAACGTTCAGCAACCAAGTATTCATGGTGCTGCTTCAGTAATGACTTACTAGCACTTTCAAGATTTCTGGAAATTCCTTGGCTCTCATCCTACTACCACTCCCAAGTCAGACTGTGAAGAGACTTGGCTGGAAAATATTAAGAATTTTTGTATTATGTCTGCATAGAAAAAGGGATTGCTATAAATTGACTGCTATTATCAGAGAACATCTTTAAGAATAGCAAAATGAGTTGATTGTAAACAGACTCTAATCCTTTAAGAAATCCTTTAAGATCGCTCCTAGCAAAAGTTGTTGTTTTAGGAGGGAAAAAAAGAACTGTAAACCTACATGAATGTATGTTATGCTTACTTTTAAGATGGTGAGTAAATGGAAATTAAATAGAAGCCTGAAGTTGGACTAATTTGTTGGAAGAAATAATTCATAACTCTATTTGGTTTCCTCCAAAATCCTCAGGGCAGGAGTAGTGTGATCCCTGAGCATCTCTTCTAGCTTGTTGTCTTGATCTGTGTGTGTTTTTAGTGGTTGTTTTTCTATATGAACTCAACACATTAAAAGAAAAAAAAAAAAAAAAAAGCCACCTTTGGAGGTCTGGAGACTTTTGGTGGTGAAATGGTTGGTTGGTAGTTTGAAAATGAACTGAGGTAGAAAGACAAAAGGCAAATCACAGGCAGCATGAGGTTGATATTACCTGTGTGACCATAAGCTGCGTGTGTCTGTGTGCACGTGTGTGCACATGGCTGTAGTCGAAGGAAGAACACTGCTCAGCAGCGGCTCTCTACTGACATGGGAAAATTCAAATATACAGTATCAGCTGCCACCTAGAGAGGTATGTGCACCTTTGCTTTTTTTTTCTCCATGGATGGCTACATTTTCCTCATAGTGATGTTTTAGAAAATTATCTCTGCAGACAAGAACCTTAAATATGTCTCGTATTCATTGTGTTGGTGGTGGAATATGTAAAGTAATGTCTTAGAGTAAATATCAAATCTGTTTCTCAAAGCTTATTGCAAGACTAATTTGAAGACTTATGGAGTTACATGATCATACGAGCAAACCTGTGGGGGGGATTCTGCCATCTCCTCGGACCTTCCCCTGAAAAAAATGTTAATAACAATCAATCATCAGACTTGTTCTAAAAATAGGAATTGGTAGAATTGTAGTTGTTCGTTTGGCTTGGTCCTGCCAGGTGGTGAACGCGCTGGCTTTGCCGCAGTGAGGAGTTATACAGATCCATAACTTTGAACGATCCTATTTGGCACTGTTCCTTTCTTCCCAGGACTGAGTATTTAACCAGCACTGTGCAACCATTGGCTTGTGAGAGGACAAAGATGATAAGGGTGAGCTTGCCAACCAGCTGGGCAGTGGCCAAGATACTGCTGTTCTTATCCATGTGGGAGAGAGGTGAACGGGAGATACGCCTCTCTTGAGGGTGGAGTCAGTCCCCCAAAATACCTTAGGCACAGCAAGCATGAAACAGATGCAACAGAAGTATTTGCCGACATAGATAAAGCTTAGTTTTCCTTGGCGCTTTCTGCAGTCAGGATGATGATCCTGAATGGATGCTGGGAAGCCAAGGTAACTTACCTGTGGCTATCTTCAGACTTTAGGAACTATTGCTGGTTTGAGGAACTATTGCTAGTGTGGTTAGATAGGACAAATCTGCGCCACAGCAAGTGCAGAACACAACGCATGCTGGTTCTTGCCAAGGAGTTCTCATCGGTGACTCGGAGAGGATCTTCGCACGGTAGCTGCTTGCTCCGCAGCAGAGCTAGCTGGTATTACTGTCCCTGAGAACAGTCAGCTGGCCATTTTTTCTTCTAATATTAAAGAGAAGAAGGTACAGACACCAAAAGAAATAGTTCAAAAGTATCCTTGATGACATCATTAGTTCTTGAAAGTGTTGCGGTGTATAGTGGTGTAGAAGAGTTGTTTTGTATCTCTGAAGCTGTCTCTGTTTGCAAAGGGCTTGCCACATACTGACAACAAGTTCTCCTTGTTTTTCTGCGGCGCTGCAGGTTGGACATGTGCAGTCCCTTGGGGAAGCAGAGCCTGGATCAGTTTTCTACACGGCTTTTAGTTTTCTTCCTGTCCTTCTCTGCTGTCACCCATCCAGAAAATGGTAATTTGAAATTGCAAGATTTCAGAAGGATCTTCCAGCTCTGATCTCTCTGGGAAAAATCTGAAGTAGCACCTGGTTGGAGATTCTCCATTATTTTCTGTGTTGCCAACTGGCAAACAGCGAGGCATCACTGACCAGGGTTTCTCCAGCTACACTGCATGTGAGATTGCTTTCCTGTGGATGAAAGTTTGTGACAGTCCCTACCCTGAATGAGCAGCTGCACGAGGAAGCTTTGATTAGACTAGATCTCGGCAGGGACTGCTGAAATCGCAGTGAAGCCTGTGCAGATGAAGGCAACCTCACCCAGGGCCGCGGCGGTGGATGTGCGGGCAGCAAAACACTCCCAGCTGCAGCAAACCACTTCCTTGCTCATCCGCCTTGAGCCGCTCACTGTCGCTTGAGGAACTCGAGCCAGACTCTCACTCCCAGCACGTGGGCAGGTGATTCACCAGCAGCTGAGTCATCCCTGTCGGAAGGTTAGCACTTCCAAAAACAAGGGAGGGGTACGCAGCTGGGGAAAGGGAGCACAGCAAAACTGCTAGTTCTTGCCATCTGGGAGTGACGGCCTGCGGGCCTGCAGCTTCATTTGCAGAATATTGGTTGCGTCTTTTTATTATTGAGTCTATAGGGAAAAGACTTACAGTTCACAGTTCATCATCATTACACAAACTGATATTCTGGATTCAGCTTCAGAAAACAGGAAGCAGTACTTGTAAGGCTGATTTCGTGGGCTGTTTTGCAGACTGCAATTGGTAAAAAAAAAAAAAAAAAAAAAAAAAAAAAANAAATTTAGATGGGAAATTGGAACTGGACAGTGCGATGGAATTTGAGTGTTGTGGTGTTACAGGTCCGTTTGCTGAGCCAAGGAGATACGAGCCGTTACAGTCTTGGCTCACCAGTGTGAGTGGTGGTAACCCTGGCTCGCCCTGGAGGTCTCGTGCCCACGGTTGAACAAGAGGGCAACAGCTACACGTGGCCCTGCATCTCACGTATCACAGCGCTTGCACGGTCCCCGTCCTTAAGCATGAGATTTCATGGGGCAAGTCATTAGCCCCACAGAAAGCCGCTCTCTTTAACCCCCTGGGTTAACAAATCTAATCAGCTCATGAAGGGTCCAGCAAGCGTCAGAACTGGAGAGAGGAGAAGCTGAAACTGTCCCCAGGCAAGAGGATGGTGCAAAGGGAGCAGGCTCTCCCCATTTTGACAAGGGCTCAGCCCTAACATGTAACTTTGTCTTAGTATGTTTTCTTCACTGCTCTCAGATGCCACTTAAAAAAAAAAAAAAATCCCAATAGTAATTAGTGAGCGTGGGAGTTACTTTCTTTTTGGTGCAACCAATAATTAAAAAACGAACTTACAAGGTAAGCATATGCAATGGGTTATTCATTAAACCACAATGCTAGAAAGGCAAATTCACAGGCCTTGGCTAATGCTTTAAACACTGAACTAAAGTCAAAATACATATCAAAAGTCACTTTGACCTCTAGTTTTCGTGGGGAAGGATCATCCATTGCACTTCCCCTCTGACCATGCAGCCTGGCTTGACAACCCAATGTTTCTAGCACCAAGGATGGGGTGAATGGACCCTCACCCATCTTCCCCACTTAAAGGCAGATTTTGGCTTAATTTCAGGACTATAAAACTGGACTATAACTAAGACCTGGATTCCCAAATCAGCTCAGGTTCTGTCAGAAGACATAAACGGGGGTAAAACATTCCCAAATCTCCTTCTCCCTTTTGTCCCTGCTTCCTTAGATATGGCAAGGAGCCAGGAATTGGTATGTGGTGCAGAGGAACCTAAAGGAAGGCATGAAGGCATGAGGAGTGTGATAGCAGCAGTTACGTGCCAGGATTTCAGGTGTTTCAAGTGCCTGCGCTTTCACACCATGAGCACAGCCCGAGCCATACGCAGAGGGTCAACATTCCCGGGGAAGACATACTGCCTAAAACCACAGCTTTGCAGGCCGAAAGCACATCCTGAAACTGTCAGAATCTGGACCTGGGTCTCTAAGAGTCACTGGCATCAGCTGAGGGTGGCACAGGTCTGCAATGAACAGGACAGACTGCAGGTTTCCCCATCGGTGGGCTCAAAGGAACATTTATCTCTAATTGAACCTCAAAACGCTCCCACTAACTCACGTGAGAGCTTTGACATTACAGACGCATGTGAATTTTAAAAGGTATTCACAAAAGTAATTCTCAGATCCACTTATTCCGATCTAGCTATGACTTAGATTTGCTTTTTCTGTTTGTTTGTTTTTTTAAAATGTCAGCTTTTATATTAGCAGCAAAAATGCTGGGCCATAACCTTTATTAAATGAGTTGCTCAAGCTATCAACAAGCTACTACATGAACTAAAGCTAATTATGACAATTATTTTTAAATATCATTTAGCTGCGGAGTGCAAATAATGGCAGAACTTAACAAATGTTCTGTTTGGTATTAGCAAAAAATAGTACATTTGTATTTCAACTACTTGCACTTTATACAGCTTTTAAAGTAATATAAGTGTTTGATATGTCTGTTTAAAAATGATGGTGAACTAAATTTTAATGAACTCATTCTTAAGATAAAAAAAAAAATTATTATTGATACTGAAAGAAGATATATCCAGTCTTTAAGTATGTAAATATTCTCTTAAATCTTCTGTTTTTCCTTTCTGTCTCTTCCTTGAATTACCCTGAAAATGACTATTAGCCTAATGATATCCATGCAGCTGAAATAGGTCTTAAAGAAGGGGAAATAAATTTGCTTCAAGTTGTGAGAGCTAAAATGTGATCACCTCACCAGAGGGAGAACACGCACGTGATCATACTGGTGCAGGGGGCTTTGACATGTAAACATCTACTTCAATGTGTGCTGCTCGCCGCCTTGTTTTTAAGGGGAAGACAGACTAATAATTTGAAAAATTAAGACAAAAATTATTTGGGAGAGGACTAGCCGAGCACGCTGTACCCATCGAAGGGTTGCAGAGGTACCTTTGCTGCCCTTCCTTTGACCACTCGGTGAGGCAAGCTCACTTGGTAGGAGCAGATGAGGCAACTGCTAATAAGCAGGATATCAAATCTGCTCATCTCAGAAAGCTGTGGTTGTGTACAGCAGAGAGGGAACATTTTAAAAAGCTGCTACCATCACATTTATTCTGAGACTCATGTGGAAGAAGAAAAATGTATAAACTTCCTAATGCAAATAATGTATTTCTTTAAGCGTAACTAGTACCTGCTACTTTAAATGATTCTCATGCATCTCATGAGGGTGAATTTACTTCTAGCAGGCACTCAAAAGGGTTGAGCATTGCAGCCCAGCCCTTACCGACAGGCAGCAGGTCCGTTCAGCTGCCCAGGTGCTGACTGCGGGAGCAATGCGTACTCACACGGGTAGGAGGTGCTGCCTCGAGTTTTCAGAATGTACTGTGTTGATATGGATCTGTTTCATTAAACCAAAATGATTCGATGGCAGGAAGTGTCTTGCTTTATTATGTTAGGGAATAATACTGTTGAAGGAAATGGAAAAGATTAAAATCCAGTGAGGTCACTTAAGGACAACTGTTAGTGATGTTTTATTTTGAAGTGTCCAGATATTTTTTTCTTAAAAAAAAAAAGGTTTTTTTTTTTTTCTATTTTTAGAGTTGCTAAACTCTAAGAATAATCAAATTGAATCAAAATATGCTTCTAATTTTACAAGAACAAACTCAAAGCTCTATTTTAACAAAAAACATATGACTGGGAAGAAAAATAGTATTGTTTCTGCTTCAGGAATGAGGAAATAATGGCACAGTCATAGGAATACAGGAATACATGTATTAAGAAATACAAAAATAACTTGGCAAACATACTCTCACAATGAAATTCTAATATTTCATTGTAAAACTCATTTGTATTTCAGTTTGCTAAAAGAACATTTTATATTGGCCTGCCTGAGGATTTCACTCAAGCTCAAGGAAGACTGATTACCCTAATTATGAAAAGAGAATAGCCTGGTTATGCTGGGTGATGAAGGTGGAAGCCATATATTAAAGCAGGGTCATCATCAATGAAAGAAAGTGCTCACAGACTCTGAGAAAGGCCATGCTGAGGACCTCCCTTCATAACGTGATAAGGTCCCTCTGGCTGCCTAGTCCAGCACATTATGCACTCCAAGAGCGCTGCATACCCAGAAACAGCAGGACAAATGAAACAACCCATGTAATGTAAATAGATGGGATACAAGCCGAGTTGTTGTCTTCTGTCTCTCAAAGAAACCTGATCCTTACGCAGTCCTTAGAGGCTGGAGAAGGAGGAAGGTTATAATCCCGTTTTTGATTTAAGTCATTTTAAGGACATTTGGTTAAATACTGCAGGAGGCAGCATTATCTGGGAGCTGCCCGAGAGGCTGCCTGTCTCAGACAAAGTCCAAAGCACAACATCAGTAAGATCTGACCCAAAGATCTGCTGTGAAGATGTACAGCATGTTCCCAATCCTACAAGCATCCTACAGTACAGAAATGATACAGGGAGGGAATTTCTGGCAAAAAAAAAAAATCCTTTCTGATAGTTCAGTCATTTCTGTGGACAATTTACATTTTAACTATAAAAAGCCCCTAACTTCTGTGGACTTAAGTCTTTGTGGACACAGAGAAATGATTTTCTGTCCAAAAGTGTTGAAAGATGTATTGAATATGGGTTTTTGAAAGAAGAACTTGGCGCACACGAAATTGTTACCCACAAAAGGCTTTATGCAAGTGAACTTCACACAGTCAATGACTTGCCTTGTTAGAAACCCCAGCAATTACTATGAGACCAGGCAGCAGCACCCTAGAAATTTTTTCTCTTTGTACATTTCACAATCCAAAAGCAGAGATGGGTTGGAATATCTCTGATGAAATGGAAAGCAGGAAAGAGCTGATATGAAACAGCCCTCATTTCTTGGGGTTGTTTCAGATGGTTCTTTGAGTTCCCCAGACTGGGGATGCAGCTCTGCATCTGTTGCTGCTTCAAAGACTGGAGCAAGAGCATCCCAGCAAACTCCGCTGTGCTCCTCGCCGAGCCCTTCCCATCCCACCCTCCTTTGGTGGGAAATCTCAGCGCCAACAGCGCCACTCACCCCTCTCCAAAAGAGCGTGTAAAACAGATAGCTTAATAAGGACCAAATTATAGTGCGCTAATAAAAATAAATTACTTGGCTAAGCACTTGATTTGGCTCCGTCTAGTTTGATGAAAAGTAGCTCATTAAATTAAGCAATTTGCTTACCTAAAATTTGTTGAGCATGTTCTTGCAACACTGCATGCAAGAATATCCTTTTAAAGGCTTGTGTAAGAACATCTGCAAGCCTCCTGTGTCAGAAACATCTCATCAGAAATATTAATCCCTCACTGAACAGAAAAAATGTTCTTTCTCTTGGGTTTCTGTGGAATCTGGTGGTGTAAATGCTGCACTGGAAATAAATCAGCAGAAAGACTAGCACATAAAACCAGTCCATAAAAGCAAACAGCAATCCTTTACCTAAGGGAGGAGGCAAGCAAAGCATAAATGAACAAGTTGAGGCTTTAAATTGGCAAATTGTTTCTGAAATCAGAGTGTTCAGAAGCAAAGTCAGCTTGTCACTGTTTTATAGAGGTCAGCCAGCAGAAAACCACCTCACCAGCATGCTCAGAAACAACCAGCTTGCACTTCCGAGCCAGCACAGAACTGCACCCATTTGAGCCAAACTGGGAAGGAGAATTCCCGGCCCCGTGCAACAGCTCAGGACCTGTTTGCAAACACCCCATGCCAGCTTTACGGCAGCTTCTCCGGGAGCAGCTGTCCCGCAGCACCAACGGGAGGAGACCGAGGCAGATACTGATGCTCTCTGCCAACCCGTGGCTGGCAATTTTTCTGCACCGCAGAAAAAAACAAAGCATTTTGTGAACTCGTCCCACAGCAGCCCTAAAAGAGCTGACGTGTTAAAGTATTTATTAGCATAATTGAATCTCAGGGTTTTGAATGTTAAATTTTAAAGGGCAGAAACTTGAAAATTGCTCTTAATACATGGGTAGGTAAAAATCTACCACTGAGCCTTTTACTGATTTCTATTCATCATGCTTGTGAGCTCGCAGCACTTAATTGCGACGTAGTTATGTCTAAGTGTAAAACAACTAGCACCGTGTCAAGAAGCCTAAACTGGAGGTACCATGAAGTGTCTGCTTCAGGTTTGGCTCTTTCCAGGTTTTAGCTGTTGCCACCTCAAGAAGCCCAGGCCTTCACAGAATCCCAGAACGGTTGAGGTTGGAAGGGACCTCTAGAGATCATCTAGTCCAACCTCCCTGCTCCAACAGGGACATCCAGAGCACGGGGCACAGGGTGGCAGCCAGGAGGGGTTTGGACACAGAATTGTGAACTAACCTTAATCTTTGACTCATATTTTAAAGGAACTGCTTTTGCCGACCTGCCCAGCAGAACACCACCAACATGTAGCATTTTAGACCATCAGCAAAGATGTTTTGAATCCACCACCTGCTGGCAAACCTAAAGTCAAGGTATCGAACACTGATGATACAGGATATCAAAGACACAACACATGCCGGGCTTCAGCATCCACCCCTTCAGCTTTATTCCTTCCTTTAAGTCCCTATGCACTGAAGAAAGTATCATATTGGTAGAATATTCCAATGCAGCAAACTTATTCAATTCCATTATGTACCCAAAAGCTGCAGGAAATACCACAAACAGCTCCTGTCACCAATTCTCATATACAACTGCATTGACTCATCCCTTGAGCTTATCGCTCGGATCACATGTGACCATAGCCAAGGACTGCTTGAAGGTCCACATGTCTCACAGCAAGAACTTTGCTCGGGACACACCTGTGGGATAACAAAAAAATGTTAGTAGGCAATTTTAGTGAAAACAATACAAAAATCCTTCTTGAAAAAACACAAAATCAAAGAAAAATACATAGATTCTTCATAGAAATATGACATTTTCCACACTTGAGCTGGTTATATTTCTGTTAGTCTAATTAGATCTCAACTGTTTGGTATTTAGTGAGTCCCTTATCTTCAGCCTTTCTTGTACGTTGGCACCCCACACATTTTCTTATTCTTGCAAAGACTTTCCATATTAGAACAAACTCTGAAGTATAAGCATCTACTTCAAAATTTTCACCCATTGCTATAATATTCTTGTTGAATCCTGATATGTCATTAACAGTAATTAAATTTTGTTATATGCATGCAAAACTAAAATCCAATTCTTGACCCAAAGAGTTAAAAAATTTAGCTTCAGACTATGAAATTTGTGATCAGGTCACCTGAAGCTTATCTTTCAACTGCTTCTACTGAAGAGTAGTCAAACAAATCTTTCAATTTCTTTCCATTAAGAATATATTTAAAAGAGGACGCTCAAAAAAAACGTTTTTTGACTGGATACTTTCTATTTTAAACCTACCAATCTATAACACAACAGAAAATACCTAGCTGCTGCAGGAAAGGTAAGGCAAAACATGGTGTTTTGCAGCAACTGAGGCCAATTATTCTTGCAAAGAGCAATGAATGACTGATACTCCTTGGCATAAAGGACAGGTTTTGTGCCAGGAATCTGTCATGTAAAATGTTAAAAAACAAAATAAAGCCAGCACAGAGTGATGAAGCATAGGAATTTAAAAACCATTGAAAAAGAACATAAAATATGTAGTAGAGGGTATAAACTGGAAACAATGAGTGCTGTACATGAAAAGCAATGTAACAAAGAGGAGGTAGTCAGATTGTTAGTAGCAGAAATGCATGTATGAGATACAAGATCTCCTCGCTAAAGTGGAATGAAAAATGCAGCAGGAACACAGACAAACTGCAACATTTGTAGTCATATTAAACGAGTAAAAACATTTGCCAGGTAAAATTGAGGCTGGAATTAACAAAAAATGTATGTTATATAGCAGCTTCAAAAGCTGGATCACAGATTGTTCCCCCTGATGTGACTGGGGCGGGGTAGAAAGAGCAAGGTAAAAATAGACAAGATGCTTTCGAAACTGTTTGAAAACAGAAATTCTCAGAAAGATGCAGCAGGGCTTTCACATTTTAGACACTCGTTCTTGTTGCAGAGCAATGTTCTGTACAAGTCACCTTCATATCAGAAAACATTCACAGAAGAGAGCCAGAATAAATTAGGTAAAGAGGCAGCCCAAGGGTACTGAGCTTTTTTAAAAAAAGATCAGAACAACAGTGTGACACATAGAAAATATTTCTATAATCAACATTTCATTTAAAAAAAAGGAGGTTGTGGAATAATTCCAATTAGGTTAAAACAGTGTAGAATTGGGGTCTCAGACAGTCTGTTAAAATTTGGCTTTGACATAAAAAATGCAGATCCTGAGAGAGTACAGTCTGACTAGTCAGCCTAGATACAGGGGAAAATGTTACAGGTAAAAATGATTTTCTATTTCTAGGCTTTAAAAGTGTTCCAGAGGAAGAAAGTGCACAGTCAACTTTGGAAAAATATTTTAAATTAAAAAGAAACATCTACACTAATTCACAAAAGAGCCACAATGCTCCAGCTTGCCTCTTGTTCTGTTAGGCAATCCATTTTTATATGCATTTATATTAAAGAATAGTCCTGCAGGCAGCATTAGGAGAGCACACTACACATTGAATGGCCCTGATTTTTTATGTCTCTTTGGAAGACATTCATTTGCAAAGGAATTGCTAATAGTAGTTAGGCCGTCTGCCACATTAATTGAATGTCAGAAAAAACATTAAAACTTGTCGAAGCTCTCAGCCTAACAAACCTCAGCATTATTTTTACTTTCCCGAATGCCACAGCGTTGGACAGGCTAATGGGAAATGGCAGCTTGCTTGCTGCTCAAGGAGCTGACAATCTGCTTTAGACACAAGGCACCACAATATGACAAATGAGACTGGAAAGTTGTTTGAGAAGGGGCTACTAGAACTTTAAAATGCGTTGAGATATGCTCTCGCTAGCCAGCCACTTTGCATTTTATACTGATGCAGACACTGAGTTCACTGCTAGAACAGCCTTTTCTTTTTATCATAGGGAAGCAGCTACAAAAGTAGTGGAAAAAGTAAGAAGCAAGTTTTAGATGGACTTGTAAAAGCAAAACAATTTACTAACACCTGTATGAGCAGGGAAGATACTACACCCTGAGCTGATACAAAATAGCTTGTGAAGACAACTAAACAAAAGACAATTGGAGAAAAGCTGCAAAGAAAGGAAGCTTCAAAATGAACTTTGAACCTCATGCACACACAGAGATCATGAAGTTACAGGTCAAGTTAGAAAGCAACATACTTGATAAAAGGAAGAAAGCAATACAGAAATTAGGATGAGACATTAGTGTAGCTAAAAAAAAAAAAAAAAAAAGAACAGCATCTGCAGGAAGTTGAGCAGTATCGGCTTGAGGAAAACCAAAGACTGAAGTTATTGAAAGTGATGTTAAAGGAGAGGCAGGGAGTTGCAATGGGATTTTGCGTCATCTAAATTCACTTTAGCAGCTGGAGTGTCAGAAGGGAAGTAACCATGTGTGATTGAGGGATCATTATGTGGAAAGTGTTAAACCTGAAGTCACTCAAAAAAGGATTCGGAGGAAGGAGGCATCAAGCCAGAACCCTGAGGATGGCAAGATTACTTAGCCAATACCTGAGGAGTCTGTTTTGTACAGCACACACCTAAAATCATACTGTGATCTATTTTAATGACCCACTGCATTTAGTGGGTAGAAGTACAGCACATTGCTACATCTTCCATCACACAGGCTGTCTTTCCTTCCCTAATAGGAGTCTCATTGTTTTGTTCTTTAGTTGCAATGCTTACAACACCATTTCCTCCAGTCACCTCAAGTTCTTAAGCTGTAGAAACAAAGCCTGCAATATTGTAGAAGGGTGTTTTGGCACCATCCCTCTCTGTGCAAACTTTCACACACTGATTACTTTTTCCATAGCTGCTTTGGAAATTTGAAGCACGCAGATACTTTTAGCCTGGGTTTGGGGTAGCCTCCAGAGGCATGAGAGCAGAACTACAGTTCGTGCTCTACGTTCACCCACCCATTCTGAGGAAGGAGAACTGAAACCTCCCTATATGCACAATACCCTCCTTTATCATACACAAGAGCCAAAATGTCCTAAAGCAGGGATTCAAAAGTTTTACCCAGGGAAGACCATGAAACAGAAGAAATAGAGCTTGGGCTGCCTTCCAGGGAAGCCTCAGCTACTAACCTAGATGTCCAACACACTGAAGCGCAGACTCGCCCAGTCCTGGCAGCACGAAGTGCCCAAGGCCCAACACAGCGAGCTCACCCTGCAGGGCAATGGGAGGAGAGGAAAGTGAATGGATGTGGGGCCGAACACGCACCCAGGCCTGGCAGAGAGCCTGCGGTTGCTAATGCCTCAGTGCTCAGCCGCATCTGTCAGACGACCACAATAAAATACTGCTCTGAACCTTAGAACAAGGCTCATGAGGCTGCATGCATCAAAAACACGAAGCTTCCCAGCCCTGTGGTTTCTAGATTCTTGTCCTCCTCTTTCATGTACAGTGTCAGGACAGTGCCAAGCTTTTCTCCCACATGACTTTTGCAACCTCTGTACAAGGAAGCTAAAGCGCCTACGTAAAAAAAGACCCGCTCCAGGAGCGCGGCCGTTTTGTTTTCATACGGTCTTTGCTGTGCAACAGCACCATCCAGCTGCCAAACAAAAGAGTGAAACATTCTAGCACCAGTATCCTGATTCGGTTTTTGTAACACTTCAGATTACCAAGAACACAGCCAAGATGAAGAATTCTAGAGCTATTACAAAAACGGAAAATCTTCTTCCTGCTTCTGAATGAATCATATTAGTCCTTTATGTTACATGCCTGTACGTGAACTCACAAGTATGATTTAGAGGAAACCCAGAACCAACCCAACCCAGCTTATTTCTGCTCAGCAAGACTGGCAGGCTGTAGCTTACATCTGTGTTTCAGTGAAGTGTGGAATATAAACTCTCAGATATGAGGAAAAGACCATTATCTTTGGCTTACAGCCAGAGACAATCAATCACACTATAAAAATTAATGGAAAAAACTCAGGTGTTGCATACATAAGAGCCTATGTTTCAACTTCCACGATTTACCACTCAGTTTCAGTAGTAAAAGCAGAGACAGTAGCCACCAGTAGGAGAAAAAACACAGCTAAGAAAAAGCAAACTTGGCTAACAGGGTGACTCTTGAGAGGCATTATGGCACAAGGAAGAATCCACTTCTTTTCGAGAACTTTCCAATAAAAAGTTGTGCTGTTTTAAAGTAACTGCAAGACATGCTCAGCAGAAATACACAAGTAAATCACATTCCCCCAGAGAAGTGACTACCAGAATTAAACCCATTAAGCCCATATAGCTACTGCGTCAATTACCCACAGACGCTCCCCGAGAACCCAGCTGTGCAATAACACACAAGCAGTTTATCACGTGCACTCACTAAGCATCACAAAGTCTCCAATTTTCGAAACTATTCTCACATTACCTGCACCTTAGCCCATCCTGGGATCTTACTTTGGCATTGTAGGATATTTTGAATCACAGAGAGCATCTGTGTTTCTGATTTTCTAAAGCCCAGTAGTTTAAAAAACAAAACCCAGCAAACCAGTACAAGCTGTTCAGCTCTAAAGATATCAGTCACCTCTTATAAGAAAGTAGAAAGTGGAGACTAGCAAGTAATAACAACAGGAAGAATTTGCCAGGGTGACTAACAACAGTCTTTTCTGTGCCCAAAAGGTGAATCACAAAGGAAAACCTAGGACAGACAAGTGAGATTAACACAGGAAACAAACTAATGCAAGAAGAGGGCCACAATCA
>VZSV01000202.1:1231664-1263304 GCA_013398735.1 Nothocercus julius | reverse complement strand
GCTGTGCAGGCAGTGACAGCGGCGAGAGGGAGCGGAAGACATTAGGAGAGCGCGGTGCCGAAAAATGGGGGAAAAAAATTAATATAAATTCACCCCGCGGCGCAAACCGGCCGAATTTCGCACAGAAATTTCCCCCGCGGAGCCGGCTACCCGCGGGGTGTCCCCCGGAGCCGGCGGCTCCGTCTTTGGGGGGCTCCGGAGGCACTTTGGGGCGCTCGACCCCCCTTCGCCTGCGTTTTTTCGGACAAAAGTTTCTTTTTTCCGTAATAAAGAAACGAATTCGCCCGCGCTGCCCCTCCGGGCGGCGCGGGGGCTTTTGCCTTCCCCCCGGGTGCGTGTTCGGGGAGAAGTGCGCGGCGCGGCGCGCGCCGAGGCGCGCTGCCCTGGGGAGGGGGGTTTGCTAACTGAAAGCAGGAGAGATCCGGAGAGAGAGAGAGAGAGAGAGAGAGAGAGCAGGGACAGCTTGTTGTCAGTATCATAAACAACCAAAATGGAGGGAGAACTGAGGCATATAACAAAATAAAAATCGGAAAAAAATGCCAAAAAATACCTAAAAATCGGGGCTGCGCCCCCTTTTCTTCCTCAAGGTGACAGAATAAAACCCCGGTCTTCCCGAGCCCATTTTAAGGTTTCAGGGAGCAAGGAGTTAATATTTATTATTTTTTTTTTGTTGATGATTCTTTGGAAAGGCAAAACCCACTTATAACTCGCCACCAACAATGAGAAAACGTGAAAATCCCTTTCAGGAGAGAGAGGTAGGGGGAGATGATAGTGCAGAAAGTTCGTAACTTTGGGGCAGTGTGGAGTGATCCTAGATAAGATAAATGTTGCATTTGCTGCTTCATAACTTCCCTTTCTAAGGCTTTTTTTTGTATGTTTGGGGGATTTTGGGAGACGGGGGCTCTCTCCTTCCCCTCTGCCTCTCATTTCCCTCCTTTTTGGCCCTTTCGGAGCGGAATGCAGTGCCTTTGTAGTGTCACTTTCCTGATCTGATTAGGATGTGTGAAGCAGAGAGTAAACCTTTCCGGTTTATACCGTGCATTTTTCGTTGCCTCCCAGTTTGGAGCTTTCCTGGTGGCTCCCTCTATTTAGAGCGGATTCCTCAGAGGAGCGTGGGCTCGAGGTAACGCTGCACAGGGAGAGCCCAGATGCCCAGGGTGAGGGCACCTCTGCTGCGCCTGGCTGCTGGTTTCCCTGGCAGGCTCCGTTCACCTGCTCGTGTCCTGCCAGCAAGGGCTTCGGCGCTCTCCCCGTTTTATTTATATAAAATAATGATGCCTCATCTTGCCTCACGTTGAAGTTAATGCGAAAGTGCTGCTGATGTTGGTTCCACGTGGGATCAGGGACATAGCAGGGCATTTTAAAGAGACAGCTGCTCTTTTCCTGGAGTTATCATCACCTCTGCCTCTACCAGAGGGATGGCTTGGATTTTTTTTATTTTCCTTTTTTTTTTTTTTTAATGGAAAAATATTAGATCAGCCCTGATCTGATAAATTAATGCAACTCTGTGTGTGGGGGGGAACATGCAGATTGGCTTGGCTCAAAGCATTTCTTTTGTGTATAGCAGGTCTTCAGGGGAGCTTTCTGGTGTGTTAATTAAAATGCTGCATTTTGGAGAATGTTTTTTTGGAATGGATGTTGCAGAAATGAAATAGTTTAAGGTTGTTAATATTAAAACCTAGTGCTGTCCCTGAGAGGAGACCTGTGTGGGCAACACGGTTTCACTGGTGCTTTGCAGAAGTTGTGATGTGCATTATTTTTGCTTTAAATAACTTCAGCTTTCTGGAGACACCTGAGTTTGTTGAAAAGTATTGTAGAACTGAAATCTATACTGAAATCTTCTGCACCCTTCCCAAAAGTTTTGAAAACAGTGAAAATAACTGCAGGTTTTAATTGGCCAAAATAGGGGCTTTTTTAAAGTACACCTTAGGTGTGTAATTATAACATTGCTTGGAAGAATTACCTCTGTCTTTGTTTGTTTTTTTTTTATTATTTTTTTTTTTTTAAATCATCTTACCTGTGGTCTAGTTTCATATGTGTGCGTGCATGCATGCTTTTAGCATGTGTTTTGGCTGATTCAATTTTTGGCTTATTTTTTGACTTGTAAATGTTTAACTGTAATGATGTGAAATGTTTTGCTTGTCTGTATTGTCTCCTAAGGATTCTAATTTATAGGAAAATGTTCTATTAAAAAATTATCGTCATCTCTTAATATGGCAATTTGATATCTTTATGAGGACTTAAAAGATTTCCTTTACGTGTGCTTTGTTTTTGGAGCCTTTGTGTTTAATTCTAGATTAAAAATTGAATACAGGTATCTGGTTCTGGAGGGAGGAGAAGGAGTACTGAACTTATAGGGAGGCTATTTCAGCAAAGTTTTCCTTGGTTTTCTTCATATTGAACATAATTGTGATAGTCCCCTGTGTTCAACAGCACGTGTCCCCAAGTGATGTGTACCCTGTCTCCAAGTGTGACTAAAGAAGTTGTTGTACAGTAGTTGTTGACTAGGATAGTCTTGTGGTTACAGATTTTGGAAGAAATCTCAAAGTTTTCCAGTGACTCACAGTTGTGAAAATTAAATCCCATCAGCTACACTTAGGCTTGAAAAAAAGGCTCATTAAGGAAGAAAAATTAATCAGTTTATATAAAGGAATGAAATGCAACATTTTTCCAGAATGTCTTTTAATGGTTTGGAGGTGTTTCGGATAATTAGTAAAAATTCATGCTTTCAAGTTTCTTTCCAGATATTTCTTTGACTGATTTTTCTTTTTCTTGACTGAAGTTCCATTCTCTTGAAATTTATAGAAATTTGAGGAATTAGCAACAGTGTGCTGTGTCTCTCTTTTTTTTTTTTTTTTTTTTTTTAATGCACCAGGGCAGATAGTAGTAGATGTACAGAACTAACTGTATTAAACAAGCTAATTGTTAAACTAGTCAATGAAAATAATATTTGAGAACTCTTCAAATACTGCATAGGTGACATTCAAGACCGAAACATTTAGTATGTTACAATATTTTTACCTATTTAAGAACTTCAAAATCACTAATTTTGTAATGCTGAAAATAGTTACAGGTGTAGCTATATGATCATATGAACATATATGATACACATCTTGTGGGAAATATTTCTTGACTTAAAAGTTAGGTGTTACAAAGTAAATTCAGTATATCCAAGCATAGCACAAAATTCAGGACAGAAGGAGGAGGAAGAGGGAATGGTGTTCTCAGAGAATTTGATACTCTTCTGAAGTGGGTTTAATTTGAGAGTATAATCCAGATGATCATGATAGCAGTGGAAGATGAATATTGTTTAAGGTTGTTTTTTACAAACTGAGTTACTGTCCAAATGTACAAAACTAAATTCTTCTTAGAGGGACAATGTGCTGCTTAACAAAAATAGAAGTAACTTTCAGAGCTTCTTTGCTTCTAAGAGTCAAGATAATCTTTTCTGTTATGCATTGCTCTGTTTCTAGACATTGTTCAGTAAGGTTCTTTAAGATTTTCTGAAGTTTTAGCACCTAAGAAAATAAGTGCTTGCTTACAAGTTCTTGTTGGCAAAGTTACCTCAGGTTTTGTAGGTAAATTGGGGAGATCTAAAAGTAATGAATTTTTTTTTAGATATTTATCAATCCTATTGAATAATATTTTGAAGTTAGTAACTACAGTATTCTGCAACAGTTCAGCAAATGCAGAAATCTAAAGTCTCATGCATTAAACTTTTCCTGAATTATTAGTTCAAGAGTGTTTCCTGGTGTGTGCATTTTATTTAGTAATTAGCCAGAAAAATTGGTTTTACCCTGTAGACCTTTGAGATTTAAATTAAGAATTAAAATAAAATTATGTAGTTCAAAAAGACACTACATAAAAAATGTAGCTGCTTCTAATGGTCGCCCACCTCTGCAGTTAGTCAAAATGGTGCCCTTAAGTCTCCTCCTCCCCGGGCTGTGCATATGTTTTAAAATTAATGGGTTAAGGAAGGCACTGAACATGTTCTAAATAAACTACTGTTTTTAGCTGTTTAAGGTTATTTTGTTAAAATAGATGTTTTATTTCAGAGTCTGAAACAAGGTTTTTTATTTTGTGTCAATAACATTGATTTTTTAAAAGTAGATTTTCTCAGCAGACAAGTAACTTTTTGGAAAGTTCTTGAACTAAGTTAGCTCTTTACCAAAGGGAAATATTCAGGAGAATATGAAGTATGTGAGACAACTGTCAGGCGCAGCATAGAGTTAAAAGCAACTAGCAGCCACCTCCCCTGAAATGATAGAACACTTGGTTTCAAGGAGATACCCTCCAAATATCTGCAGCCAGTGGAGATTTCACTTGAATTACTTTTGAGATAAACGTTCAGTATCTAGGCACTGAACGGCTAACCATCTTTAACCAATTACAAATGTTTAGGTAGCCTTAAAAATTATTTTTTAAATAATTCAAATATGTTTCATTTTTGTATTGATAGGATGTAAAGTGTTTAGATTTCTGAAGTGTAAGGGTTTTTTTGTGTGTGTGTTTTTCTGAGCAGCTGCATAATATGGTTATGTATTTTTCCTGTTAATCAAAAAATCAATTAAATGTTTATTGATTTTTTTTTAATTGTGAGAACTTTTAACTTGAATATAAATCATATTGATTAATTCTCTTTAGAATCACTTATGCAGCTTTATATATTTAATTTTTATTTTTTCAAGGAACATAATAACTCTTTATCTGAAATTGAATAGATGCAATTACTAATGAATTTAAAGTGAACAGCTATCCATCAGACATCAAATGTGAAAAGCTCTAACTGTATGCAGTTATGAAAATCTATTATTTAATAGAATTGATCACCAGTGCTGCAAGTTAAATTTAACTTTTATATAAAAGTCATTACTGCAAGTTAAAATTTACTTTTATAAAAACTGTTTTGTTGAATTATTCTTTCCAACTTCAGTATCAGTATTCACCTGCTATTACCTCATTGTATAGGGATGAATTAGTAGAAACCAATAGAATTACAATTTTTAAAATGTTGAGAAGATATCCTTTCAAAATAGTTTTGTGATAACAGTTATAAATGGTGGGGCCTTCTTGTAGAATATATTAAAATAGTATTTAAATAATTCCTGGATGTCTTGTAAACAGTTACTGCAGGATGGTGGCATTAAAAGTAACCACAGTATGTAGAGGGGATTTGAGATGGCTGTGCAAGTCCTCAAACAGTGAAGAGTGGTAAAACTTACATAGTTATTCTCATGCTGAAGGAATAAATCTGTTTGTTATAACCTTCTCAGCAATAGCTTCTCGTCCTTTTCTAATCCACTCACTGTTCAGAGCATGGAGGTAACTTGTCAAATATATGAAAATGCGTGGTCATAGTGATGGATTTATTTATACCTGCCCAAACCTGATGGTTTCAATAGGTTTGCAGGGGCGTAAAAAGAACAGAACATGGCCCAATGTACATAGTTTTATTTTATTTGTTTAAGGGAAAGATTTTAAAAATCGGAAGTGAACAACTATAAAACAACAAAAAAAAGTGAGATAAAACTAATGTAGAGAAATATGGCAGAATAATACATAGAACAGTAAGTCAAAACTCTGAAACAAAACAGCTCAAATCAATTTTGAGAGGCTGCGTGGGACTCAGGAAAGCAAAACCTAGAATAGCCATGAGATACAATTAGAAATAACTTTGTAGAGAAACTTGGAAAAAGGCAGAAGGAGGCCGTTACAGTAAACTGAATCACTATAATCTTCTTTTGCACTTAATGTGCTAAATGCCTCTCTCAAAGGAGAATATCCCTAGAAATCAGATTAGAAAGTGTTTACAGGGAATTATTTGTCAAAGTTGTTTTTTTACTAAAGTTAAGATAACTAATAGCAATCTCTTCTGTATTGTTGTAAATATTGCCTTTTTGGTACCATTTAGCTATGCAGGTTGCGCATCAACTATGATTTCCTGCATATTGCACAGATAATTCACCTGGAAGCCCGACATTGCGTGTTCCTTACTTCTATCCTAAAGGTTTTCTTTATGGTTGGGGGTCAGATTACATTTCTGAGACTGCCAAATCTCAAGTATTTCTCATGAAAAAGATGTAGCTAGCTAGTTTTGACCTATTCTCATTTGCTATGGAATTGCTAAGTGATCAAAAGCGGGGAGAATGTGTCCCAAAGCTTATCTTCCCTGCTCACTCATTGAGCAGTTCCTATACCACAGGGTATCAGATTTACTAGGGTATGATTTCCTAAAAAAGCCTTGCAAATCATTTGAATCTGAATTAATGAGATCTCATTACACTGACTGTTTGAACAGCAGAAAGACCCTGTGTATGCGAATTAGAATATTTTGCTCTACCACTTATTTGTCACTTCTCATCAAACTGTGTTTCTTGTGTGGTTTATGTATTTATCACGCATGTTACCAATGTGTATTTATATTTAAAGGAAACCTATGGCTGATTAGGAAGAGAGCTATATCCTTAAAATCAGGAATATTTTTTGGGAGAGACTTTTTTTGAGAAGAAACCAGTGATCTTATTACAAAAAAAAAAAAAAAAAAAAGGCAAGTGGGGGGGGCAGAAAGAAAGAAAGATTCTGGCAGCTTACTGTTAAATTTCAATCCAGCTGTTTAGTAATAAAACATTTATATGTTTGTAATAGTTAAGTTTCTTCAAACTCTTATTGTCACTGGTAGAATTTTCATATATAATAATTGTGCATTTAATGCAGCTGCCTGTATTCAAGGCTTAACAGTATTTATCATACAGAAGTATAGATACTGTATAAATATGCCAAAAAAAGGAGATTGCCTACAGCTATTCTTATGTTTTCATAAGATAGTACACTATAAGGGCGTAAATTTGTGGAGTTAACTGCCTGTTACCAGTTACCAGCGCTCTTCTCTCCCAAAACATTCTTAACAAAATGGGCATTAAACTGAATTAAAACAACTGCAAAAATCCTTTCAAGGTTTTGTGCCCAGTTTAAAAATAAACGTTATTAAAGCTAATTTTGTTCCCTGAAAGTTACTGCGGTCAACATACATACATTTCATTTGTCTCATATAGGACATTAAGAAACTGTGAACAAAGTAGCTTAAGAAGAGCTTAGACCTTAGCAGGTAACAATAGATGCCAGTTAATTTGAATCTGGTTGGGTTATTTTTTTTCCTTCTTCTTTTTCTTTGATTTGACAGAGTTTTCTTTAGTTCTTTAGAGAGCTCAAGTTGTGTTTAGACTAAACCACTTCTGATTATACCCCAATGCAAACATATAGCTTATGGCTATATTTTAATCAGTTTCAGAAAAAGTAATAAAAACATTATTGTGTATGTCAAAGGATGGTGTTGCTACATGCTAGTTTAAATGTTTTTTAAGTACAATTATAAGCATACCAGTACCATGAAATCAGTCCTGTTCCTAAACAACAGAGTTCCATTATTTGTTACTTAAGAAGTTATTCAGAATCATAAATGTTAATTACCCTAATTATTCAGGCTGGCTTTTAGTATGTGTTGAAATTGCTCTAAAAGTTATATATGAAATATTTATATTAAAATAGTTTAACTTCTCATTACTTGTAAAAGTAATGTTCTCCCCATTGTAATTTTTAAAGCATTTTTGTCTCTGATACACGGGTGTATTCTTTTCTTTTGATATCAGGACCTAACTGTTCCTTAATTTATTTTAAACTTTTGCTCCCTCAAAATCAGTTTGTGGCCCATGAAAGTGTTAATATTGATCGTTTTTGTACTGCAAAACGTGTGCTGAGGAGCAAGTAACTAATGCTGATGGTGATGCAAGTCTAACAGCTGGGCGTGGGGGGAAGTATCATGGAAAACTGACTTGCAGCAGGATTTGAATGATGGGAACAGCCCCAAAGCAGGTGAATATTAAAGTAGCCTATGGAGAAAAACACTAATTGAATAGGTGGTGAGCAGGATCTCTGTTTCTCATTGGAAAAACCTAAACGTAGCATTGGTTGCTGTAGGATGTAAACAGAAATCTAGATGATCGTTTCAGAAACTATCAACTATGAAAGATGTTTCTGTGGGAAATACTGTTTTTAGAGATCTCCTGTGTGATATAATACAGTTTTACCTTTGAGATCTTAACCGCTTCAGATTATTTGAGAACAAGTAAGTTAAATCCATCTTGAGGAATACTTTTGAGATTTCAGCACAGGTTTTATCTATGCATTGTGTAAAACAAACTTCAGATCTTCATCATGGTTAAATATTTGTGCTGAAAGGAAAGTGCATTTGATCTGGTTCATTTGATTGGAGTAGAAAGGTGTTTTGATTGGAGAAAAGTAAATACATGTGATTCTCTCCTGTTTTTTGAAGTTCGCCTAGTTAAGTCTAGCAAATGCAAAGGCAGTTTGGATCTTTGCTCAAGGCTGGAGCAAAAAGGGAGGTGCAATGAGGCAGGGACTCGGTTGCCTTGAGTCACAGCCCTCCGTATCTCGAAGTACCTGCCCCTGGGAACTGGTACTTTAACTGGTAAATAAGTGGTAAATACAGGTTAAAATTTGCTACAGCTCTTGCTGCCTAATGGTGCTCTGGTTATTCCCTGTACATGTATAGGCAAACTTCTTGTAACTTGGGCCTGTAGGAGATTCCAGAGCACTAGGGGATGTTGCTCACAGGGTGTTTTTATCTCTCTTATGGATGTACTGCATTTAGCAGCTTTGTAAATTTGTGATGTCATTTTATATCAGGGTACCTCTAAGAAAATATGTAGTCAAAAATATGTGTATTGTCGCTGTGTATAGCAGGGCTAATCCTTAAGAAGGAGCGTTCTACCCTCTTGCTTTGGGTATTTAGACAGGTTACATAGAGCTAAACGTTTACTCGGGTGTTTTCCTCCACTTGATGCACTTACCCGTTGTTGAAGAATCCTCTCTCTAGAGGTTTTGTTGTGAAACACGTAACAGGGGCTGGCAAAGTTATTAAATGGCCTGAACTGCAGAATTGGTAGATGGAAGAGGGAGACTTTTATTCCCTTGACCATGTACAGGTTGCTTGCATGGCTCCTTGGCCTTTCCAGCAGTGCTTTGCTGTAAGCCAGAACAAAGGAAATTGAAATATTCTATAAAAAAGTACATTGCCGCTTCCTCTGTTAAAGCTTAAAAATCCAACTGAATGCTGACAGCTCTTCCCCAGTGCGACCTCTAAAATATTCAGCCTGTCCTTCCTGCTCTCCAAACACGATCATTTCCAGCTATCATTTTCTAGGTAGATCATTAGTAACCGTACAACAGTAACCGTGTGTTCGATGGGCTAACAATCTCAGCCCAGCTCTGAACAGGAGATTCGTGTTAAAGTATTTTGGCATTTCCCCCTTTTTTCCCCTACATGCCTTCAGATTGACGTGATTTCATGGTGGCATTCATGAAAATGAGTGACCTCTCAGGTTGTCAAGAACTAAGCCATTCAGGGCTTTTTGGGTTAAACCTGGTGTATTTTAGCATCTTTTGGAAATTGGTCATCATCGAGATCATATTGTGGAAGAGCAGAGCCAGGTGCTACTCGGGGAGCCACCCTGCTTTGTGGGAGACTGCGCAGTCCTGAATGGAACCTTTGGTCCCCCCCTCTCTGCAGTGCAAGTAGAGAACTGCTCTGCTGTGGCTTTTACAAATACATGAATTCTTGGAAAAAGGTTCTTCACTCACCAACACTTTTATTTTTTTCTTCCTGAAATGTCAAAAATGGACTTTTCAGATGATTTTTACAAGCCTGTGAACTGAAAAGGGCAATTAGTGTAACTACATATGAAGGTAGAGTATTGGAAAAGCACAAAAATCCTCTAAATGAAAATCTTTGGAAAATATTTAGGACTGTCTTTAAAGCAAAGAGAAATAACTACCACACTAAAGTGATAATATTTTTCAACCAACTAAATAATACTTAGATGTCATGGGGGTTGCAGCTTAATTTAGCAATAGCTTGAATCCCTCAGTCAGGGAATATTTGAATGCTAATACATTTATGAATATATATATATGTATTTTTATATATATATATGTTGAATATATATATATGAATATATGTATAAATGTGTATGTATATATATATATCCACACACACACACACACCCGCTTCCGTACCTCCAGTATGAGGTCTGTGTATACTGTAGAACTTTAATGTAAATGTTATGTGGCTTTAGACCTGACCTTCTAGAACTATAGACTGTACCTAAGAATAGAGCTGTTTGGTTTTGTCAGAATTGCTGTCTCCCTCTGCTGTATTCGCCTTTAATTGAATTCCGTTCTGTGGTTTTATTTATTTATTTTGCACAGAATTGTGCTCGTGATTTTCTCTCCCCATGCCTGCAGGTAGCCGTGTGCTGCTGCTGGGATCATTATACCTAGACCCTCTGGCTCAGCCCAGCAAACGTTTGGTTTACTGAGAGATAGAATTGATATTTTATACTTTTTTTTTTTTAAGATCACTTAAAAATAGCTGCATCAAAAGAGATTATGCCTTTAACATGCTAATCCACTAAGCCATTATACATCATTCTGTAGGGAATGTTTTTTACTTGGCAGCTGTCTCTCACTAGAGTCCATTTGAAAGGTTTCAAGTTATTACAGAAATATATCCATGAGCTTTGGTTCTTAAGTAGGGAAGCTTCTTTAATATAATGTATAGGATGTGCACTACTCACTTGCAGCCTTTTTTCCCCAAGAACTGCTTTATATATCTGTATGGTTTGGCCTGTTTTAAGTGATCTGGACCCTTGAGACAAATTGTTGATTAAAAAGTGGCCTATGCAAAAGCCTTTTCTGGGTGTGAGTGTGTGGGGGGGTGGGTAGCAATTCGAATTTTAATAGAGAATATTATGCTGTGATAACCAAATATGTGAAAGGAGTTTGTTACTGGTTATGTGAGAGACAGAGGAGAGAAGGTTGAGAATTTGTGTCAGATGCATTGAAGACCGAAGCTCATATGAAGTAGTAGTTGCAGTGGCTAGTCTTACCCCGAGTTTTGTTGACACTTTGTGTTTTTAACAGTTGCATTTTCTTCATTCAGTTTTTGCACTTGTACACCAGAGTCTGTAAAGGAGTCAGGCAAACTTGGGAAACAGCAATACTGACTGCAGCAAATGCAACTGGAAAATACCATTCTGTCAAATCTTCTGCCTCCAGAAATCCTGGGTATTACTTGTAAGAGCAGTGGTTGGAGGTCTGTGTCAGGCTGACATCTGCCTGCAGGCTGGCTGCCACTTTACACATCTGTGACTAGAATCTTTTAGTTGTTAAAGATGAAGAAAAATAATTTGCCTCCAATTAGATGAGTTATGGTGCAAACTCTGTTGCAGGAGCACAGCGATAACTGTTTTCCTTTATTTTTACAAATACTAATGCAAAAAGTTACATCATAAGAGGAGCTATCAGTTATTATGACTTGACACACTATTTGGCTAGTTATGGAGCTCCACTTAATGTTATCTGACAGGTTAGACTATTTAACTGGAAAGTGCTGCTGCTGCCTGACTGGTGAGCCGGGCTGTTACCTACTGGGATCTGCAGCTGGCAAGAAGTCTGAAAGCATTTTGAGGCAAACTTGGCCCTGCTTGAAACTGAGAGTTAGGTAAAGTTTGATACGTTTCTTAGCGACATATTAAAATGCCTTTTGCAATTTGGGCCACTGTGTTTTTGAACTGAAGAAGCGTGCTTTAGTATAAACTAAAGAGTTGTGGTATTTGGTGGTTTTAGCTCTCGAAGTGTAAGTTGGTTCTTTTGTTACTGGAGTCACCTAGGAAAAAGTACAACTGTAGCACAACATGTTGTGTTGCTGCTCGCTTGCATATGTGGCTACCTGCAAGGAATAGCTCTATAACGAGAGACAGGGAGTATATGGGAAAGAGGATTTTCAATACAGTGCTTTACCTTTCAGTGGAACAAAGTACAGCAGGGAAGTAACTACATTAATCTTTATGTAAACTGTTTTTAAATAGGCTGAGGAATAAGATTATGTTCCAAACAGTGGCAGTTTAAAATCCTGCAAAGGAAGGAATTGTTGTAAATTGTTTTGTTCTGAAGCTGTATCCCCAGTCTTCCTGGCAGACAGGATACCTCATTCTTCTATGGCTGTATTTGCACTGAATAATTAGTTGGGGTTGCTTGCATTTGAACTAATTCTTGAAGTTAGCCTAACTTGAGTGAAAACGATAATGCTGAAAAACAGTGCATAAATCACTTCTGTGGAGCTGGGTTGTTAATTGCATTGGTAAAAGAATATATTATTTGACTCATCAGTTTAAAAAAAAATAAAACACTTAGAGAGTCTTGCGTGTTATTAGGATAGGCTGTTACTCAATTTACGTGTATGGCCAATGCAGAAAAGAAGAATGTCTCTAAATTCAGCAAGTGGTGTGTGTTGCTCTAAAGGCAGCAAGTGACTCATGTGACTGTCTTAGCAGCTGGGCAGCGAGATTAGAGAGCCACTCTGTACACATTCCCGTATGGAGGGTCCAAGCTATTGCTAAATGAAGTTGTGTTACAGCCAGCAGCCGAATAACTGGTATAAGAAAATAGAGTAAATAAGGGTGTCATCAGGTTAGTGCAGTTCTTATTTTAGATGGTCTTTAAAGTGGAGGAGGGAAGAAAAAAAGAAAAAAAAGCTTTTTCAGGATTTTACTTAGCAGATCTTTGTCCTTTTTTAAACATCATATGTGGTTCCATGTTAATTGTCCCTTTAAATGTGCATACTGGTAAAAATCATCCTGAAATGGCTGTTTCTGACACTGCAGGAAAAAATGAAAATGTTAGTGAGTGAAGACTCTTATTCCAAAGAATTCATTTATTTGTAGAAGTACTAAAAATATGTTTGTATCATGAAGTATTTTGATTTGAACTGCAATTGGCAACGCGTTTACTTCTTGGTCACTTGCTAATTTGAAGACTTATTCATGATGTTATTCCTCATGTATTTCCTAATTGTAAGAATTTGTGAAGTTTGTTCCAAATTGTCTTTAAGTTTTCCTGGCATGCCAGTATGGATTAGTGGAATATGTATTCTTTTTATTTCTTCCCGAGCCACCCTGATAATGTTTTTTTGTTTGTTTGTTTGTTTTTAAACTCAGGTACCTGCCTTTCTTAAGGAAGTTGCTAAACATGTATGAATGCTATGCCCTGTATATTTACAGCTACAAATTGTTTTAAAAAATAGCAGTTAGGACTATAAACTCAAAACCATGAGCCTGTCAAATGCTTCCGCAGCAGTAAACTCTGCAAGAACTTCCAACCCAGAGGACCAAAGGACGTAAGCTTGCCTGTTGCGATCAAGTAAATTGATACAGAAATCAAGAAGACCTGAATATAGAGCTCCTTGGTGCTATTTTTAGCATCAGCGTTCAGACCAGAATTATGCTTTAAAGATAAGAATGTATTTACTGAAGAGGAGTTTTTATATTTAAAAAGATGAGGCAGGCAGGAGGTCAAACCCTTGATAAACGCATTATAGTGCAAGAATACCAGAAGAGTGTGTGTCCCTTGCGTTACTCACTGTATCCTACTGCCCTCTGAGAGATTAAACAGTTTGTTTTTCTTTTTGTCTGCTTCGGGGTCTCTGGCTTTCTACTTTCTCTCTTTTGCTGTCTAGTAATGACTTGCTTCCTGTGTTGTTAATCACTTTCGTGTTTATTCCAAGTTCGCGCAGCTTTCCTTACTGAGAGTTTGCATTTGTATCCCTAAGATAAAAAGGAGAACATAAAGTAGGGTTTGTGAAATTGTCAGCACATCTGAAAAGTGCCTTCTCAAAATGAACCATTATTTTAATAACATTGTGAAAAAATGCTGTGCCTCTGTCCCTTTTATTTTTGCATATGTTTATATTTCTTTGTAAGTAAGTCTCTTATTCATTAGGATTTTGAAATCCGTGATTCATAGAATTCTTCCTTTTTTTTTTTTTATTTCTTTTAATTCACTATTTTCTGAGTCTTTCCTTACTACTTTTCTGATATGTACTATATCCCCGTACTGAATTGCTTTTCTTTTTTCCTACTCTTTCATCGTTTATCAGTCACACGTTACTCATCAGCTGCAAAAGAAAAAAATGTTGCCTTTTTTTTTTTTTTTTTTTTTTCCTGCACTTGCTTCTCTGGTGCCCCTGTGTGACATACAAGAACTAGGCAACAGAGAGATACTTGTATATTGATAAATAGCTTATAGGTAAAGTGCTAGCAGGTTGTGGCCAAAGATAGACCTGCACAATTGCACAGCTAGGAGAATAACCCAGGACAAACACTGTCCTGGGGGGGCAGCCGCGAGGGCTTGGGCTCTGTCCTGGGTGTTTGCCCATCTGAGTTGCGTCCCAGGTTTTTGAGTCCACAACTTTTGAGCCACAAATTTGTGCTGCTGATCCCCACCGAGCCAAAGGGGAAGTGTCCTCTCGTGCCTCCCGCGGAGGAGTGCTCTTAAGCTACACATAGCCAAAAATGCAGTGTTTGCTTTAATGATTTTCATTTCCAAATGGCCAAAGGGAAAGAGCCAGCCGGTAAGGATATCTCATACTCATTGCTCCCTTTATGCTGGCATCTTTAGGAAAGATAGGAGTAAGAGAGTATGAAATGAATGGGCAATATCTTAATACAGTGTTTTTTTCTGCCTTGCTCCCCCTGCCACCCCATTTTTAAGGGAGGGGGTTCATCACTGCATTTCCATCTTAGGGCTGTTAGAAAAAAATGAAAAATATATTTTGAAGAATATTTTGAATTTGGGTCTGTTTCTAAGCCTGGTTCTGTCCTCAGGAGAATTTTGTGTTTCTGTGATTGTGTACGCCACCTGCCCAGCGTGCTTTTTTTGTCAGGAAGACCTACAGCTGAGAAAAAGGAGAAGGAAGGCAAAAAAAGAAAAAGTTTGGGGAGAAGTTGCCGGCTGTTTCTGAGGAGCTCATTGCGTGCTCGCTGACGGCATTTGTGAGGGCTAGAGCTGCACTCCTGCCCTGCCCCTGCACCTCTGCAGTCTGGCAGATTGCTTGGAAGTCACAAGCCGATCTGAGGAGACGCTGCAGCTCTTCAGTTTCAGTTGTGATCGTGGCATCTGAGCCTTGTAGGGCGTGATGAGCTTCCCAGTGACGAGGCAGAATTTCAGTAGCTGCCTTTGCAAAGAGAGAAATCCTGCTTGTGGTCTCCTCTGAGGAAGCAGGCCTTCTGCGGCAAGCTTAAAAATAAAAATAAAGCCGAGCAAGGCTCGGGGCCTGCATAACTGAAGCCCTCTTCTGCAGTAACTATAGATACTGTGTCTTTCATGGGAGAGCAGTGGACAGGACAAATGTTTGTTTCTAAGCAGTGATGACTGTGTAAGGATAAACAGAACTAAAGAAGGCCTTAGGAGTTGTGTTGCTTTGTTCATGCCTTTAAAAAAAAGTGGTATCCATTTTTAGGAGCCAGTGTGCTAGAGCCTGAGGAAGAAAACACGGCAGGCACTTGTCCCCAACCAGCTCGCAGCGTTACTTTGAGAAGGGGAATGCTAGAGGCATCTGGGGGGAGGTGAATCAAGAGGCTTGCTGTTACGTATACACATACCGTTTAATTTGGGATGTTAATTAAACAGCAGTGCCTGATGCTACTGCTGTTGTATCAAATAGTAAAATCGACTGCCCCTCGCTTAGGCGAAGCCCAGTTACGTTGCTCTTAATCGTTGTCATGTGCACTCGTAGGCTATCCTGCTTTTTGGGCCCTAGATGCCTGAAGGAAAAGGCTGAGTGGGATGCTAGCTCCCAGAGCTGGATGCATCCTGCAGATGGGAGCTCATAAGCCGGTTTGCTGGCTGGAAACTTATACATGGATCTTGACAATGGAACATATTTATACAGAGTTCTGGTATGCTCGCTAGTATGTTTGATGTTTTGCCTCAGGCTCTGGATACTTGGAGAAATCCTGCCCTTCAGCCAGTGTGTACCCTTGTGAAATACCTAGGCGCTCGTAGGGGCTTTCTGGCTGTCGCGAGGGATGTCGCGACGCGGCTCGTGCCGCACTCAGCGTGGCCTTCGGCAGCAGGACGGGAGCGCCCGCAGCACGCGGGATGGAGCATGGCATGAAAACCAAGCGAATGGCTCGTGTGCTTTTCTCAGGGTTGTTTTTTAAGAATCAAGTTTCTGTGGCATTTTTCAGGAGAACCTGTTTTGAGATTAGCAGGCCTATTTCTCAAAACCGTTGTCTTCATAATCCGTTTAAAGCACAGCGTTCACTGACTTGCACTGCGACTCTCTCCATTAAGCATTGCAGCAAATCCCTCCCTGCAGAGCCATGCCAGGCACCCGGAAAGGACTCTGCTGCTTCTGCAGGGTTCAGCTTAAATGACATAGGGAATCCCTAGTTGAGGCTGAGAAGAATCTAGTTATCTAGGACAGCATTCAGTTATCTGACACAAAAGGTTAGTTCCTGAGTGGAAAGAAAGGGTTGCAGAATAAGTAACTGCAAGGTGGCCAAATTTGGGTAGATTTCCCAAGAATAACAGCTCTACCACCCTCCGCATCTAATTCCCAACCACCATCCTGAAGGACAGGGATTCACAACTCTGTTATGAAGAATCCAACAGATTTTTTTGACACCGACTTTTTTCCCCCAACTTTAGCCTTTTTTTTTTTAATGGATGTAATATTTTGAAGGAATAAAAGTAAAGAAACAAAGCACTGAAGCAGATACTAACTTGAGAAATTTCAGCCCAAGTGATGGCAGTCTTGGCAGTCTTAACTTTTCTTATGTAGAGAAGATTGTCTCACAATGACAAGTGTCAGGCAGCCAAACAAAATGTGATACTACTAATTCTGCCACTAGTGAAATACACTGGGTTTCAGTTAGTATTTGAACCTACTGCCAGCAATGTTGTTCCTTGTGTAAATTAACCCAGGAATTATTTTCCTGCTTTAAAATCAACGGTTGATAGAGAACCATTATCTTGGGTCTTATCAAGCCAAATGAGGCCCAAAATGAAAACCACCATGTTTAATTAACCTGATAAATGCTGATCAAATCATATGTGTGTGTGGCTTTTTTTTTTTTTTTTTTTAATTAATCACACATTTATGTGCATATTGACGTCTTATATTCTCTTCTGATATTTGCAAAAACAAACTTGTGGTGAAAGGCACGGGAGCAAAGCAAGCCTGTAGTGATAATTTTTCCAGAGTAATCTCCCAGTCTCTAATAATTTGCTGATCGAGGGTTTCCTGAACCAGACACGGTGCTTCTGTGCTTGCTAATCCATGGTGCACTTTCCATGGACTTTCAAAGTGACCTGTTGAGCCTCTGGAAGCTTCCAAGTGTCTAAACACCCTGTCGCAAGGTGTTCCCCACCATAAAGATGTGAAGATCCAGCATCTTTTCTTCTTGAGCCCACGTTCTAGTGATTTGGCTTGATGTCTCCAGTCCCTTTATTGGAAGAGACAGTTCCTAAGAGCTTATTCCCCTTCATCTGTCAGCCTCTACCTGCTTCAGCGCAGCTATACTGGCATTTCAGCACTTCTCCCTTTTCTGCGTGTTTATTGCATCCTTCAGGGAACTCCACTTGCTTTGTGGAGCTTGATTTCCTTTTCTAAAAGTTGAGCTGTCTCTTCACTAATATGTTATATTTGTTCATGGGTCCCTTCCTATTCTTTCTAAAGTTTCTAATGATTTTCCCAATGTAGGTATCAACCTTGCTGTTCTGTAGAACTCAGTGAATATCAAGAATTGTTAGGAAAGGATTAACAGGCAACAGTCCATGGTGTGTCAGGGCCTTGAATACGTCTCGGTCTTGAATGCCATAGGTAGTTCTGGTCTTGTCTTGGGGGATATATCTGAAATGGAGAAAATACAGGACAAAGTGATAAATATGATCAAAGTCATGAAACAGCTTCCATCCAAGGAAGAGAGACTACCGAGGGAAAATGGATACGCGTTTCATGTTGTGGACGGTGATTGCAGAGGACTTATGAGCAGTATAGATGAGATGAGCAAGGAACAAAATCACTCTGTGAGTGGAGGGAGAAATAGCAGGTAGCAGGTTCAAAACAAGCTAAAAGAAGGTGGTTATTAATAAAACGTGTAATGAAGTGGTGGAACTCCTAGCCATGGGCTATTAAATCCGTTTGGCGCAGGAAATGCCCACACCACAAATGGTGATGCTTCCCCAACTACCACGTGCTTGCCTGGTCGCATGGTCCTTCCTTGGCATCTGCTGCTGGCTGTTGCTGGAGTGAGGACGCCGGCTGAAGGGACTGCTGGCTGCCCTGGGGGGGATCCTTGCTGTGCTCTGATGAGAGGTTGGGGACTCAGTCGCTGCCGCTGAGCCAAATCCCTGTCTGTCACAGGCACCCGTATCTGTCTGTCCGTAAACTTCCTTGGATCCACTTGCGAACAAATTACATTTTTCTGTCCTTCACATCCCTATCTTTTGGTGTGCGCACTTAAAAGTGAAGACTTGTTTGCTTGCTTGGAATCCTGTCTATTTCCAGCCTAAGCTTAGTCATAGAAAACTTACATTTATTCTTTATGCTGACCCTGCTGATTTCTTCTCTGGTGTATTTATTAAGACCCTTTATGACTTTTGTCAGCTGCTTTGTTGTGATGCACCAAATAAAAGTTTTGTTAATGTGTATTACATTTCTGTAGGGTATTTTCAGCCAGATCTTGCTAGTCTGCCGTAATAGCATCTCTGTGTTCCCTTCCGCGCTGGAAATAGAGTTGCTTTTTTGAATCATATTTTCTTCTTTTCTCAGCCAGCTTTCATTAGTGACTTATATTAGCTGCTCATAGAATGATTCTACATAGATTTTCTCCTGTTCTGTTACTTCCAAATGATGATTCTTCACCTTTCAGCAGAAATTACCATCTCTAGGTGGGCTGCCCTGTCCTTCATAGCTACTTTCCATCCTGCTTCTGTTGCAGCTGTCCCTGGCATTTGTCAGTTTTTCCTGTAGGTTGTTTCAGTCTGTGCTAATGCCTCCTAGTTTTGTATTTTCCGCAGATTGTGTACTTTTCTCTTAAGGGCACAAAAAAATTCGTAAATGAAAATACTGAATCAAAAAAGACTGAAGATAAATGTTGGCAAAATTCCCAAAATAACATCCTTTTACCTTTCAGAAAGAAATCTGTTCTCATCTCCTCTTGAACTGCTGTTTTTCCTGCTTTATGGTTCTTGCACTAATCCCTGTCATCTCAGCTCAACAGACTACTTCTCCTGTAGTAGTAATCATGTTTCTTACTGAGTTAGACCTGAGGTGTTGTGCTGCTTTTGTCTATGTTATGAATGTGCTCTCCTTTCAAAGAAAGGAGTTAGATGTTGGACACAACTCAGCTCTTAAAAATCAGTTATATTTTATTCTATTTTACCTTCATGTTTTTGTTCTTCCATTCTTTTGTACCCCAGGCTGTAGGCCGTGCTATCATAATGGACTGTATGGCCAGATCACTTTTCCCACTTTATAATGAACTCAGGCAAAATATTTATTTGGATTTGATGCTGTTCTGAGACTCCTCAGTGTCACCACACAGCAGCAGTGCTTCCCATTAAATCAGAATGTACTTCTGTTATTTATTATGAAAGGTGAAGATCATTGCCCTGGGAGCAGCGATTTCACACAGTTGCCCACTGCCTCTTTATGTTGTTAGTAGTTACTCATTGTAGGCATTTGGTAACCTACTTCTGACCAAGCTTATTTTACTCAATAAAATGACAAATGAGCCACCGACCTCATGCTAATGCTCTTGACATCTGCGGTAAGGTGAGGGCATCTCGCAGTGCTGTGAAGCTCCGCAGCGGGTAGCCCGGTCTCGCTGTGACTGCTCTGTGAGGCCTGAGCCCTTGCCCCGCTCCTGGCACGTGAGCGCGAGCCGGAGGTCATGCCAAGTCTGTTCAGCAGCTACGGACGTTCTTGCTGTTCCTGACACTGGACTGTGGCCAGTGCCAAGAGACCATAGGGAATCCTTAGGTGCTGGTTCTTGGCAATTTGCTCTTTAAGTTAGGGCTGCAGTAGACCCTGCTCTTGCCTTCCCCTCAGCTGCCTCTTCTCTTGCTGTTGCACCAGGCCCCGTCAGAGACCTAGGCTGGGAGAAAACAAGTGCCAGTTTCGGTCGGGTTAACTCTTCACTGCTTTAGCTCTCCGACCTGGTAGGCCGTGTGGTCAGACTATTGCTGGTGTGAGAAGCATAGAGCGGAGGGGGTAGCACTGGAGTTTAGTTTAACCTGATTGAATACGGAAGCACCTCTAAAACAACTACGTTTTTGTTAAGCCTGTGCTCTGGGCTCGTAATGTGTCCGTATCCTTTGCAAGTACAATGTTTTGGGGGAATAAAACAAAGTTTTTTTTTATGACAACTGTGCTAACAGCGAGGCTAAAATACACGGGGCTGACCTGTTTGAGCTCCTCCTTGGGATGCAGACCCCTCCGGGAGCACCTCCCAGCTTTGGGAAGCCAGTGGCTTTGGACAGGGGCCCGTTGAAATCAGGTGGCCTCTGTACCTGTTCTTGTCAACACGGATCCTTTTGCCTGAGTCCCTCTGCCCCCAAACCTTAGCTCCTCTTGACCGGTTTGTCCCCAGCCCGCTAGCAGACGTTTCCTCCAGCGACCGCCGCCGTCGCCCCCTGCGTCTCCGCACCGCCTCGCCTGCCCCGCGCTCGGCCGTGGGGTGGGAACCCTCCCCGGCAAGCGGCGGCTGTCGCACCGGCTCCGCTGCGCATGGGGCTCCTCTTGGGCACGAACCTGGCCATGCTTGGTTTTTTAAAGGATTAGTAGATACTGTGTTTTAAGGGATTGGCTAGTGTTAGGAAAAAAGGCTGCCCCTGAAAATGTTCTTAAAGAGTCCAAATGAAAAGATCTGGTATTAAAATGTATCTAGTTGTTTAGCTTTTCTTAACAGAACGTTCATAGGTCACTGAAGCAAGTACTATATGAAATTTCAGACTTGGTGGTAACCTGCTTTTAAAGAACAACAGGAATATAGCTGGTTTAAAAGGCAACACGATTATTTATTTACTGTTCTGTGCTGTGCAAGATATGCCCCTATTTGTTTTTATTCATCTGTGTAGTGAACTCTTTGGATTTTTGTTTTGTTTATTTTTATCTGTAGAAGCCAGGACAGTCTTCTAAGCATTTAATTGCTCTCCCCCCCCCCCCCCCCCCCCTTTTTTTTTTTTTTCCCAGATGCTTTTTATTTTTACATTGTTTTTTTTTTTTTCTTTTTTTTTGTACAAAAAGGTGACCCTGGCAAGGTTGTAAATAATCTCTCTATGCAAATATGTTGAACAGTGAATGTTGCTTTGTACATCATTGGCATTACTGCCTTGTTTCTGCTCTGCTTCACTTCCCTTTTTAGGCCCTCTCCTCCTCACATCATTCTCTGGTGTTAACCAGCATTGTTACCTGCCAAATAAAATGGCAGGGGGCAGGATGGGGTTGAGAGATTTTTTTTCCTCTTATAATTGCCCAGTTAAGAGAGCTCTGTTGTTCATAATCCTTCTATAATTTGTCTGTGTTTCCTCTTCCTTGCTCTTCTTTTGCCCCTGTCCCATTATCTGCTCATGTTCATCCCCGTCCCTCCTGCCTCCGCAGTCCCTGGTTGATTTTGGAAGGAGCTGGAGGCGTGTTTAGTTGCCGGAGGAGCTCAGTTGTGACTTACCCAGGGAAACCTCATCCTGTCCAACAAGAAAGCTATATCTGAAGGGCACAGAGTTTCCACTTAAAATGTAAGTAGATTAGATTTTGTATACGTTTTTGTTGTGAGCTGGCAGGTGTCCCAGTGCCTGAGGTCTGAAAACGTATCCTCGGCTGCGTGTCTCCAGAGATGCTCCCGAGCGGTGGGAGGCTGCTACCTGGGCTTCACGGGAGTGTTTTCCCTCCTCGATGTGATGTGATATAGGAATTCACACTACTGTTCCGTCTAATCTTGTACCGTGTCTTGATACTAGCTGCTATCAGGTGCTTCAGCAGTAGGACATGACTGTAAGAGAGAGGGGAGAGAAGCCTCTCAGTTTTCTGTTGGTTTGGATTTTGTGCTGCAAAAGGGTTTGTATTGCTTTTCTGAAGTCCTGTTAAAAACATGTTATAATTCTGGACAATCCATTTATGTGTATGCTTTGTCTCTGTGACCGTGTATGTTGTCTTGTGGCTGTAAGCCTCACAGGCAAATACTTTGCTGTTAAAAAGAAAGTGTTTGTATTTATTTTGCCATGCACTGGTTTGAGTGAACGTCTCATTCTTATATGACCAGAAGAACCAAATTACCCTTCTGCTGATTATTTTAATAGTGTTATCTTGTATACTTTTCAAAATAAAAAAGGCAATCCCAAAGTTTGGGTGTTGCAGATATGTTGGAGGGAGTTCTGAAGTTAAAACAGCTGTATTTTATGAAATTCTGTTTGGTGTGGCACTTTTCCTTATAAGGTCCAATGACCAATTGTTTTGATTATTTAGAGGGGAAAAAATTCCGTGAGAAGTGTTACTGAAAATACTAACTTGGCATTAGTGATCTGTCGCTCTCTCGCAGCACTTGATGGAACAGTGAAGTGAGTCAAGATAGCCGAAACACCCAGTTAGCCACTACACCCTTAGCTGATCGGACACCTCAGCATTCATGCGTGACCTGTTCGTTGCATTTTCCTGTAAACTGCTGACGATATCTCTGAGTAAATACTGATTTTGTCTGTAGCGGTGCCTTCTGGACATCCAGTCCTTTGCGATTAAAGAGCAGCCAGTGTATCTGGTAGAAGTCTCGAGCGCTTAATTCATGGAGCCCAGTGATGTATGGACTTTTGCAGGAAAGAAGTGATTGCCAAGGGCTTGCTGCTGGCAAGGGGAGATCTTCGAAGGAGGCAGGTACTGCTCTGCTTGCTGACGGGCGGTGGGAAATCGGGAATAGCCGAGTGGTAGAGCTGTGTGTCGGAAACCAGGGATTGCCGTGTTGGCTTGCAAAGGGAGAGAACACTTGGCAGGGAGCAGGCGGGATGCAGCTCTGTGGTTTTGTCTCCTCATTTAAGCAAGAATTGGAAGTTGGTAAAAACATGCTAGCTAGTTGGTAAAAACATGCTAGGTAGATATTCGCTCCTTTTGCTCAGAATTATGGAGGAGCGCATGAGAGAGAGAGAGGACAAGGGTTTGGTAGGTCTGAAAATGTATGTTCACCTGGCCTGTTCTTCTGGCACTTAGAGAAGACACGCTTGAAAACAAGTGCTACAGTTGCCAAAAAACATTTGTGATCTTTTAGAATAGGCATTTAAAGTCAGAAATTGACAAGTAAGTTGTGTTGTTTTTGTTTTTTATCTTTCTGATGATGTTTTTCCTGTATGTTGACAGAAAGTTTTCCCCTAATGAAAGAAAGTGCATGAAAAGTACTGTATTTTCTTATTTTACTCTTTTTTTTTTTTTTTCTCCTAAGTATGGAAGCATTGTATTCACTCACATAGTAGGTATACTTGCTTCTTTGTAACCTTAAAGGGGAAGTAGTGGAAAAGAAGGTTTAGACTGTTGATCACTGGGAAATATTAACAAAATCACCTTGCTATGGCTTTGTCTACAGTAGGATGTTTTTAAAAACTGTAGGTCCTCTTATGGCATCTTCGATCCAGGCTGAACTTAATTCCCAAGGGTGTATTAAGAAAGACTGCGTACTACAGTAAGTGCAGCAAATGCAGTAAACGCATTTTGCCATGATTTAATTTACACTCTAAGGTTTCTGTGAGCTAAATCCTAATAATGTGTTATGGTAGAGTTTCTACACTGTATTTCTTCGTGCCTGGTGCACGACCCATGTCCTTCGATATTCCAAGACCATGGCGGCTGGAGGTAAATGGTACTGAAGTGGTGTCAGGCAGCCAAGAGTGTTCTTCTCTGTGATGGTGGTCACGAACAAGTTGGTTGTAATGAGTTATTACAATTACGAAGAGTCTGCGAAGGTCACACACCTCTGATTCGTGTATGTCTGACCCTACCCAGATAAGAATCATTATAGGACGGACTTTTACAGGTCACTGCTTGTATAAAGGAAAATGAAAGAGCACACCTAAATCTGGCCCCAGGGATGAACGAACACAAAGCACCGTAAAGGAAGTAGTGGAAGACCAAGAAACAGCAGAAATCTTGAGCAACGTCATAAATTCTCTGGACTGCAGTTTTTTCTAAACGACCCTGCCACCAAATCCGGGAATGTGATTTTTTTCGGATGGTGCCTGGTGCTGCAGCAGGAGCGTGCGAGTTCTGGCACACCGAGCTCGGCGGCAGCGGTGTCGCAGTCGGGCCGGGCCTGGCGCTGCGGGTCACGCTGGGATGCGTCACGCGGGAGCGATGGCCCAGGACAACCCTCAGAGTCCTGCGGGAAGAAGCCGACCCAGTAAGTACCGCATGCTCCCTTGCCCAATACTTTCACAGATGGATTTAAGCTGCTTTTTGTCTGGGATCTCTGGCTCAGGTAGGGGCTCTTCCACTTGCCATTGAACTCAGGGGAGCTCCAGCTTAGGTCAGATAATTTTAGTGCTAGTTTTGGGTCCCTCCTGCACACATACACACTGTCACCTACTGGCCTTCCCCAAACTTGTGTGCTCCAGCTACCACCTGAATTTACTGAAGTTTACTGAGTTTACTGAAGAGTATCTTGAAATCCTCACCGTGTCAGCTCCTTTGTATCTCCATTTCTTTCCCTTGTTCCCCTTGCTCACCCACTCCTGTGTGTACGAGACCCGTGCCTTGGGGAATGGCAGCAGGTGCTCCCCACTGCCTACGTCTTTGCAGCTCTGTCCCAGCGCTGTCTTGCCTGATTTGCTAAGGCTGGAGTTCTCCAAAGGGAGCAAAGGGACCCTGCTGAGGTGGCCCCTGAGCACCAGCCGTCGCTGGGGCTCACAGGTCCCGGGCTGGAGGAGGAAGCAGCCCTGCGCAGCCCGCTGGCCGTTGCAGGGACGTGTCCTGCAGCCTGCGCCTCTGAGCTCCCCCTCTCCTCAAGGAAAGTGCGGCAGCCATGCCTGGGCGAAGGGCATGTCCCCGGGGAGGCGCGGGCCTGGAGCAGGGATGGAGCTGCATGAGGCTCTTCCGTGTTTCTTCCTCCTGCTTTGGCTGCACCTCTCGTCCCTGCCCTCTGCCCATGCGATGGGTCCTTCAGTTGCAGAAATGCAGATTTAACCTTCTCCCAGTGTCCTCTGTGGCATTTATGCTGCTGACATCAGGTTCTGTAGCTCTGTCTCTTCAGTATCCGACCCCACAAATACCGCAACTCCTGGCTGCACTGCTTCATGCTCTGGCTTTTTTCAAGTTGAGTTTCTCTTACACTTGCTCCCCAATAAGTTGAAACGACATATTTTTCATCAGTCATCTTAAAGTTTTACCACTTCATTGCTTTGCAGGGTTAGTCCCCAACATAAGTTGCACTCTTCTGCCTGCTTTCGCAGCTCTTGGTCTCCTCTCATTTCCTCTCCACTAAGTGAAGTCTTCTCCAGCTTTGGCTGTGCTGCTCCTGCTGCAGACCCTAGTCATGCATGGGGTGCTTATGTATCTTAATACAATTTCAGATATAAAAGCATGCTCAAAGTTTTGCTGAGATTCAATTTCAGACCGCCCTGCTATTTTAAAACTTTATAGTGGACTTGTGTATAGAACAAGTATTACAGAATTTTCTTAGTTGTGGATATGTTTTGTATAGTAGGAGCCAGAAAACGAGTGAAAGAGGAGTGTGTGTGTGTTGGGGGGGGCTGTAGGTTTGACGCAAAAAAACAAAAGATAAAGCAGTTTGTTACTGTGATTGGTTTTTTGGGGCGAGGGGTTTTTGCCTTTTTTTTTTCTCTTCAGGAAATGCTCATCTAGCCTGCTTAGGCTAAACTTGTTGATAGGTTGCAGTGTTTTATCCCAGTCTGCCTGTTGTCTTTATAAACGAGGCCCCTGTGTCTGCCAGAAATTTGACAGGGATTAATAAGGAACTGCAGTTACGAATGCAAAGCCTTGTGACTTTTTTTTCTTTTTTTAGGAAAAAAAAAAAAAAGAACAACCTTTATATTCAAACACTGATCAAACTGTGCCCACTCATTTCAAGTTTTAAAACAATCTCAGCCAGCTCACCCAATAACATATGTTCCAGAAAAAGCTATAACAATATATGTAGTATGTGAAAGTAATTTGAAAGGCATCTTGCATTTTTGAAGGGAACATGGTGAAAAGAAAACTCGGGAGGAAAGAATTTGAATGTGGTGATGAGGGAAGCTAAATAGCATTTTTAAAACAGAGTTTCTAGGAAGCAGAGTGAATAGTAACATCTTATTTTTCTGATTTCTCTTAGCACGTATAATGATGCAGCCCTTATGAAGAGGGGAATTATTAGCTAAAAGATAGCCAGAAGATAACAAAAGGTGGATCTGAATCTTGAAATTGTCAGCTCAGCTCACAAGGAGGCTGCAAAGGCAGAGTTGTGAAAAGAGGGTTTCCTCGAGATTCCCAGAAGATGGAAGTGGATTGTGTGATTCTGGAAGGAGACAAGGAGCAGGCGATACAAAGGTGCTAAACAGGTGTAGCCAAACACTGGTCAAGCATTTACCCCTACCATCAACAGCTTGCAAAATGTAAAGACATTTCATGTTGAGAGCACTGTTTCAGCTGAGCTAATCAGAAATGTTTCTTCACAGTATTTAGGTTCTTGTGCATATCACTGAGGAGCACTCCTTGCACTGCCTCCTTGGTTTTTGTGGCTATTATTTTTTTCATTGAGAAAGCACCATCAACTAAATCAGTAAATAAATCATTTCCCGAAATGCTTGTCTTAAAAAATGAATTTAACACAAAAATATTGTAATACTTATCTCTTCACAAGATTTTAAAAATAAAATTAAACTGAAGAATACCTTTGTTTTGGCTGCAGATTTTTCGTTACTGCAGAGCTACTTTCCCTTGGTGTAAAAAGAGCTGTAAAAGGAGCTCATGCGTCTTGTTGGAAAGCACTATAAAGAAGTCCCATTCTCAAGGACTCAGAAAAGCATCTTCATTTCATGTTTCCATCTGCCCTGCAGGATTTTTTCTCATACAGTCATACATTTCTCATACAGATTTTTTCTCATACAGCCGTACAGTCATAAGACCATATTTTTATTCCATTCTTTTTGTCACCATGTTCCTTCCACCTTTCTGGAATGCTGCTGCACTGGTAGTCTGCAGCTGTTGAAGGCAAAGTCTTGCATATGCTTTTCTCCTGTCGTTTAATTTGCCGCAGCTGGAGTATTGTGCGTCATTCTGGGCTCTCCAGGACAAGAGGGACGGGGAGCTTCTAGAGAGGGTCCAGCGCACAGCGACAAAGATGATGAAGGGAACTTGAAAGACTAAGTGAGCTGGGACTGTTTAGCCTGGAGAAGATGGAGAGGGGATCTTATCAACAAGTACAAGTACCTGAGGGGTGAATGTAAAGAGGATAGGGCCAAACTCTTCTCAAGTGTTGGCCAGTGACAGGACAGGGGGTAATGGGTATAAATTAAAACACAGGAAGTTCCATCTGCATGTGAGGAAGAACTTATGTCCTGTGAAGGTGACAGAGCTCTGGAACAGGCTGTCCAGAGAGGTTGTGGAGGCTCCTTCTCTGGAGATCTTCCAAACCTGCCTGGACGCAGTCCTGTGCCACATGCTCTGGGTGTCCCTGCTGGAGCAGGGGAGTTGGACTAGATGATCTCTATAGGTCCTTTCCAACTTCAGCCATTCTGTAATTCTGTGATTTAATTCTGTGATCACCATTCTGTGATTTAATGCAGGCTTATGAATTGGGAAAGCAGAGACTAAGCTAAGTTGCTCAAGAGAGGAGAACTCTTCATTGCGTGGATGTCTTGGACTGTGGAGAACAAAAATTGCCTTGGAGAAGACAGGTCTTTAATCACACACCACACATTGTTACTGGTGACTGTTCACTGTGATAGATTGTGTCTGGTAGGACTGTGAAGAAAAATGCCTTTTTGTTGATGATGTCCTATGCCTGTGGGTTTGGGAGGTGCAGACAGGATGGAGTAGGGGGCAGGTATGTGTAACCAGGGCTGTTTGGTGCCAGTTGGGAACCCTACCCATTCCAAGCTATCTGTGAGCTCCGGTGCAGCGACATAGAGCAACCTCCTTGTGCCACTGGGAGCCTTCCTGACTCGGTGGCCCTGCCATTAGCAGGCTGATTACCTCATGACTAATGATAGAGATGGTGGTGACTGTCTGCACAGTTGTGACATTTGCTCAGGCTGATGGGAGCTCCTGGATCATTTTTCTACTGATGCAGCTCCAGGGCAGAAGCTGCGCAGACTTCTAGGAAGCTCTGTGTTTTCTGCCTGAACCTAGTATTTATTGCCAGTCATCTGAATCAAAAAATGGTGCTCCAGGTGACTGTTCTGAATACTAACTACTGGGCTTCATCTCCCTCCACTGTGCTCAATCATGTGCAACTGTAAACTATGCATGACTGCTTTTAACTATTCATAAATTTGACATCAAATCTCAGAATTCTTACAGATTCTGGCATGCATCCCACAGCATGACATACTGGAGCAGAGCCCTGTGAATGAACTGCTCGGAGTCCTGAGCGGGTAGCTGGAGACATGCAGGGCTGCACTCACCTCCTGAGCAAGGATGCGCTCGTACCAGAGCGGCGTGGAGACGCCCTGGGAGGTCTTCGTGATGCGAATAAACTCATTACGTGCTCATTAGCATCGTCCTGTAGACACCGCTGGTATGTGTGAGCTCAGTCGAGAATCTGTGCAATGCCCGAGCAGTGCAGGCTCTGGAAGGCCCATTGCTAACAACTTCGCTGCAGTTACTGACTGGTTCGAAAAGGGGTTTGTCCCCTCACGGGAAATTCTCCTTTACTCCGTGCTCCCTTAATTCCATCTGTCTGTCTGTCTCACACACATATGCACACGCATGTGAATAGTATAGTATTACCCGAGGCTTAATACAACAGAACCCCTTATATCTCTCTCAGGGTGTATGTTTCATTTTTACCTTAAATATTAAGCATCTTCAGTTATGCTTTACAGGGCTTTTACATTTTAGCTCATAGGGTCTTTTGATACAATTATCCAGCATCAGAGCTACAGGGGTAGTAGCAAAGGTCATCTTGACTATATGTATGTTTTTTATTTTTTTATTTTTATTGAATGTAAAGTTGTAGTGATCTGTCAAGTTATTTTCATTCAGATAGAGTAGGAATTCCTCGACAGTAGTGTGTACTGGAAGATTTGCTGATGCTTGGAAATTGGACTTTCTTTCTTACTTTCTGCCTTTCTTTGAGGGCAGGAATGGGGGCAGAGGAACCAGAGAAACCCAGAGCAGCATTTTGATTGCAACAGCACCAGTAAATCATATGAAAATCCAAGGTTACAAAAAAAGGCAAGGCTAAACCTTGTCACCGTTTCCCCCTCAGGCAACACTGTTGGGACCGTGTGATTAAGGGCAGGACTGGGCTCTTGTTGCGTTCCTTGGGCTGCTGCATAGAGTTACCATGTAAACTCAGTATGTGGCATATGTGCTGGGAAGAGGCTCCTTTCTCTCGGTGACTTTATATCTGTCAGTTTTGACTTGTACATTTGTCTGAAACGTGAGCTTCCAACCATCTAACCTAACCTCCCTTCAGCTGGTATGTGCCACTGCAGCGTTTCAAACCCTTCCTCCCACCATCTTGCCCTCCTCGTTTGAGCTTTCATTAGCCGGAGGGGTGAGTATTACCCCTGTTTTGCAGCAGGCAAAAAATTGAAGTAGGATAGAGGATTTGTCCAAGCCCAAATGATGAATCACTGGTTGGATTATTGTAGTCCAATGTGTTCTGACTCCTAGTCCATGCTTATTTTACAGACTTTGCTATTTAAAACTTGCCCCCGCCTTCTGGCACCCTGGTAATTTCTCCAGCACAGCCAGTTCCTTTGTGCTGTCTGCATAGCAGACCTTCAAGTGAAATTACTGAGCTCTTTGGTAAGTTTTACTTTTTCAGCTTAAATTACGAGCACAGCACAAAGTGGTGTGACTGGTGGCTGCTTTTTCCTCTGTCCTGTCATCTGTGTCTGCCTCTAGAATAGAGATGGTTATTTGTACAAAATTATGTTGTATGGTGAAATATGTGAGTGAGGGCTTATCTTGGGTCCACCACTGTCACTGTGATTCCCACCTACCAGACTTGAGCACCAGAACCCCTTTTCCTTACTGAAGCTGTTAAAAACATCTCGTACTATGATTCAAGTTACAGCACTCTATCTCAAAAAGCAAAGCTCATAACCAGCCTCCTATTCTATTTAGTCATGAGCTACAACCTAATCGTGTCACTTAAATGGTACTTCCTAAAGGATGCAGGTGTAGAAAAATATGCTGAAATGTAGTATGTAAAATCACCGTTTCAGGGCAGGTCAGGGGAACTACAGGCCTGTACCAAGCAAATCAGAAATCTGAATCAGGCTATTTTGTTAAAAGCTATAATAAAGAATAGAATGATGTCCCCCTGAGCAGGTAGGATTATTTGGGAAGAGTTAAACTAGCATTTGTCAGAGAGTCCTGCCGGGTGGTTCTGCTGAGTTCTTTGGAGGCATTGGCAAGAATATGGATAAAGATGTTTTGATTCTGAAATCCAAGTAAACTTTATCAAAGGCTTTTGAGAGAATTGAGCAGCCATAATTTAAGCAGGTAGGTACTCGCATGAGCAAGGGACACATGAAGAGATAAGATCCAAAGAACTGAAGAACTGGGATTTCTGTCTAAAGAGGCCATGGCTTGAGGGCAGTGTCGTAGAGATCTGCCAACTCAGAGACCCGCAGGGGAAGGAGGGGGATGGTGTGACCGCTGCCTTTCAGAACCAGGCTGTGTAAAGTTAGGGGAGTTAACGTTAGCCTCAGAGTGCCCGGGGCCACCCAAGGGAGCCCTCCTGCCCTGCAGCGTGCTGCGGGTATTAGGGGCTGCTGTGGCTCCAACGGGAGCCCGGGCTACTGCTTGGAACGGTGACTTGCTGGGAGTTGCTAAATTATTAGAAACCACATCTGGTCCTGGAAATCCCTGGGATGCAAATTGGTGTTAGCGAGAAATACAGAGGTACTCATGACCTGTTCTAACTCTTCCCTACGTATCTCCTTATGGCTGCAATTGGAGGCAGAGTATTGGGCTAGATGAACCTTTAAATACACCTATTCCAGTGGTTTTAAGATATTCTAGGAAGGATTTGTGTTACTTCCTAGTTAAAAAATGTTTTCATAATGTAATGGAAAAAGGAAAATAGTGTTTCTCACTTATATCCATGAATTCATCATCATGATAATTGTATATAGTCTGATAGGCACCTTTTGAATGTGTGTCATGCTTACTTACACATATACAGAATGTACTTTTGGTTAGGGTTTATTATAAAAATGACACGGACCTAGAGGCAAATTGTATCATGATCCAAAACTGCTTTCACAGAAGCATCATCAGTTTAGAAATGGATTTCTGCGGGTTATTCTTAGGGCTTGGGGATTTTTTTTGTCTTGTTTTTGTTTTGATTCAGGAGTATATGGAAGCCCGTTTGGAGGTTTTAAGCATTGTGACAGCAATTACAGTACAAACATTTGTATCACAACCTCTCCAGAATTTTTAGAAAGCATCTGTGCAGTGCCATAGAGATTCTTTAAAAGACCATAAAACCACAAGCATCAGATGGGTTAATTCTAGGGAGCTTTTGTTTCCTTTAATTTAGTATATAATCAGGGATCCTTTGGAACAT